>JAQISU010000219.1:7780000-8227500 GCA_029339505.1 Unio delphinus | reverse complement strand
TCTATTAATTATATTACTAGATAGCAATCATGAAGGGATAACCGCCGTGATGTACGTAAGGGTTTATGACTGTTTAACACACGTAGTCTATAAGTGCTTTTATCCGAATGTGATCTCTCTCCCTGTGTTCACCATCCCCCTCTCTGTGAGTGGGTTTATATGACATGCTGTTTATTTCTTGGCATCTTTTCTTACAACTATAATATTTAAAACTTAATAGGAAGATGTCTTATGAATGACACAAAATATACAAAAATAAAGCATCATATTACTTCTCCACATAATCTGGAATCTGCAATCACATTATTCTTAATCAGATGCGTCTACTGGCAATGTCGTATTCATCAAACTCTATCTCAACGATTTATTTCTTCTTTTTCATTTTGATAATGAAAATGAGGGGTTGAAAATGAGGGGTTGTGTTTACTGGATACAATAATCAGAGAAGGAGATGAGCTGATAGGTTACTTCAAAATGTTGTATATCCAATATCAAAGCCAAAAATTCGTTCTCGATTGTTGAAGGATTACTTGATGGTTGTTAAGTTGTTATCCTTTCAAAGAGAAAAACACACCGAATAATCCACACCATTTTTATCTTCTTGAATCAATGTTCCACAAATCCCAATATCTTTTGCATAAACAGAAATTTTACATAGTTTACTGGAATTAGGAGCTGAAAGAACTGGTGTACTTTTAAAGTATGGCCTTTAATTTGTTCAAAGATTCTTGTCACTTGTCAAAGTTGTCAGACCAATGAAACTTGGATTTATTACTCAGTAAATTTGTTGAAAGCTCGACAATTATGGGGACATTTTAACAAAATTTCCGTTATAAACAAGAAATATCCCATATCGCACACGTTCATTTTTACCATACAGGCACTGGAAATTCAGAGATATGATTAACCATGACTTCTACGGGTTTAACTACACATTGTCTTACAAGATGTTCTAAATATTACGCAAATATGGCGAAAATTAATTGTCAAATTTGTATAACTTAGTCAATCGAATAATTTCCGGATGGTTACCATTTGATCTTTCCTGTATGTTGTAGATGATGACGTCATCGATATATGCGTCGCAATTTAATAGACCAAATGTTATAATTTATTAAATGCTGAAATGTTGATGGGCAATTCTTTATACCAAACGGCATCACTTTAATTCCACATGGAGTTGTGAACACCGACATTTCATTTGTTTTTTCCTTGACTAGAATTCGCCAGATTTCGTTTAAACTTGGTGACATAATTTGCAATTCCAATTTTGTCAATACATTCACCTATTCACGGCATTAGAAATGAATATGTTTTTGTGACGCTTTAATTCACTCATTTCTTTTGATTATTTATTTCAAAGTTTCTGGTTCAAATTGTTTTAGATTTCTGAATTCTAAAGATTTGTTGTACCAAATTCACGACACTTAGATTGAATTCCATAGTAGACATCCTCAATGTGTGTGACTGGTACAACTAAACTAACTTAACAGTTAATTTGGCTGTCACTATCTGTTATGGGACGGTTGGTGGTGATGATGATGATGATGGGTTATTTACTATTGCTCCACTTATCACGGGGATGTATAAATATAATAATACTAATAATAATAAATAATATAACCCACCCCTTTTGGGTACTCGTTATCTAAGAGATGACCGCCCTCGATATAATTACCCCGGTTCGAGTATGGAAATATATATAGTGAACTGAGCAGATATATTGAACAAACAATTAAGAGCCCCTGTAAAGATAAACAAACAATTTAATCAATTAGATAACAATTGTGAAAAATTCCTTTCATTAGGAATACACTCTGCTTTTAGAAATAAAACTTTCACCGAATTACAAGAAAACTCGAATAGATTTAAAGAAATAGGCCGATATGTTACTGATAGCTTTAGTTCATCATAGAATCGAGTGACACAATCGAAGTCAACGCCTTGTACGATTTCATAACCTGATAGTCCTCAGTCTCCGTTTCTTCTGTTGCTGTCCAAAATTTTGGCTCTATGATACTTTCTACCATCCGTCTCAGGACACACTCTGAATACGTTAGAATTTCAGCACGATGCCGGATTCCACTACTGGATTATGCGTCTCACTGCACTTCCATCTAGTTTCTTTTCCTCAGTATACGTCTCAGTTTGCGTAACATCAATATGTCGAAAAAAGCTATTTTGTCCCTTTCAAAAGAAATTAAACAGACACCCTAAATCTCTCGTTGTAATTAATACAGGTGAGAATTTTCATTATCCTGTTTGGGAAATCAGATATTTCTATCAGTGGTAAACAAATGATAAAGCTGTTAATCGACTCCACATGTCCTCAAATGACCGGAGTTAGTCGAATTGCTAATTCGTTACGCCTAGACCTTACACATTAACGCACCATACTCGGGGCTTGGGGTTCTGGCCCAGCCTTAATTTAAACAGCAAATAAATTGAATACATTCCAGCCTTACAGTCAATACACACTGATTTTTAATCATATTAACTAAAGTAATGCATTAAATTCTTAGAACGTAATTTTTATGCAAACAAGATGACAAATTAAACAATAACTCAAACTTATCTAAGAATTAATGTAAGACTTCCTATTCATAAATCAGCTTCGCTATAATTCAAAGGCACATTATTATACGAACGTATTAGATAAAACCGTGCAAGACTTATAAAATATAGCAAGCCTTATATAAATCGCATCAACACATTACATGGAATTGTGACAATATACCTTTGTGGTTTTCGTCAACCAAACAGTTTTTGGCGGCTTGCCTAGACCACTTTGTTTCAATGAATGAATTTCTTTCAAATTCCACTCAGAGTCTCTCACTGATTATTTTACCCTATGTCATCGTGCAGGAAACGTTTAGAACAATTACCATTTCAATGAGGGCGATTTTAAATCCTTTGAAATTTTGTGTGAAACCACATCCCTTATTTAACGTGACCAATCAGAATCAAATGCCTTTGCCACCCTTTCTTCAGGGTCGCTTAAGTCGAGTCAGCCTGACCTGGTCGTTTTTAAGTAACAGAATTTCTGCGGTTTCTCAAGTTTGACAACTTTCCCATGAAAATGAACTTTTTACCATATCTCTAGCAGTCAGTCTGGCTGCTGAATAAACAAAGATTCTAATTTGTAACAACAGTCACACTGTAAAAAAAAAACATTACCGTACAGGCAGTATGCCATATGAAACGTGCGTGTCTCCATAAACCTAACTAAAGGTTCTCTGGTCTCAACTAATGTATTCTTGATAGATCGCCAGAAATTTGCCCCTTCATACTTCCAAAATGCTAATTGAAGATATTTATATGACACATTTGTTTTTTTACCCCACTTCCCAGGAGCGTTTTATTAGCTTAATTTTAGTAATTTGCTTTTATTTTAATTGTATAATGACCATACAATTTAGACCTAATAGGATTTTGAAGTATGAGCAAGAGCGCCAGAACTCTATTACCATGCTGAAAACTTCTTTTCGTTGTATTTCTATCATACCCATTACTTTCATTTTTAACTGAGCATATTGATAATTAGTTCTTGCAACTTCACAAGACTTTGGCAATTTAATCTTGGAATCTTCATTTCAAAGACGTTTCTCAAATAGTTCACAGACACTGTCCAAAAGCTAGTAAAAACCCCAGTGATTGTTGAACTGATTCCCTAAGAACAAACACCAGCAAAGGAACTCCTTATCCCAATGTTTGCCTGTATCAAAGCTAATTCGAACAAATCATATTTGTGAACGTTTTATGAAATCCATCCAAGCTCTTTGTCTTTCACGGTAATAGGCAGATGACATAAACTGTTGGATGCCTGATTCACGTCTAACTTGTTGGCAAATCCCAGATAAAATATTAAAACTTTGATCAGATTGAACAGATTTTGTGAAGTTCAACAATTGTAATAGCAACAATTTGACCAAAGCCTTTACACTTGTTCTAGTTTTAATATTATGAAATGAGCCGCCTCTGGAAATATTGTTAACGCACATAAGAATGTCAACAAGTATTAATTACCTGACTTGTTGTTAGGTGAGGGGCTGACACAGTGTACCATTAACCAGCTATATGGTTCGTAAAATGCAGGAATACGAGTCTCATGTATCTTCTTAAGGTGTTTTCCAACTATTTGACAAGTGTGACAAGATCTACAGTAAGGAGGGGCCTCGGTAATACGGAGTCCGTTTATCCGGAAACCTCGCTATCCGGATATATTTCAACCTGAACGGAATTCCTTGATGTTAATTTGCTCCTTTGATTCAGAAATCCGCGTTCCGGATTCGGCAATCAAAATCAGTGAACAAGGATGTAAATTGCTATAAACTTGCTTCAATAATCCAGAAATCATATATCCAAAATAAGAAAATTCGAAGAACCGTATATGATAATACAGTCAGCCAGATAATATAGATTCACCTATAAAAGTATGGAGGTGTGTTTGTTTATCAATCTCTGACTAGTCAGTTCTTACGGAACGCTAAAATGATAACTTGATCACGTAATCATGTGGGTGGAAAACATTAAATCAAGGTGATCGTACTTTAAGCAGCGATTGTATAAACACTATCTGTTTTTACTACTCGCCGACGGAATGTCAGTAATTAAATAAACACACTGGGATCAATCGTCCTCACTTTTAATATAAGATACCGGTTTAAAATAAATTCTGTATCAATAAGTCTCTTTGTGGTGGCTGTACAAATAAAGTTTATTGATTTAAGCTTTGGACAGTATACGGCTACATTTCAGAATAAAAGAGAAATCAATTATGGGATCATTAGCAGATATCATCATCATCATCATCATCATCATCATCATCATCATCATCATCAGTCTCTTGATCTAGTGTGGTCATTGATACACTGTGCTGCTGAACATCTGACCAGTTCCCTCCTCATGTCCCGATCATGTGCCAATGCATGTGTCTCCGCAAAACTTTTCCTGGTCCATTCTGTGATGTTGTCAGTCCACTTTTTCTCTACCTCCCCTTCTGACACCCTAGACACTGCCCTGCAGTACTGTTGTGGATAGACCGTTGGCTCTAGTAACATGGCCATACCATTTGAGTATTCTCTTTTTGACAGTGGTGAGGAGGTCTTCATAATGGCCTATTTTGTGCCTGATGGTGTTACAACCTTTTTCATTTGTGGCGTGGTCTGTGTAAGAGATGACAAGGATGGTTCTTGAGCATCTCATTTCAAGTGCCTGAATTCTTCGTAGTAATTCTCTTGTCAGGGTCCAGGCTTGACATGAATACAAAAAATTGTGATGACTAGTGCTCTCAATAGTCTGATTTTAGTTTTCTGACAGATATTCTTATCTCTCCAGATGGGTCTTAGCTTTGACATAACTGCCATTGTTTGTGCTGCTCGTGACACAATTTTTGTTCTTGATCCGTCTTCGGTGATTATGGAACCAATATATTTGAATTGGCCCACTGTTTTCAGTTCCTGTCCTCTGACTTTAATCTTGGTTGAGATTTGTTTGGCGCTATTAGTCATCAGCTTTGTCTTTTAAGCGCTTATCTCCATGTCAAATCTGGAAGATGTTTTAACCAGGTTCTTCACTAAGGTGGCAAGCTCGTCTTCACTGCCTGCCAGCCCACTAATGTTGCCTGCAAAGCGTAGGTTGGTGATGATACGCCCTCCAATGCTGACTGTCCCACAGTTGTTTTACAGGGCTTCTCTCATGGTGCACTCCAATAGATGTTGAAAAGCGTGGGTCACTGGAGACAGCCTTGACGTACTTCAACTGTTGTTTTGAACCAGCCCCCCCCCCAACCCCACGGGAACCTTGAGCAATTACTTCACTGATAACCTTGACGTACAGCTGCTTGATGGTATTGTTAAACTTTTGACCCATGTTGAACTTCTTAATTGTGGCCCAAAATGCCTCATGCCACACTTTGTCAAAAGCCTTTTTAAAATCTATGAACACATGATAGATGTCTTATTGATGTTGCAAGTACTTTTCACACAGAACCCTGAGATTGAATATTTGTTCTATTGTGCTTCTATCACTTTGGAACCCTGCCGTTTCTTCAGCGATTATATCTTCTCTGTTTGTGGTGTCAGTCTCTTCAAAATGATCTTCAGCATCTCATCACCTTACTAGTTGGCTGATCAAACTGATATTTCTGTAGTTTTGGCACAGCTGGAGATTGCCGTTTTTGGGGAGTGTTATAATCAGTGATTGTGTCCACTGTGTTGGCCATTCACAGCCATTCCATTTGTAAAATATGACATACAAATTAGTGTATTTTATTAGGTTACTATAACGCCTTTAACCGCAAGATATAAGTTTGTATCGTTGTACTTCATGCATTCATGAATTTATTTCGACCTTTATTAAACATAGTTGTACAGCTATCAAATACTTGTACACATATACGATATATCATTGTAAAACAAAAATGCGCGTGATTCAATTACCCAGAATGCACATCAATCCGGACATATTCAGTGGGAACTAATGTGTCCATATTAATGATGCTCTACTGTAGTCATAAACATTACGTATAATGTTTGGCCAATAAAAACGATTTAAGATCATGTGATATGTCTTACTGACTCAAAATAACCATTACAAGGGAGCTTTATGGTTTAAACAAAAAAAATTCATATCGGTAAGTCGTCAGAAGAACAGTTTCGTAGGCCACTGACCACTCGTCAGGTTGTGTCTATTTTCCCATATTCATACCATTTTAAACAAAATAACAATCTGGGACATAAGTGGCTTCACGTTCGCTAACATTATTCTGAGGCAAACAGATCTCAGGACTTTGTACCCATTCTACCATGAGTGATTGCCATTTGTCACACTGATTAGAATAGAGAGAACGAAGAGTAAATAGAGAATTACCGTGATCAATATATGTTGACTGACCAACACTAGGAGCAAAAGCGACATCATCAAAATACTGTCTGATAAATGCGTCATCCAGGCCCGCACCTTGGAAATTCTGGGCCCCAGGCAGCTGACAGAGTTCGGGCCCCTTTCGTGTTTCAAATATGTGCGTATATGTGCCTATCTAGCTTGGGCCCCTGACAAGTGCCATGAGTGCCCCCACCCCAGGTGCGGGCCTGCGTCATCTAAAGGAATAAGTATGTTATATCTCTGCTAACTGCACAAGGAGAATAAAGGAATTCGCGGTCAATCATATCAACTGTTTGATCCGAACCAGGCTTGTCAGTTACAAGTGAATTACCCAAGACCTTATATAGAGCTAGGTCATTGCCTAGTAACAAATTAGTACTCTTAATATGTAAAGAAATTGCTAATCTAACAGTCACGGTCCTCAAAATATGTCTGATACTAAATGGACAGAATGGAGAGGAACATTAACCAAACCACACTATACTCCATGAAAAAGAGCACATTCACTAGAAGAACACCTTTTAAGATGATGGCGAAGCACATGATAACATAAGACTGAAAAATTCCTGTGTCCCTTAATATTTGTTTTGAGATAGGCTTGATAAAATCACCAATTAGTTATATAGGACCTTTCCACTTGAATGGTTTACAATTCTTCCGAGTAGAAGTTTGTTTGACTCAGCGAAGGTATTACTTTCAATAGAAGACTGTGACCTTTTTCAAAGAAAAGCATTTGGAAAATCTTTCTTTATTCTGATGCTTGTTTTTCAGTTTTTAACAATCAGAAATGAGACATTATCTTTTTACAATAAGTGCATACATGAAGAGATAATGACTTCTCACCAGCCTCATAAAATGCTTTAACACATATGACTCTTCTTTGGTGACTAATTAAACACAACAGAAAGAAAATAAAACAAACTGAATTAAAATAATAGCTAACCGAACAGTCATGCTTAAGAGTATACACGGAAGCGAGTAGTAGATTTCCGAATAAGAGAGTTAATATCAGTTATGTTGGATGACCAGTCGCAGACAGACATTCTTGATGCTTTTAATATCAAACTTAAAAGATAAAGTTGAGTAAATGAAAACAAGGTTTAGGACAGGATAAAGATTTTCTGTAAAATGACAAAAGCCGGATGCTTCTCTATTCACTGAAAAATGACATCATTAAATGGATCAAGGTTTTATCAAATTGAATTTACAGTCTAATACTCATCACATGTCAAATGACACGACTCCGTTCGAAAACATATGTGAATATTAACAAAACTATTAGGTTACTTCATAACTCATATATTATAGCGGCTTAAATATAAAATATGCGAAAAGGATGAAAATATTGATTATTTTTTACAAAGCTAACTTACTAACCTTACTGGGGAAATATTTAAAGATAGGCACGTATTTTAATGGTGTTAGATTGATTACAGATGGGAAAACTTTAAGGATTTTTTTATATAGACGATACGCTACATAAGCAATAGTTATCTCTGCACTAAAAACAAGATTATATATACAAAGTTAAAAAGATGTCAAATGTTTTTAAAACGTAAGAAGATTGTATGACTTATTGACCGATTGAAAATGAGTTGGCACCGCCATCACTTTGCACGCTCGTTAGTAATCCAATTTGGGTTTTTTTATACTTAAAAAAAGTAAATGCTGGACTAATACGCGTTGATGGATTAGGGTATATAATCTATGATATCTGATTTATTTGTCCACACTCGCATTAGTAAAATGTATTTGACACCTATAACTATTCAAGGATATTTTCTCAGCAAACACACACACACACACACACACACACACACACACACACACACACACACATGTTTATAAACCTAATCCACTCGTGCTTCCCAATCAAATATTTGATATATGTACAAAAATAAATGGAGCCCAGATTGGCCGAATGGTCGAAAGAGCTCTCTGTTACGGTGGTTCTTTCTAGGGGTTTTCCCGGGTTCTTACTTCACCATTAATACTGGCCGCCATGTATAGCCTATAGTGTGCTGAAAAATGGCGTTAAACCCTACAAGAACAACAACAAAACTAAATAGATACATAAGAAGGTCAGATGGAAATAGAGACAGAGTTGATGTGGAATACTTGACGTGCAATTATTTTACACAAGTAGTTATAACATCAAGCTTAATTATAGGGTTTGGGAAATTTGTCTTTATTATTAACACAAACTTTCAAAACTATTAATAGGTGGTTCATGTATTTTATCATTGTAGTAACTTTTTGTGGCACGTGAATATTTTTAGCTGGACTTAAACTGGAAAGTAGCATTATTTGAAATGGTCTGTGGAGTATCTGATGAATCTTGTCATAACGTTTATATAGTTTATTTTATAAGAATGCCTGTAGGGGATTTTGTACAGATGGAGAAAAAATTATCGAGCATTACTTGTTTCATCTGTAGAGGTCATTGCACCTAGCAGTAATGTTAGCACATCGCATTTAAAGCTGTGGCACGATGACATTGTGATGTATATATTGCAAAAATATGGACATTTTTGTATGAGTTACTCGTAACATTTTTAAACTAAATCTCCTAAACTTCTAATCGTGTACCTTGTTGGTCGCAATAGGGGATTTGCCAAAGCATTTTTATCAATGTGAGAAATGAGCTATCCAGCTTATTTGTGTGAGATTTTTTTGACTTGACCTGGCAGATTTGTACCACCAGATGCATTCATGCTCTTCTACTGGTTTTCCTCCTCAGGCTTTAAGCCATTACTACATTCCTGCATTGTTTGATGGGTCAAAATGGCGCATTCGGCCAATGTCAAACTTGAATTCAAAACTGGTTGGTATTAAGTGGCTGTGGAGTTATAATCCACGAGTACTATTGTGGATACAGAGGTATGACAAAATCCTGTATTATTAGTGGGATTAGATGGTCTTGCATCAGGTACTGCTTGATTGCATGTATGTCTTATTGAGGATTAATATGCCTCTGCTCATTTGATCATGCATTTTTGTGTTAAACTTTAATTTTCTATTTAACATGTCGGTCTCCTTTTATATTCAAAGTATGCAACAATATTGATTAATCGACCATGTTCAAGCTGAATAAAACGATGTAGCAGCCCTGATATGGTTGTGGTATTCTTCAGTTTGGGCTTCAGGGAGCTTACTCTGTCGTACTGGGGTGATCTTGAGATGATTTAAAATGCCAATTTGTTATTGTCCTTGTATCTACACATACATTTGTTTTTAATTATATATGCTTATGCTAAGAACAAACTAAGAATTTGACAAAATTATGCAAACCGGGAACAACTAGTATAAATTTTCATTATTATTATTATTCACTTTTATTATGAATGAATGAATGAATGAATATGTGAAAGTGTTGTAATTCCACTAAATATTTTTGAGTACCGTTGTTTTAGACCTTTCTCTTTAAATGACTTGAAGAGTTTTTATTTTGTTTGTGGTCATCTTGTTGTTTAGCTGGCAACTGGACTGCTGTTGGCTTATACACAGTGCTAGATAACAGAGTTTACGATATTTTTTCTTCCACTTTAAAAGGTCTGTTAAATATGGACGAGTCACAGTTTTCAATGTCTTCATGCAGGAAATCTGTCTGATGTGGCAGATTTAGTGAACATTCCCCAAAGTATGACATTTCGGATGCAATGAATGACTCAAGAATTAATATGAAATGAATTGCAACATATTTTCTTACCGAAACATAATCAGGTCACAGTGGAGGACTCTGAAAGGTTGTGGCGTTATTAAAAGATTAAAACAGGAAATGAGCCAAAACCGAAAGAGAATTGCTGACAATGAATTAAAATTTACAAAAAAACGAACGAACTGCAATAGAAAATGAAAGTTAAAATATTGAAAAATGACACCAAATGTTATTTTTCGAAATGGGAGTTGAAAAGTAACTTTCGATAATTCGCTATTATTTTTTTAATGAGCTATTGGGAAATATCAAATTTGAGCAAAAATATTATTGTAATTTAGTTGACTCTGAAGTCGGTTTCTTACGTAGCGGACCATTTTCAAGGAGTACGCAGCGTTGAAATTGCAAAAATTGTGCATATAACACTAACCACCTCCCGATCGTCTCCGGTCGACCACGACTACATTCTCTTAGATAATTATATTGTTACATGTCTGCAGGACTATTACCGTAAATTTTTAAAAATGTTCCATCTTTACAGAAAGTAAACTTACGTCCCAGATCAAAAGACAGTTTTGTACATTTTGATATTTTCGATAGGAAACTAACACCATAAATACACGTCCGAAAGATGCGTCATGTGGAATAAACGTTTATAATGTATCCTTTACTTAATTTGAATTATTTCACTCTCCGTACGATTGCACGTGAGAACATTATCAAAGCAAGAAAACCACGAGGCGTGGGTAGGTTGAATATCAGGTGTAGTTTTTTGTTCGTTGACAATTTATAAATAGTGGGTCCTAATTACTGGAATACAAATTTGTTGGAGAAATATTACAAAGGATAAACTACACTTTTTCCCATAACAATATTTATAAATCGCGAGTTGTTTTTATTAATTTGTACACTAATTTATTAAAACTATGTAGGTATTGACCGTGGTTACAGATTAGGAACATCCTTTTGAAATTTAGAGTGGAGGAACTGGCCAAAAATGCAACAATAGTGTGAATAAAACCTTAATTTTATACCCTTTCAAGGTACTGGATTTTGCTTTGTGCATCGAACTTTTCTATGAATTTAGAAAGGGGGCAAGAAGTAGCGGTGTTTGGGGTTGTGGGGTGACCGAAAAAATGTGGCGACAGATCTTTGGCGTAGCCCATCATTAATTGCAAAATGGGCGCTAAAATGCGGTTTTAGATAAGTACATGTAGTGTTGAAGCATTAAACTAACCGAGGCAAGTATGAGAGTACGCTGCTTATTTGGGGGGGGGGGGGGACCGAAAAAATAGTGGCGGACAATATTTTTTACCGATCAATAAAATCATTGTAGAATAAGACTTTTGTATGAACAAGAGACAAAGGCCTTTTTTTTAAAAAAAAAAATAGCAAAAGGAAGTGCTGCCTGAGACCAGGTTGAATGACATTAATATCTGTTAAATATTGAGTAATTGTTATATTTTTGTTTTTCTGTTGTGGTTGTTGGACCGCTAAGTGGGAAGGTATAGAGATTCAGATGATTTTCTTTTCTTCATTTTGTTTATCCAGTGCAATTGTTGACAAAACTTTAACTGTGGATGCCAACGATGACATCATCACTTCTTGATGAGCAGCAGCTGCTCTCTTTCGTCGGCAACAGCGGTAGGTCATCGTTGTCGTGGTTGACGATGACTACAGAGAGCGTCCATAGTAACATTGTTGGGTTATTCATATCGCACACAGCATCACAACAGTGTTTCAGGAAAACGCAACCGCTCCGGTGGCCTAGTGATTAGAGCGTTCGCCGCGGAAGTGGGAGGTCGTGGGTTCGATCCCCGTCTGAGTCATACCAGACTTACAAAAAATGGTACTAACAGCTGCTTCGCTTGACGCTAGAGGTTAGTGTTAAGACTGGTCGGCTTGGTGTCGGGATAATGTGACTAGGCGGGACTTCATTCTACATGTCTGCGGCATGATGCCCCAGTGCTAGACATCACTATAAACTGCCTCACAGCAGACATCGTAGCGATATGACTGAAACATTGTTAAAGCTACGTTAAAAATCCTAATCAAACAAACAAACAAACAAACGAAAAATCAGGAAAACGCCACAAGAGATTCACATGAGTGAAACCCAATAGTGTTTGATACTCACAGAGTTAGTAAGTTTCCCTAGGAATAAATTGACATCAAGAACCATCCGAAGAAGTTTTTTAGAATTTTGAATAATAATGATGCACGTGCATATTATCGGTTGATGTCATTTATGGGGGTGGGTGAGTGATCAGAATGTTGATTCTGGTTTTCAGATATCTCAGCGTGATTTTTTTGACGCTGTCATCCATCTTTATTTCTCAATGGAACACTTGGATTTGTTTAGACAATCTGTCGCTGAAATAAGATTCCGATCTAGTGTTGCACGATTTCCAGTTGGTGGTTACATAGCAATCGTTATTATACTGTCAGTACAGCAATGTTACTCGAAGGCGTTGGTGTACGAATGAGAGTCATTGATGCGCCCGTTTACATCATGTAATTGGATCTCAATCGATCAATCGATATGTAATTAGATAAATTCATGATGTTATTATGTCATATCATCACGTCAAATCTACTCTGACACCTGCTCAGATTAAAGAAACCGAATCGAAGACGAATTCTGGGGCAAAATTAGCTCTGAAATCAGCGGCGTTGCAGATCCCAAATAAATTATCGTTGACTGAACGTCAGCTTAAGCACTATTATAATGCTAAGAAGTCCAAAAACTGGTGATTGTCTTGAACCTTTTGCGATTAGCAACACAACACTACAAGCGATAAAGTTCCGTTTATAGCGGTGTTACCAGCGTTACCTTCAGCAGCGGTTCCAGCTCTTGCAAAAGCAGCACTTGGTGCTGCTGAAGCATGTGCCGATGTGGGACTTGTTAAGTATGTCAGATTTGTTATATATTTAATTGTTTGTTTGTCAGTTTTATTTTTTTTACATGCTATTGCAATATAAATTTATTTACTTGAGATGATGTTTTATTTTTCTTCTTAGAAACTCGGTCGACTTGAATTATTCTTTGGTAAACAAGTACAGTTGACCTAGACATGTAAACATGTTTTATTTTAATTTTAAAATGATTGGATGCTGTCAAGTTCTAGATGGGACTAGTGAATTAAGAAGCAAACAGATTTTTAATGATTGTTCTCGTCAGGGTCATGTTAGGATTACAGGATATAAGCGATCACGTGACTCCATCTATTTTTCTCGATTGCGAAATTTGGGGATTTTTTTTCTTCAAATTTGCGTATTAGAATACGATATAATCTTTGTTTTAGTGTAAGTTAGTTAGTTTTGGGTTTCTATAGATTACGTTAAGCCAGTTTTTCAATCGCTGTTAACCTTTCATCAGACTAGTTGGATTTTAAAGAATAAAATCTTACCTCTGGAACGATTTGATGTGTTCATACAGAATTGACTGTTAATTTGTATGTGCGCGACAGACCATGATAAAAATATTAAATAAATAACGCATATCGGTAACAAAAACATTCTTAGCAGTGGATTACAAGCAATCTGACAAAAGTTTTGTTTAATTGTCTCGCACGTGCATGTCAGCCGCACGAGTTTCATATTGTCGTGACAGAACTGATCGTATATTCTCAATGGCACTTGCCAATTGAACTAATTTAGCTATATCATGTTATTCGCGTAAATCCGCCAACGAGAATTCGTGCAAAATCTGTACTCAACCACGAGAGTATATATGCCGTCTTCACGTCGCTGCTGTATCATCTCAAAATCATCGTAGATTTTCTCAACATCGAGTTAAAACGCGAGACCACCTTCCTGAAATTGTTCGATCGTAGAGGTAATCTCGTTAATATTTCCCTGGTTCATTATACCAATAAGCGTATTTCTTTAATAAAACATTATTTCGAGACCAACCTGTTGCTGAATCGTGTAAACTTATCGTGACGAATCCATGGAGTTCTCTGAGCATATGCAATAGAATTGTGAAACTTACACAATTTCATGTCGCCGGGACACCATGTTTGATGAATATTTCGCAGCGTATGTGTATCACCCCCGTTAAAAAAACTCCAAAATTGCAGTTATTTCTGATAATTTTGGGAATATGAGTACCGGTGAGTAAAGTAAATGACAGCTGTGTTTTGTTTGCGCCGTAAAATATTACGGCTGCAATTGATTGTTTATAAATCATTATATCATCGTAAAAATACTAGATTGTTGATATCCCCACTAAGATCCTCAACACACGTAGCTTTGTCAATATCCGTGATAAATTGAAGAACATCGTCTAGGGCCGCCGAAGCTTCATTCAATTCCTCAGTACGTTATTTCATCGTTGGATGGTTCAATGAAACAAGTTTGTCCCATTTGAGCCACCTCATTATCACTTTGAGCAACAACTGAATTTTACACGACCCAGATGGGCCAATTGTAATAGCTGGAATGGAATCTGGTAACATTGGATGATAGTTGACCGGTGATTGTACACGTGTGACTGAAAAGTCAGTCACGTTCATATTGTACAAACATACTACTAGCTATAATCATGAGCTGAAATTAAATTTAATACAAGACAGTCACAGGTACAACATTTCTGAGAACAACCATGTTGCGCAATAACACGCCGGCAGTTACAGGTAAATGTGTAAGACAAAACAGTTACAGGTAAATGTGTAAGACAAAACAGTTACAGGTAAATGTGTAAGATGAGGCACACAAAACTGTACGTTTGTGAGTATTCCTTTTTGCAAGAGCGGGCAGCGATATTGCTAAGGCACTCAGGAAAATACATGGGACGCCATGGGTTAAGTATATTGGGGAAAGGCATCTTACAGGATATAAGTGTTGTGGTCCTGGAAATCGACTTGATATTAGACTTGACGAAACAAATTCAACCAAAACCAGGCGAATATCTGGTAAATGCGATTGATCAAGCGTGTCATTTTCTGATGTCGCGTGTAAAAGTCCAGCTCTACAACAACGACAAATCGCGGCTGTGAAGTTGATTCACACACTCAAAGCGATAAAGAGCAGAAACATACAAGAATCACTCGTCAATTGGTTGATAAGATCGGCGATGAAAGGTAAATTAGTGTTGTGAGTCGGTAATTAATTGCCAACAATTCAATAATGGAGTCTATTTATTATAGTCTTAGATTGGTTATCATGACATACCATATGGCAAATATATCTTCCACGTCCCAAAATGATTAAACATGAACTGTTTGATGTTAACACACCCAACGAAGTTCATCAGGCTTGATGCATATAAAAGGTGCACATACAAATACGCGATGACTATTGTAGATGTTTCAAGTAGATACAAAGAGGTTGATCTGTCATCCTTTATTCAGCAACTGAAGTCTAATCAGCGTTTGAACGAATTTATTCGCGAAGACACGGGCCACATGTTGGTCTGCGATGGCCACAGTTGCTAAAGTTTGATCCTGACAAAGAATTTCTAGATGCAGTAA
Source organism: Unio delphinus (assembly GCA_029339505.1). Lineage (NCBI taxonomy): Eukaryota > Metazoa > Mollusca > Bivalvia > Unionida > Unionidae > Unio > Unio delphinus. The sequence goes on along the minus strand of JAQISU010000219.1, from coordinate 8,211,486 downwards.
CACCGTTGATGCAACAACAAAACGTTAAAATCTGACGTGGACACAAAAATACATCGCGGTCAGGCAATTGCGGTCAGGCAATCGATGAATGATTTATTCAAACACGAGCACATCGGCTCTTTGGATATCAGTATGCCCAAGAATTACTGGGCGCACCGCTGAGCGTTCAGGGCAGATCTCATTAATGGGTTGCGAGATTATCTCATATGATGGTCGTGCTAAATAACGTCACAAGTGGAATTAACATTAAACATGTTGATGCGATTGCGAAAAAATACATACCACGGTGAAAATCACCGTTGGATCAACCACAACCAGTGTTGGGTAATAAAGTAAAATAACAGAGAGGTATTTAAATGAACCTCTTCTTCGGTTCGCTCGACGTCCACTGTAGCTACTCAGACGCCTAGATCTCCGGACTCCACCCTCAACAGTCCGTCCCAGGACACTCAACATGTATACGTAGCCGGATTACGCCATAGGATTCCACTCTCAGAATTTTCCTCTCAGATTACACGTTTCAGGTTACACTCTCAAGACTGCACTGTCAGGACTATTTTCTCCCTTTGTTGCAAACCTCGATCCAAAACAGTTCGTATGATTGCTTGGATAACATTTTTTTACGAGGGAATTTCTTGCAAATTCATCGGAGTCTATACATGGTTTCTCTTGCAGAAAAGCTTAGATTGATTAAAATTTCCGATGAAGTGATATAAAACCTAGGAAATCTGGTGTGGGAAACACGCTCCTCCCCAAACTATCGTAACAAATCAGTCAAATCTCTCGGCCCCTACCTCAATGGCGCCAAACTCGGGGTCAGCTTGATCTGATAGTTTAATAATTATCGAGTTTCTAGGACGTTTCAATTGTGATAGCTTTCCCCTAAAATATCGTTTACTGTGCCCATTATAGTCCGTCTGGCTGCTGTCCAAACAATTGCTTAATTAAGGATAGCGTTCTCCCCTTGAAATGACATTCTGAACATGGCAGTGTGTTGATTTATTCGTGTCCGTTCTCTAGCAATCTGATTAATGGTTCTCTGGTCTCAACTAATGTTAGATCGCCAGAAATTTGCCCCTTTACATTGATGAACTTGAGAGTGGTGCAGTAAGAGCAATTGATCCCGTGTTTAGTGTAACAACACATAATATTTCCTGCGTGGCATGATCTACTGTGCCATCAATCTGCGGACTAGATTCAACAGCTCCTCATGGTGAATTGGTCCATGAACATTTACAGGTAATTCATGGAAAGACTCAGTTACCACCAGATTGGAAAAGCCGTTTATTGTAGCTTTTGTCATTTTGTGGTAAAGGTTGCCCGAATTGCTCAAAATAAGGATGACACTCACCAAGTTCAAGAAAAGCCACCGGATAAGTAGCGACATTGTCATTACAAATAATATCGGAGGAATTATATTTTGTGTTCCAAAGACCAACATGATCAAATTCGACGCAAGATTATGATACATCATCGAGAAATTATGTTGCACAACAACAGACGACATCGTACATTTCTTTGAGGAATTCATCCTTGTCTATCTTTTACTTTAACAAAACAGGTTACATATTTTGTTGGAGTGATTCATTCCGATAAATAAATCCAGATGGTAGCATACAATGATCAAATGTTGATTTATCCGACCCAGGGTCATCTCCGCCAATAATCAGACTCATACAAGGTCATGCTTACTCATGTTATAGATTTCGTCGCAGATATCAAAATCTTATTATTCCGTCTCTTGGAAATACCGTCACCAAGTCGTCCATGCATGTGAATTATGATCATATTAAATTATTGGAGCACCCTTACTACACTAATTACCAGAATTGTACAAAATCTCTTTTGTGATGGCTTTCATAATTAACAGTAACTTCAATGTTTTTTCTAACCATGTCCTCTATAGTAGCTCCATTGATAAGAGAGTTTTGTCATTGTGCTATACATTTATATTCTTAATTCTCTTAGCCACTTTCCACGTTTGGAGTTTTTGAAATGTTTTCTGACGCGTTGAGCCATTCAATTTAGCAAGCCTGTTTTCATCGGAACATATATGTCTGGTACATGATAAATTGCGTAAACAATTGCCGAAACTGGATAAGAGTTATTGTAGTATGCTTTGTCGATTTTGGTGAAAATAACTGGTTTAGAATTTTTTTAAATATATATCGTGACAACATTGTTCTGTCGTCGTGATCCTTTACAGGGTCGAGTTCATCACGAATAATCCAAGTCGTACCATCTTTGCTGATGTGTTCGACAAGAAATTTTATTCTGAATATAAACTTGCTGTCATCAACAAGATTATTAACAATAGTAAAAACTCTTTTGTCATTTATGGTGAAATCACCATCAATTTTAAACGTTGGGAAAAACACAACATGAGACGCACCATCTTGAGCAAACTAATTTTTGAATTCTTGTAATTGCAAGTCAAGCGGATGTTGTTTCTTATCCCTGGTTAATCTACCTCAATTAAATGTATTAGTGTATTGTGTCGGTGGTTGTTTCTTACCCTGGTTAATCTATCTCAATGAAATGTATTAGTGTGTTGTGTTTCAATCTCCGATAATCTTTTTCGTTCTCGTTCAAAAAACTTATCTCTACTTTTGTTGGGTTCTATTGCTAACTATTTCACTCGCGGTTAAGAACGATTTAAAATTTTTCTTGTGCAAAGTTTCGACCTTGGAAATCTGGTTTTATCCAGATTAGACTAAAATAATGTACTTGCAAAAGTAAAATTATTCATTTATATAATCAGGAAAAGTATTATCTTCAATTAGACTTTATCCAGTAATACAATACCCAATACAACAATATGTATCAAGTAAAGAAAATCCACACGGTAGCGTATTCTTATACAAGCATTGGATTAACTTTTGGCTAGTTTCATGTGTCCACAGTGCTAAGCTAAGGGTGTTGTCAACATATATTATACAATTCTAAGAATGCTGTGGGTGTAAGGTGAAGTTGTTTAAATTTGCAACATGTACTCAATAACCCTTAGTAGACCCATCACTCAGATACCGACATAAATCAAATTAAAGTTTCTTTTAATGATACCTAAGATATGCAAGGTCCTTTTCTATTGCCATTATAATAACCAGTAAGGACATCCGGGGAAATTCTTTTCTAACAATATCTGAAAAACAATTATGCTTTGGCATCATCATTTGATTGCTTGCTGATAACGGTTTAACATCTGGACACGGAATGTAACATGGCAAATGATACGAGTGGTATATAATCGCCGTATATATATACATATATATATATATATATATATATATATATATATATATATATATATATATATATATATATATATATATATATATATATATATATATATATATATATATATATATATATATATATATATATATATATATATATATATATGTGTGTGTGTGTGTGTGTGTGTGTGTGTGTGAGTGAACGAAAACATCGAACGTATTAATAAATAATTGTTTCTCTAAATTACAGAAATTTTTTTGAAAAAGAAGATACAGTATGGTATTCATAAAGTCAATAGTCCAAAGGATAGTGTTCCGAATGAATTCCAATATTGAATGTGCTGATGTACCTATAGTCTTGAATGTGCTGATGTACCTATAGTCTTGAATGAGGTGATGTGCTATTAATCTTGATGTATCACAATGGTCAAGTCCAATTCAAAATAATCACAGAGTAGTGGCTTGTATTTCCAGTTAATAATGTTTAAATAAATAATTCAGCTCAAATCATATGTGAACACAATAGTAAATACTTCCCGAGACTGAACTTAAAGTAAGAGTGAATAGTTATCAAAACCTTTTATAAAATGTAAGAAAATTAAATGACCAGGATATGGTTCAGAAGTTCGCGACCAGAACTTTCTAAACTTTTATAAAAAGAATAGACTGGGGGAAATACGACAAACGAATGTCACAAAAAGACGTGGTAGTTGTTATGGACGTCGGAATATGTCCAATTTATCCGAAATAAATTTCTCCAAATGATATATTAAAATTGGAACTTGAATACAACCGCGTGACGTAAACCTAATTAAACCAAACAAGTTTAAGAGAAATGAGAAATCCGTAACGCTCTCCGACACTGAAAATACAGATAAAAGCCCAGGAGACAATTACAATGAACACAGTCGCCCTTACATTGCAGATGCGAAGCAGCAAGTATATTGTAACCCCTCCCCTGGACATCTCGGATTTAAATGTCAATTGTAGCTTTATAAGGAGTACATAAAGTGACCTCTCTTATGAAGATAGTGTCGATAAACTCTGGTCTGTCAAATGTTATTTAAATTATCAAAGCACATGATTCATCCAAACAAAATAATTAAAAATATTCAGTCATAAATACATTCAATAGGGGAATCACTCTTGAGCCGTTGAATGCAATCTGGCAGTGTCCAAACATCATTAAATTTAGTACTAAATCTACAACCAGTACTTTCCCCTTAGTTACATATCAACAACTGGAAAAATATTTCTTCTGTCATATCCAATACGACTAGAGTGTCAGTATAGGGTCTTTGCATTGATGTAATAATGATAGAATGTTAGTGTAGGGTCTTTGCATTGATGTAATAATGACAGAATGTTAGTGTAGGGTCTTTGCATTGATGTAATAATGATATAATGTTAGTGTAGGGTCTTTGCATTGATGTAATAATGATAGAATGTTAGTGTAGGGTCTTTGCATTGATGTAATAATGATAGAATGTTAGTGTAGGGTCTTTGCATTGCTGTAATAATGATATAATGTTAGTTTAGGGTCTTTGCATTGCTGTAATAATGATATAATGTTAGTGTAGAGTCTTTGCATTGATGTAATAATGATAGAATGTTAGTGTAGGGTCTTTGCATTGATGTAATAATGATATAATGTTAGTGTAGGGTCTTTGCATTGCTGTAATAATGATATAATGTTAGTGTAGGGTCTTTGCATTGCTGTAATAATGATATAACACACACATATCTATATGCATACCTACATAGATACCTACATATATACGTGCGTACGTACATACGTACGTAGATACATACATACATACATACATACATACATACATACATACATACATACATACATACATACATACATACATACATACATACATACATACATACATACATACATACTTGTTATAAATACCATTTTAAGTTTCTTTTTTGAAAACCAAAGTTCATCCAGTACCAATCAACTCTGCAGTAGGCTCGAATGCAGAAAAGAGTTTTGGAAAGTAAAGAATTGAGTCTACACTGTTGTGTTCTGTGTTCGTTCTTTCATACCAGAAAATACATCTTTGTAGTGTGGAAACAGTCATGGGCGTCGAAAAGGACCCAATGTGGAATTGATACTACGTGTAGATAGAAGAGCAGCAGAGAGGGTGAACAGACCAAGTTTTCAAGCAAAAATAAGGCTTCTACGGAAACCGAAAATATCTAACAAAATGCAGAGAGTGTGAACAGACCAACTTTTACAGGCGTCAATTTAGCAAACTGAGGCTTCCTCAAAAATGCTTAATAGAAGCCTCCATTCAGCAAAATAGCAGTAAAAAAAAAAGACGCCATTTAGTTGACGTTCACCTCCTCGGCTGCTAATGCGCTAACTAAATATTTGATCAAGTCCGACACGATATCTTGTCCGAGGGTCTGATAAATTTATCGTCACAAATCCGTGTGGGATTGTCTGAGCGTGGCTAAAGAAATTTCTAAATCGATTATGATCCATATCACCACCGCACCAAGTTTGCCAAATATTTCTAAGAGTATGAGTATCAACTCCGTTAAATACACACAGCATATTGCAGTTATCTCTGATCACTTTTGGTATTTGAGTGTAACGTTGAGTGATATATATCACATCGGTGTTTTTATGTCTGCCTCTGGAAAATATTCTAGCAGGATTCTTTTGATTATCTAACATAATATCATCATATACGACTAAATTGTTAATACTTCCATCAATATCATCAATACTAGGTGCCTCTTCGATATCGGTTATAAACTCAATAACACCATCGCCGTTAATTTCTTGCGCGGCATCATTAAAATCCTTTAATACTTCATAACATCGTTGATCGTCTACACTCGGAGCAATCATGTACAATTTATCCCACTTCATCCATCTCGTTATCAAATTAAGTAGCAATTGTGTTTTACCACTTCCAGATGGTCCGATGATAATCGCGCGAATAGAATTTGGTAACATTGCATGGTGTCTAATAGGTTCCCGTCGTCGAGTAGCTGAATAATCAATTACATTCATGCCGTTATATAATATAATTATGGATTTATATTGTGTGAAATGTAGGACGCGTACTGGCACAAATGACTTGACGACGATTACAACGAAAAATAATCGATCAGCGCTTTCTGGTAAATGCGTACAATGTAGTACGAAAAAATTTAGATTTACTTCCACGAAACCTTTAAAAAAAAACGAGGAGGTGATATTGCAGCCAAATTGACAAAACTCCCAGGAACACCGTGGGCAAAGTATCCAGGAGAAAAGCACCTTCCAGGATATAGCTACTGTGGACCGGGAACACGATTAGATATCAGACTTGATGATCAAAATTTACCCCGACCCGGCGAGTATCCAATAAACGCTATTGATAAGGCGTGTCATGCTCATGATGTCGCTTATAAAAGCAGCAATCTTCAACATAGACATCTCGCAGATGTAAAATTAATTCATGCGTTAAATGCTATTCCTGATAAATCCTTCAAAGAAAAATTGGCTTCGTGGTTGGTAAAATCTGCTATGAAGGGTAAATTGATGTTAGGTGCTGGTAATTGAAAATGCTAGCATTTTAATATGGAATCTATTTATTATTCTCCGAGAGGATACTGGAGAGGTTACGCAGCAATTAATAAACTCGCTAGTGCATCAAAGGTGAAAAAAACTACAGCGGCAAACTGGTTATCTAAACAAGCAATATGGCAAATTTATCTACCAGCGCCTAAACAAATTAACTATTCGCATTTTGATGTTACAACACCTAATGAAGTTCATCAAGCTGATATACTATTTCTGCCGCATGACAACGGTTACAAATACGCGTTAACGTTAGTTGATATTGCAAGTCGATACAAAGAAGCAGAACCGTTAAAAACAAAATCATCTACTGAAGTAGCTTCTGCATTTGAAAAAATTTATCGACGAGGTCCTCTGCGCTGGCCAAATCTGTTACAAGTTGATCCTGGCAAGGAATTTCAAGGTGTTGTTACATCTACGATGAAACATCATAATGTCGCCATCAGACGAGGACACACTGCGCTACATCGCGATCAGGCAATTGTTGAACGGTTTAATAAAACCCTTGCTGAGCGGTTATTCGGATATCAATACGCAAAAGAATTCATCCAGGATAAACGATCCCGTGAATGGGTCAAGAGATTACCAGCTGTGATTACCGCAATCAATAATGAGATTACTAGAACAATTAATATGAAACCTGTCAACGCTATTAAGAAGGCGTCTATCAAAATGGAAATCCAAGGAATTTCACAAAAAGATTTCAAAGAACCAATTCTTGGTAGTAATGTCATTGTAAGGTACTTATACGAACCAGGAGAGCTTGAGGGTGGTAAAAAAAGAGCTACCGATCCTATTTGGAGTGTCACTACGCATAGGATATCCGGCATAACACGATCAACTGGTAGACCTCCAATCTATAGACTGGATTCAACTGCTCCTCAGCGAGGATTTACACGCGAACAATTACAAGTGATTCCCGAGGATACTCAATTACCACCGCGTGGTCTTAACTAGCACCTAAGGTGTTGTCACCCCGGCGTCTGTTGCACTCAAGACAAGTCAACCTCACATTGTTTCTGACATGACCGAGATTGTTATCTTTTCTATCTACGGTGAATTGGCGAGGATCTTTATCCGAATACTGCCAACGCATTATACAATTGCAACTCGCGCAGTGATTATTTTGTTGTTGCTTTAGTGTCTTAATTAATTCAGCATCAATGTCAAATTCTCTTTTATTTTTTTTATCCTGTTGTTTATAGCCAGAGAGTTTTTTTCTGATTATATCACCAGTGATAAAATCACCAGTGATAATATCGTTACCAATGATTTCATCGTCAACAACAATTCTTCGAAGTTGGTTTATTCGCCGTACTCTGGATACTGCGAGATAAACTAAATTTGACCACTCAATATGATTATCTACTATCCAAAGAGTTGTATCGGATATAGTCAATCCCTGTGAAGAGTGTATTGTTGCTGCATAACCTAACGTCCATGGGGATTTATCAGCACCTAATGCATCTTTAACGACGCTGATATCAACCAGCACAATATCATTTAATACTAAATTCTGCTTTTGTTGTTGTCCAGGAATGTCAACGTCGATATTCTGCTTTCGTGTATCCTTAGGTCTATAACAGAGTGGTACTGGAAGCGTTGCAAATTTTTCTTTATGTAGCGCAAACAACTTCATCTGAAGTGCGTTTCTGACTATTTTTCTACTCGCGATTATTAAATCATTTGGCTTCCACATTTCCCAAAAATCATTCATGGGAGTTTCTGAAATTATTTCACGCGCTATTTCACATTGGATTTTATCCGGTTGTAATCTAATTAGCGCTTTGAATTCTCGTAATTGTTCATCAAGTGATCTATGGTCGGTATTAATCTCTTCATAATAATCTACAAATCCTTTTAACCATTCATGTGGAGATCCACCAACAAATGGCTGCGGTTGGCCGTGATCCCCGCACATGACGACTTTTGTATTTTTCAATAACAACCATTCAAGAAATATCTGTAATACTGTTAACGATACCGTGCATATTTCATCCCAGATTATTACATCAGGAATGAATTTATCGCCCATTCGATCAGGAGTCCATGTATCGCCTTTCCATCGAAAGAAGCTGTGATAAGTACAGGCTTTTACCCCCCGCGCTATCATCTCTCTGGCGAGTCTGTGAGTTGGTGTTAACACAATCATGTTAGAAACGCTAGCGTTTCTACGAAATAATTCGATTGCGCGAGTTGTCTTTCCTGATCCACCACAGCCGTTTAAATAAACTGTCTTGTATCTACAAATCGGATCGGATACGGGCGGTGCAGTAGAAAATTCTGATTTAATCTCTGAGATATTATGGTTACTTTTCAAGTATTTATCATCCATAGCAACGTCTGCGGATTTACAATATTCATGTAGTGTTTCTTTTTTAAACCTCCAATTTCCCCACGCTTCCTTAGGATCTGTGAATTTAGCTACATCTGATTTGTATTTTTCATGGATATACATCGAATCAGTAGCTACTCTAACCGCGGTATTAGGAAATCTATTTATCATCGAGAATAGATTAATACAAGAATAGGCTAGCATAGAACTTCTCAATTGTGTGTATTGACAACTTTTTCCATCACAGTAGGTAACAACCGTACCTAGTTTCTTACCATTTCGAAGGACATCATCTACCCAAACATTATTAGTTCCGCTCGCAGATTTGTAAGCTTCCTCATCTAATTCCCCTGATAGAAAAGCATTCTTACGGGTTACAAATTTCCCTTTTTTTATTAAATCAGATATTATGAAATTGTATTCTTCATCGTCTATGATTAATCTCGAAGAATATTTTGCATTGTCAAATCTTCCACCTTGAGTGAATTTACCGATTATTTTTCGTCCGAGATCTTTAGCCTCTCTATTACTACCTTCGAATAATTTCTTAGACCAATCTATGATTTGTTCCTCGCTGAAATTCTTCGAATTTCCATCTAGAAATTGTTTTCGTTGTTCGTTAATTATTTTTTCTAGATCGGGTTTTGGTAACCAAACATCTTTCTGAGCGTTATAACAAATAATCGCTTCACTGACAATTAACGATATTAGCATACCACAATCGATCATATACCGCAATAGCACAATTGGCATCCACGCTTTTTCATACATATGTCTACCAAGCCAAAGATAACTACACGGATGTAACCCTGTAGCTAATTTGAATGATATCACACGAGCGAACCCGGTTAAATCAAAATCAGGCAATGGACCATTAATCGCAACACGAGTCATTTCATGTGTGGGATGTCCAAATCGTTTAAAATATTCAGAGCATTCTCCATATCCGAGAAAACTTCCAGGATAACACGCGGATATATCAATTGAAATCATACCATCACGTGAGTATTTCGTATTCCACAATCCTCCATGACCAAATTCGACGCAACTCAACTTCACATCCTCCAGAAAATCACTTCGTGTTGGACGCCATGAATTCTTTTCTCGTGCGAAGTGAGCTACCACTGATGGAATAGTAAAACTATCCGTAAGTAGTTTTTCTGTAGAAATGCTAGTGTTTCCCTCTGAAAATTCTTTAGAATTTTCTAAATACTCATTAGCGATTTTTCTCATTCTATTATCTAATTCTTCAGTTCGATATAATTCACCATTTGGTTTTACAAACTGATCAAATCCTATTTCCGGATCCTCATTACTCCTGAGTAACCATACTGACACAGGGTCGTCTTTGGTTAACGCGTGAATAGCATCAAATAATTTCTCTTCATAGAAACCATCCCAAGAAAATTCTTTAGGAATATATCGAACAGTTCTTTCTCGTGGAAATATATTTACCGCTGGTGTCCACGCGTGTTTGTTATGATCAATAATTTCAATTGGAGCTCCTCGCGATTGATATTTCGGTTCGTATAATACTTCTCCGGTTATTGTCGCTACCGATATTGGAAATTTTAATAATGCTTCTAATTTAGCTATATCAGAAATCGTTGCCCCGCGCTGTTTCACTGTCAATTCCCATTCGGTTATTTTGTTTCGTCGTTGTTCAGTTAATTTGTTTCCCCGGGATGCATTTTTGAAGTGTTCTATTAACCGTGTTGCTACACAATTAAGTGGCAAAGCCACTGATGATTTATTGGATATAACCCATACACAACTGCTGTTACAGGGTAAGATTTCTCATAGTATGGTTTGTCAATTCCAGTTAGAATTCCTGGTTTGGAATCTCTACTCACAATAACAGTTTTTTTATCCTTAAGGATTGGGTCAAATTTATCTCTGATAATCCATTCACCTTCCTCTTCGATAATGAATTTTATTCTAAAAAAATACTTCAGTAGAGATTTCCCGCCAAGGTGTGAAAGTATCTCAGCTGCTCTTATATCATTCATAGTAGCATCAATTACAGGTACATTGACATCTTCATCAATAATTCGAAATGTCGACCACGTATGAGATACTCCATCACGCTTAAACTCATTAAAACAGTCGCTGATTTTACTCAATAGTGGTTTATCATCTACTAGACTTTTAGGTATATCAGAGATTCTATCGAGATTAAATCTAACATTTTTCCAAGGCTTAATTTTCGATAATCTCTTGAATCCTTTCATATTAATAATTAAAACAAGTATTTAAATAGAAAATTTTTATATAATGAATCATTGCAAATGGCTTATGATTGGATCAAAGACTCCGTGTAACAAATCATGTAGAAATGAATTCTGTGGGTATCATATGCAGAGTGTGAGAAACGGTTCGGAGGGACCTCTACCATGCTTGCATTGTGGGGTAGGTGTAAGAGGCAAGTCGCAGTTATGCATTAATTGCGGGGGTAAGCGTTATAGAGAGTTAAAACGTTATTATGACAAGCGAAGAATCAAAAATCCTGACGACGTCAATAGCAAAATCATAAAAACTACGGATGACTATATAAAAAGATTTGTTAATGTTATAATTCAGCCAATTAATGAATTAGACAAATAGATATATTATATATACAAATGAGCCAAGAATTTCAAAGACATCCTGTTATTAAAAATTACGAAGCTTCTAGTGATGGTGTTGTTAGACACAGTAAAAATAAGAAATCTGTTGGGCGGGATAATGGTATGGGTTATTTGATGTTTAATGCTGGAGGGAAAATGTATCTCAATCACCGTTTCGTTTATGAAGTGCATAATGGATTAATCAAGGATGGTTTTGTTATTGATCATATTGATTCTAATCCCAAGAATAACAAATTGAACAACCTTCAAGCTATTTCTCAATGTGAAAACACAAAACGAGGAAGAACTGGGAAATACCCGAAAATTGCTAGACCTGTAAGATCGTTTAATACTGACACGGAGATGGTATTTCAATCAATGACAGAAGCTGGTAGGTATTTCGATATTTTCCCCCCCTCGGTACAAAAAGTAGCAGAAGGAATTTATAAGACCGCTTTTTCAAAGCGTTTTAAAAACAAAATTCAGTTTGTTTATGTATAATTTGCATTGGAAATTGCTTCGTGAAATTGTGAAAGAATTTCCATTGAAAATCTTCAATTTTGCAATTTCACATGGGAGATAACTCCGTTAGGTATAACGCGTGTGAAATCCATAGGATTTCCACCAATGACAGAGTTACGGATCTTAAACACGGAAACGCTAGTGTTGGAAAATCTTCGATTTTTCATTGGCTGTTATAATTAAATAAATCCGAACAAAACACAATCAATTTTGTCTTTTTTCAAGTATTAACAGAACTGTTTTATAAACACGTCGTATTTAAACATTTTTTTTAATGTCTGTTTTAAGTATTATATGTGTTTTCAACGTTGTCAGTGATCGCTAATAAACAAACAAATAATTACAATCACTACACCTATTTTATATCACCTCGTCGTAATGAGTGTATATATACAAATTCGTCTTTATTATAATTGGGCATTAGCCGAAATTCAAGTGTAAACAAAACCACACCGTCACACGTGGTATGAACGTTATTATTGACATTCAAAACCAAAGTTTCGATTTTGCGGTTTTGTTTACACTTGAATGTAGAATAGCCCGCGTCATCCATTGTCATTGAAATCAATTCATTCATTGTTCACCTATAATCTATTGTTGTACCGTCGTCATTGTCATTGAAATCAATTCATTCATTGTTCACCTATAATCTATTGTTGTACCGTCGCATTGTCATTGAAATCAATTCATTCATTGTTCACCTATAATCTATTGTTATGTGTTTGTCGGTTAACCGTTGAGCGCGCTGCTTGATGTATAAAACACCAAGGGGGTTTAAAACGGTAAATGTGCCGTCGTCATTCATTATATATAATCATAATCACCTATAATCGCATTAAGCTTCTGGGTATACTAAGATGATCAACACCTTAGTGTATCCAGAATTCATTTTGAAATATTTTGCATTTTTAATTCTAAAGAATTTTCATACTTTGTATTTAAAATACTTTGCATTTAAACAAATATATTTTTATATATATATGAATATTGAAAATCTCAAATTGATTAATATTGAAATCAACAAGTTGAAGGATGAAAATGTAAAATTATGTTCAGGTTTGGATTGTGATCAAATTATGACCAATTTCGAGGATATACAATTTGCAGAACAGACAGGAAAATATGTTCTATCTAAGAAATATTTTTTAATCAAAAATATACAAAAGCTTATACGTGAGAGCTTAGTAAATACTGAAGATGTTAATGTCTTCGTACCATTATGTAGCATCGTTGAACGTGTACGTAAGCAATTAGGATTAGAATATGAACAAAAGAGACTTATTAATTGTAAAGTGAGACAATTAAAAACATTAATGGAAAACTCTGAAGGTGATGAGCCCACGCGTAGAGAGCCTCCTTTGTTTGTATAACCAGTACGGTATGAGGAAGTAAAATTATGTGTGTAAGGGGGAAGTATTAAAATGATTTACATTTTTTAGTTAGTGATTTCTTTCGAAATGATTTGCAATGAAATACTTTGCATTAAAAAATCCAAAGGATTTTTATTTGACAATTAGTGATACTCTTTTAATAATGGTAGGAGAATCATTAACAACGAGATTAGCTAGAGAAAGACTTGAAGCTCTTAAGAAAATATTACCCCTTCGTGATAGAATCCGCGAAAAACTTCAACAGCGGCAATTATTTCAGACTGACTTCACAGAGGATACAGAACAACTCTTCAAACCTATTGTTAGTGCAACTGAGGGTGTGAAAACAGCAATCTCTAAACAAGAAAGCTCGCAAAAAGAGTCCTTTCTCCCTGTGTTAGAGAAAATATCAAAACGAACTAAACAAACGAAAAAATCATTAAAAACACTTCCTGGTGATATAATAACTGCTGCAAGACGACAAGAAGAACAACAACGAGAACTTCAGGAAGAAATTGAACGATTAGGTGATGTTGATATTTCCTCACTAGAAACGCAAGCATTTCCACCTGAAGAATTTCAAGAACAACAACAACAAGAAGAAGTGGGAGCTGTTCCAAGGGGGGACTATAATCCTGAAAATATATTTACAGTTGATGCGTTAAATACAATCAGAAATATCCCAACACTCAATGGTTTAGCTAAATTTACCAATAACAACATTAAAAAAGATAAGAGAAATGAGTATTTAATAGACGACGCGGCTAAAAAATTTATAAACAGTAAAGACCTTTGGGCAAATAAGGTGTTTTTAGCAAACCGCGGGGAAAATAAAATCAACAAAAAAATAAAACCTGATTATGACCAATTTCTAGCTATGGTAAAGGGGATCACAGTACCACCACCAGTATACACAGCAGACCCAATCCCTGATGAAATACAAATAATGGCAGAGGCTGATTCTAAGAAGGGTGCAACTGGTACAACTAAAAAAAAGGGTAGTGGTTTAGTTGGTAAAAATCCTATAGATTTTCACGCTAGTGTAACATGTCCTGGTAATATTCTTAGCGATATAGCACGATTAGAAATACTTGTAGGAGGAAAACGAGCCGGAAATAACTCACCAGAAATAATCAATGAAGCAGCTGATATCTGTAGGAGGTTATTTCAAGGTGGTATCATGGATATTGCAACATATAGAAGGTTATTTCAAGGTGGTATCATGGATATTGCAACATATAGAGATTTCATTGAGGAGTTAGCCGAAAATTCTTCGAATTTCTACGGTTATCATAGCGATTAGATAAATATCAATTTGGAAACACTAGCATTTGGAAACATTAGTGTTTCTATATAGAGAATGATCATACACTACAACCATGATAAACCAACTAACGTCTACGTGGTAAACTCACGATTACCAAAATACCGAGTATACTATGGAGATGGTCTCGGTAATACTATAATGGGATTATTTTCAAGAATGGCTCCAAAAGTGGCTCCATTTGCAAAACAGGCAGCAATGAAAGCAATTGATGTTATCCGAGATAAGGGTATTAACACTGTTGGTGATCTTGCTAGTAAGGCATTTTCAGCCGCTCGGGATAAACTAACAGCGCTAGTTCGACGTAGAAATTCTTCGAATTTCCAATCAAAACCTGGAAATGCTAGCATTAGAAACACTAGTGTTTCTGGAATGACTTCACTGCCATCTACTGCAGTAATGCCTACACAGGTTAGTAAAATAATAAATAACGCCGTGGATAAAAAACTACAGTCGTTAATGACTAACGCCCAGGATAATATAACAGCAAATATGATAGCCGGAAGTGGGCTTTCGGGAAGTGGTTTTAAGAAGATTCGCCGGAAACGTTAGAAATATTTATTTGAACAGGATTTCCAATTATGATAGTTATTGTAGAAATACTAGTGTTTCTAATATTTATGTCAGAATCACTTGTGATTCTATTTATTTGAATAGGATGCTCAGTTGTTATGGTTATTGTAGAAACACTAGTGTTTCTAATATTTGTGTCAGAATCACTTGTATCAGAAACATTAATGTCAGAATCACTTGTGATTCTACTAACGCTATCTTCATTATCAGATATTTTCATCATCATTATTAAAATACACCCAACTAAATAATTATTTTAAAAATTCTTTTCAAAATTCTTTAGAATTTTTATATTATAAAATATTTATAATTTGCTAATTTTGTTAGATTTTTTACTTTTTTTACTCATTTTTCTAGTGTTTTTACTCATTTTTCTAGTGTTTTTATGCAATTCATCGACAAAATTTCATGAAAATCGAGGATGAAAACCCCAGGAATTCATTTAGAGAAAATCGATTTTGATCAGATTTTTTATCCTGTGAGGCTAAAATATGTTGTTGTCATCGAATTTTCGATGTTTTTTTTATTGATTTTGTATTGTTTTTTGGCTAATCCGTCGACAAAATTTCATGAAAATCGATTTTCTCTAAATGAATTCCTGGGGTTTTCATATGAAACTATTTTAAAATAATTTCAAAATTCTTCAGAATTTTTGATTTAGACCATCGGATATATAATAAAAATGTTCAAACAGAACCCTGATGTTGCATTTGACATGGAAGCCCCAGTGCTTAAAGATACTTCTGTACGTGATTATCAATTTTTTGCTTATCACGCAGTACAACCTGATCTTCGTGGAAGAATTGAACTCCAGGTTCATGATACCAGTAAATACTTTTTACCAGCTGAAGCCTTTATTGAAGTCGAAGGTGAACTCGTAACAAATGTTCCATTAAATACAGCATATCCAGCAGGTACTCAAGTTGGTTTTGTTAATAATGGTATTATGGCATTATTTGAAAGCGCAAGATATCTCATTGATGGAAAAGAAATCGAATCTATTGAACGTGAGGTTGATGTAGCAACAACAATACTAGGGCTAGCAAGATACTCTGACGATTATACAAGATCGGCCGGTCCATCTATGATGTTTGCAAAGGATGTTAAAAATACAGCGGGAAAAAATCCATTTGTTATAAGACAACCAAATGATCAAGCTGGTGCTGCTGTTGCTGATGTCGAGGATATGATTATAAATAATGATGAGAATTTCAATCTAGGAGCTGCAACAAGAATAGCAACATTACAAGGAGATCGTCGACATTTTTCATGTGCGATTCCGCTCCATCATATATTTGGATTTTGTAGAAACGTCAGAAAAGTTATTTATGGAGTAAAGCATACTGTAGCACTAGTGAGAAAGGGTACTGATAATAATGCAATCTGGCGCATTGGCGGTGCTGCGGGTAAAGTAATTTTATCAAAACTATCACTGTGGATGCCAGTGTTGACTCCATCATTGTCAGTAGAACCGCGGTTGCTATCATTTATGGATCAAGGGGGAAAGAGATTATTAAGCTGGTTGACAACGTCCACAGATACCATGGATTCTAATATTGATGGTATATTTACATGGCATTTGGCAGCACGACAGGGTGTTTCAGCTCCACGGCATATATTTGTTGCTCTACAGGATAGAACGCGATTGGATAATCAAGAAAGAAGTCATATGATATTTGATCAACTTGGGTGTAGTGAAGTCTCGCTGAAAATAAACGGACAACAAGAACCAGCAGAGGATATACAACTTAACTATGAAACCAATCATATTGCACGAGTTTATCATCGATTGCTATCATTTATGGGACGTGATCAAAATGTAGATACTGGTCTACAAATATCACAATTGGATTTTAAAGGTCTGTATCCGATTTATTACTTTTCGTTGGAACATCTTGACTTGATGAAACAGTCCGTAGTTGATATACACTTCCGAGCTCGTGTACATCCTGGTGTTCACCCTGCTCCTCCTCCTCCTGGTGCTGTTGCTGGTGATGTTGTTAATTACAGAGCAGTTGCTGTTATTCTCAGTGATAAATCAATGATACTCGAAGGTGTTGGTGGACGAATGAGACTAGTAGATGCACCAGTGGAAAATCTGTAAGATTTTCTTAATCCAAAATTCTTTAAAAATGACTCGCGATTTAGAATCAATCTATTTTGTATAATGTCGTATAGTAATATCAATGTTACGTTGACACCTGGTCAAATAAAAAAATTACAATCCAAATCAGCTAAGCAATGTGGAACCACAATAACGCTGAAACCTAATCAAATGAATGGCGGAGGAAATAAACTATCGCTGACGAAAACTCAAACTAATCATTTTAATAAAGCGCTGAAAGAAAAAAAGGGAGTTCAGGTTACTCTTTCTACAAGTGCGATCCGTAATATGGAAAAGACTGGTGGTATATTCCCGTTGTTAGGGTTGATTCCAGGGTTGATTGCCGCAGCAGCCCCAGCGGTAGCGAAGGCAGCAGCATTAGGAGCTATTGGTACCGCGGCAGGAATGGCGTTGAAAAAGGCAACTGGAAAAGGGTATAAAAAAAAAGGAAAGGGTCTAAGACTACCAGGAACCCCGAGTTCATGGTACAGCGGAAAGGGTCTTCGAATTCCAGGAACGATATAGTTCGGGAATCTGCGATTCCTATGTCCAATTTTGATTTAATTGATACCGCTAAAAAATTAAAAATAAAAAATTTCAGAGGGGTTTTTATGAGAGATCAGTTACCGGCACAACCAAATGATGTTGAAACCGGTATTATTAATTTAGATAACAGCTCCGGACCTGGAACTCACTGGGTTTGTTACGCAATTGATCCACGTGGGATTATTTATTTTGACTCATATGGATTAGCGCCGCCGAAAGAATTTATGCGTTATATTAAAACCCTTCCAATGAAGACTTGGTATTCTACGTTACCAACACAAACAATGCTTGATCCACCAATATGTGGTAATGAAGTATTAAACGTACTTGATGCTATATCCAAAAGATTTTCGAAACCACCTCATATAGTAGTAAATGAGTATACTAGCGGTAGAAAATCCATAGGATTTGAATAATAAAAAGATTTCTATAATAATGATTGATATTTGGGGACGACCTTTATCATCGCTGAAGAAACCTGATAGTGGAGTTGAAACCGTTGATAACAAGGATATTAAAAAATTAATCGAAGATGAAATATCCGAAATATTAAACCTAGCAAATGTTGATCCTGGTGAAATAGTTGTATTTCAAGATCGTCAGGGTAAATTGAAAAGTAGTAATATCTCTCTTAATGATATTTTGGTTAAACAACGAGACGCAGCAGAGGATACTATCGCGTTATTTTCTGATGAGGGTAAACTCAAACCAAGTGTACTTGTTTCAACAATTACGGATAAATTAACAACATACGATAACACGGTGAATTCATTAAAATCGCTTAATGATAAGTATGATGATCATATAATTGTATTTGACCAGTTTACTGCATTACAAAGAAATATAGTTGACAAAATTGATAAACCCCTGCTAGAATTTTTTGGAAATCCACCAATGACTGAACCAAAACTCACCGTAATAAAAGATTCTATGTTAGAACTAGCAACTCTTCAATCCGAATATGAAAAACACACGAAACTATTTATGACGTTTCGTAAAAACCTCATGGATAAGTTTATTGGGAGCCCATTTGATAAAATTGAAATAACACTTCCCGATATTAAAAAATCCATCGATGAACTTAAAACATTCAAAATCGCAATAGAGGGTGATGCAAAGAGAATGATAAGCGTTGTTGAAAAAGTAAAAATTCCTCATGATAAATCTATCATCAACGTAGTATACACGATTCAACACGGATCATATACGTGGACACCTAAAGATAACATTTTAGACATAACCGCAGCAGTCAAGGGTATTTATCGATTAACAATAGTATCACCGATTAAATCTCAATTTGAAATATCATCAAGTAGTTCATTTGGAGTCAATAATACGATATCAACGATCATCGACAAGAATACAACTGAAAAATTCACGATAACGAATACAGATAAAAATCTAGTCAAGGTTTCAGTAACGTGGTACGTAGAATTCGTAGCGGATTTAAGTAAACAATTAAATTAATTTAAAAATTCTTTCACGATTCAAAATTACAAAGTAATTTGTAATTGAAAATGCTAACGCTTTTAAAATAAAATGACTCCATCATCGAATCAGTATCGCTATGATCAAGTCAGAGAGTTTCAAACTAAACTCAGTTCTCTCTGTGAAGAATATCAAATAAAAATCAAAAAATACAAACGAAGAATAACCACAGTTGATATCACCGTGTACTCGGTGTCAGGAGTAATCACTGCTGCTGGAATAATACTATCTTCGGTTACAATGATTGCTCCGGTCGTAGTTCCAATCGCTATTTCCGCAGTGGCTACAATTGCTGGTATATTAACTGGGATCACAAAAAAACTATCATCGTGTAGCCAGAGTAAACTACATGATTATTTAATTAAATATCATATTGCATCTGCCGGTTACTCGCAATTATCCTCGTTGATATCATCGTCGTTGGATGACACAACAATATCAGATAGCGAATTTTCAACTATGGCTCAATTGTATAAATCAACAATGCTGAAATTAGAGCAGAATAATAATAATAATGTCGTCGCAAGAACTACTTCAACAAATAGTAACAAATACAACACCGGTGAAAACAAGCACGATATCAATAACCTCAACACGTCCCGAATTTAGTGTTAATTTTCCAATTCCTGTTCCCGTGAGCGAGATCGCACTAGCAAAACTACGAGTATATCATAGCTGGCCTAATATTAGATCGGTAGCATTTGGTGGTCAACAACCAAATAATTCCTTGGTATTTGCAAACAAGAATCGTGAAGACGGAACACCAGATTGGCAGGTTGTTTCTATACCAACTGGGTCATATCAAATCGAACAGATCAACGCTGAATTTCAACGAAGAATAAAATCTCTCACTGGAAAAGAATCAAAAATCGCTATAACAGTTCATGAACCAACACTATCATCTGCTATCGAGATAAATACAGAAGGATACGTTGTAGATATTTATCAGAGTTCTATAAGATCAGTGTTAGGATGGCCTGAATTACCACCGGATAACTCGCGAGAAAATTCGAAGGATTTTCCACCCGAACCTAAGAAATCCGATTATATCACCAACAAAATAAAACCCGTCAATGAAGTCAAGAGTTATCAGGATTATGCTCCTAATAAATTCTTGAATAAAGAAATTTATGTTCCTCTCATTAACGGAAATTTCACAGCAATGAATAATGATTTTTCACTACTGCTAATATCTATTAAATCCGGCTCTCTCACCAAGGATGAATTTATCAACGTCGTAGAAACGGGTAATAAAATCATCGACGATATGAAAATATTTCACTCGAAAATTATTCAAGAAGTATTAAATGAAGAAATCTTACATGATAAGTTTGCGGATCTATATAAGATTAATAAAACGGAGATTAAAGATTTTAAAATCCCTGGATATAACCCGGATAAACTAAAGAAACAACTTGACGATGCTATTAATATTGGGTTTAAAAGAATCCACGATAATTGGAAAAAATCGAAGAATCCTACAGAAAATATTCTGAAATTTAATAGTGATCCAGAAGGCGGCGGTAGACATATTGCTCCGAACAATGTGAATATTTCAACGGTGATTGCGCTCAATTTAGTATGTGATGTTATCGAAGGAAATTATCAAATAAATCTCGAACAATCAAATCAAGCTCAGCAAGGATATATTTTATACTCATTTGCACCAACGGCTCCTCCAGGATTTCTAATTATTGAAGACCCAACTAATCTAGTCTATATGCGATGTCATAATAATTTGTTAACGAGAATTAATTTCAAACTCACTGACCAATCTAATAATCTGATTGATTTACGAGGTGAGGTTTTACAAATTAGTTTGTTTGTGAAATCTTAAGGACTTGATCAAATATTTAGTTAGCGCATTAGCAGCCGAGGAGGTGAACGTCAACTAAATGGCGTCTTTTTTTTTTACTGCTATTTTGCTGAATGGAGGCTTCTATTAAGCATTTTTGAGGAAGCCTCAGTTTGCTAAATTGACGCCTGTAAAAGTTGGTCTGTTCACACTCTCTGCATTTTGTTAGATATTTTCGGTTTCCGTAGAAGCCTTATTTTTGCTTGAAAACTTGGTCTGTTCACCCTCTCTGCTGCTAGAAGAAATACGACCGATACGATCTGTTGTTTCTGGTTTCCTTTTATTCTGTCATAAAGACATCAGACGACAATCCTACCAACTAATCTTCAGTAATATAAATCTATTTATTTTAAATAAAACAATATTCGTTTATTAGTTTCAAAGCCGACTGAATGTGCATTATTTTCAATATTGTTTATAATGCAGGATTCATTAAAGTTGTTGATGACACCTTCCAAATTCAGAATCTAAATTGTTGCTTCTTAAAATTAAATTTTATTCCATATAAATTATGATAATAATTGTGCAAAATGCAAGGTAAATACAATTCAGTGATGCCAAGGCATTAGTTAGATCCTTTTCCTCTGTTCATTCTGACTCACTGCTCTGTTGTGTGCAGCAGCAGATAGGGCGAACATATCCTTTTTTTGAAATGTCATTTGCTTAAAAATAAAGCTTCCTACGAAATGATAAAATAAAGTTGCATACAGCCACTCTAGCATACTCCATATTATTTTCGTTGATATCATCAGGTCTTAGTGATCGAATAATATCACGTATTTAGTTCACAGAAATGATTAAGATTTACGACGAGGTAATGACTGATTTAGAAAATACTACTACTACTACTACTACTACTACTACTACTACTACTACTACTACTACTACTACTACTACTAATAATAATAATAATAATGTCGTCATGGCAAGAACTACTGCAACAGATCGTCGTTAATATACTTCCGTCAAAAACAAAGATGATTTCAGCAAGTACGACCAATCCTGAATTTAGCGTCAACTTTCCAAGTGCATTTCCAGGTATATCATAGTTGGCCAAATACTAGATCAAATCATTCGGTAGATTACAGGTAGATAATACTTTGGCATTTGCAAATAAAAAAAAAAAGATGGAACACCTAATTGGCAGGTGTTGCTAGTCCAACTGGCAGTTATCAAATGGAACCAATCAACGATGAATTTCAACACAGAATTAAATATATTACAGGATAAGAATCAAAGATAGCTATAACAGTAAAGGAACCAACATTATCAGCTACGATAGAAATAATCTCTTTAGATTATGCCGTTTATATTTATTCTTCATCGATCTGATCGGTTTTAGGAGGGCCTGAAATCTCGCCAGAATATCAAATACCACCAAAACCAAAGTAAGAGGAATTCCTTACAGACGTGAACATTTTTAAAAACTTTTCAGAGGATCGAATATATTATATCTGGGTATTACGCAGTGAGGAAGAAAATTCTATTGCGTCTGAAGGTCCAAGACTTTCGAAATTAAGACCAACTGTATATGACTTGGATGATGAAAGAAAAAAATCATTAATGAATATCATCTGGGCAAACGTTCTTATTCCATATATCTGAAGTCTGAATACTCTAACTCACTTACAGATCAGCGAAATGTATTTTCTTCTCTATCTCAACATTACAGCGACGATACCAAACAACAGTCCATTGAAACAATTCAACATCAAAACCAAGCTGAATCAGATCTCGAATTTATTAATAAAATGATCGTTGAAATGGTATTTGCTAGTGATAATGACAATATTAATCTTAAACATCCTCTGAACCGATACCACTAAACAATTATTAACTAGGCATCATAAAATAACCGAAAATATATATCTAATGCTGACGAACTAAAGAAATCAGTTACCGATCTTATCGATGAATAGTTTCAACAAATCGCTGAGTTCACGTTATATAACGTTCTAATAGCTCCACAGCAAATATTCTCAAACATAAAAACGATCCATACCACGAAGTTCGTCATATTTCACCAGGAATTGTAACTATATCATCAGCTATTGCCATCAGTCTTGTATGTGATGTAATTGATGGCAGCTATCAAGAAAATCTTGGAAAAATAAAATCAAGATCAGCACGGATATATTCTATACATCCTTAATATTTGATTGTACAAGAACCCATTAATTCTTTTATTTAAGATGTCATAACCCGCAAGTATACTTTTCAAACTTACTGACCAAAGCGAACACCTTCTTGATTTACAACATCGCTTAACTGCATGACGCAGGCTCTTCCGATTTTGTGCTATTTTTATATTTGTGCTTGTTGTCTATCTTCGTCTACATTATTGTGTTTCATCAAGCACTGGCTGTTCAGTTCGTATGTGTTTCTTCATCTCCTTGTTTTGGAAACGAGAACAATTATATTTTTTCTCAGCTGTCTTGTTCCACTGTTAAGACGTCCTTTGTTTTTTAATAAACCACCATCACGTGATCGCCAGTCAACCCTATTCGCTCTGATGGACCCTCATTAATTGGATTAAATGACCACACCTTGGTTCTAGATACTACATTGTGCTCAAGACTAAACGAACTGGGACTACAGTCATCATTACTTAAATGTAAACGGAAGCGAAAAAAGAAAAGTTTAAAAGCTGGCCGGTGTAGAACAGGAAGAAGAATTACAGTTATCTCATATTAGCCCGTAACAGATAAACAATTTAAAAATTCGGCTGTTAATTTTGATATCCCAGTTCAAATTCATTGTAAATCGTCAACCGTTGTGTCAGCTGCCCCAGGGATACCACTATGTATTGCATTTTGCAACACCCAATCGGTAGGATTACCGGAAAAGCGCACAAAAATAGTTAAATGCTGAGTATCGATAAAAAAAAGTGTTCTCCGTGGTATAGCAGTGTTAGCGGCCAGCTTAGCACTGCTAAAAGACATCGCCGAAAAGCAGAGAGGCTTTGGCTTTCCACCAGACTTACTCTTGATAAACAAATCTATGAAGCCGCTAAGAAGAACGTCACAAACATAGCCCATTTAACCAAAATATCCCATTACAGTATTATGATGACGGAGACTTCCAGCTGCAAAGAGCTCTTCGAGATAACGTACAAATTAATGTCAAGGAACAAATGAACACCACTTCCAACTACCTTCGCTCCAGTCGACCATCTGGACCTATTTGCAGATTTCTTCCCTGACAAAGTACAAATCATTAGAGATTCGCTTGACAACACCATTTCAATTGACTCATCACCATACAGTTATGATACAGAATTTCAGCGACAACCATTGGAAGCATTTGAATCTGTCTCTATGGATTTAGTACGGACATTCGTGATGAAGAGTGCACCACAGTCTTGGGAACTTGATCCAATTCCAACATCACTGCTTCTTGAGTGCTTAGACCAAATATTGCCTTCACTAACTGATGTTATTAGTATCTCTCTCTCATAGGTGGAATTCTCATCATTTTTCAAAACTGCCATCGTAAAGCCTCTGCTGAACAAACCAAAACTTGAGCATAATGATTTAAAGAACTGCCGCCCAGTTTATAATCTCCCGTTCATATAAAAAAATCTTAGAAAAAGTTATTCTAAGCCAGATTGTATCTCACTTGAATTCTAACAGTCTTTTTAGCAATGTACAGTCAGCATATCATCCTTGCACAGTACTGAAACTACTCTTATGAAAGTATTTAATGACATTCTCTTTTACATTAGATAGTGGAAAGATTACAGTCATCACCTTCCTTGATTTGTCTGCAGCATTTGACACAATAGACCATGATATATTACTTCACCGTCTCCAGCATGTATTTGGTATTCAGAATATAGCCTTACAGTGGTTCAAGAAGTCCTACTTAGTCAACAGGACACAAATTGTATGTGCAAATGGAACACATTCCAGCCCAGTTGATCTATGTTGTGGTGTTCCACAAAGGTCTGTTCTTGGACCTGTTCGCTTCATTCTATACACTCAGCCGCTCTCAAGTGTCATATATCATCACCCAGTGTCTCACCAACTGTACGTTGATGACACCCACATATTCAAGTCTAGTCACCCAATTGAAGTTGATGCTACCATCCAAGGAGCAGAGAGTTGCATTTCTGATGTGAAATCATGGATGACATGTAACATGCTACAGATGAATGATGATAAAATTGAGCCCATTCTGATCACAAAACAATGCCTTTCTCATTGACATCCTTTACCTCAAACAATAAATCAGCAACACCAACATGAAATTCACACATTCAGTTCAAAACCTTGGTGTTACTCAAGCCAGTACTCTCACATTGCACCAACATGTCATGAACTTATGTAAGGCTGCATATCTTGAACGGAGACGCATCGGTTCCATTCGCAAATATCTTTCAGCTGATATCACTAAAACACTTGTGCGTTCATTAGTACTTTCAAGATTGGACTATTGTAATTAAATTCTGTCTGGTTCGTCTCGATATCTACTCCAGAAACTTCAAAACGTTCAAAACACAGCTGCTCGGATAATCTTTAGAGTACCTATATCAGAGCACACCTCACCACTGCTGTGTACCCTACACTGGCTATCAATTCGATACGGAATCAAACACAAAATTTGTTCGTTGTGGTATGTTTCATTGACAACGTCCAGTCCAGCATACCTATCCGGCCTCATCCATGTGTATACACCAGCAAGATACTTCTGACAATCGTATACTCATTGTTCCCACTATGAAAACGAAGTCATATGGACAATTTTCTTTTGCTTCCCAGTGCTCGGCGAATTGGGGATTGAAATTAGACACAAAGAATTAGTCGTCAGTTATAAGAGTGCTCTTAAAACACACCTTTTCCGACTTCAGGAACAAACTTAGAAACCTAATAATGTTTTCTAACTTATATGTTTTCAGCACGTTTTTATGTTTTCCAATTTCATGGTTTTTGTTATTTGTTTTTCTGTAGTGTTACCATATCATTACATATGCTGTAAAGCGCTTAGAGCTTCTAAAGATTAGGCGCTATATAAAGTCCTCATTATTATTATTATTATTATTATTATTATTATTATTATTATGTTTTGTCAATAAATTGTAACGTAAAATCTTAACGAGTTTCAATCATGTTAGCAATTTACGAATTAATGAAAGGAAGATATTATAAACTGTTCCAACACGTGAGATTTTACGATTTTATTGGGTCAAACCTGAAGCGATTCTCTAATTGTTTTTGATTATTTTCGATAAATTATCGCCCAACATATGAAATGATGAATCTTATCAAATCGTTTGATTGATTTTCAGTTGATTTATGAGTGAAAATGAGAAAAAATATCAAAAAAGCTATCAAAAACAATTAGAAAATTGCTAAAGGTTTGACCCTTCAACAATGTTCAAATCGACTGATATTTTACTTTATAAATTGATTAAAATGACAAAAAAAATATTTTGATCAGAATTTCCGATGTGTCTGAGAAAGCACGACAGAAAAAAACAAATTGAGCTTACAAAATGTATTTATTCAAAAATATATTTATTGCTGAAATGTTTTTATTCTGATTAAGGGCTGAAGTAACACTTGCTACTTTCACTGTCACTAATGAATTTATCACTGTTTTCGTTTTCACGATCTGATAAAAATCCTTTTCCGATGTCTAACACGTGTATTGCTAACCTTTTAAGGGTTCGTATTCGTGAGATAATAGTTTTGATCTAATGTTTTCGATTGCTACTGAAATGAGATGAATTTTTCAGCGTCTGTATCTTTAAACATTGCCAAAGATTGTGATAATTCCTGTTGGATAATCTTAATTAATCAATCGATATATGGCTCGTAATGCATATCGACCTTCAAGTTTTCTTAATTAATCAATCGATATATGGCTCGTAATGCATATCGACCTTCAAGTTTTCTTAATTAATCAATCGATATATGGCTCGTAATGCATATCGACCTTCAAGTTTTCAACGCTGCATGGATTCAAAATCGCAAAGATTTTTTTTCAGGATTAAGTTGAACTATTATACTATCATAATTTAATTTTATAATTGCAGAAATAATCTCCATACTATTTTTGTAGATCATATATATATATATATATATATATATATATATATATATATATATATATATATATATATATATATATATATATATATATATATATATATATATATATATATATATATAATATTTGACAACATATATATCTTGTCAGTTTTTAGATGGCACAACCTATATTAAGTTATTTACAGTGTTATATACATCTTAATTCTAAGTATGGCAATTGCTATTTTTCTAGTGAGAATAAACCAACTTCAGATTTGCCTGTTGAGTATAGACCAAAATGAGATTTTGGCTACTGTGAAAAGCCAACGAGAGGTTGGTCAAATGAGAATAGCCAAATTTAGATTTGTCTAGTATTTCCATATATACTATCTTAATTCCAAGGACGGTACAACATTTAATATTAATTCTAAGGACGGTACAACATATAAAATATTAATTCTAAGGACGTTACAACATATAATATTAATTCTAAGGATGGCATGATTCTTATAATCTTAATTACTTATCCTCAGGGGGTATTCTCTACATCGAACAGATTTCTGCATATACACACATACATCCATACCCACACCTACACACACGCACACACGCACGCACGCGCGAGCACACACACAATTCCTGGATAGTGCAAAGGAGCCATCACCACGTGGTGACATGGTGGGAATGTGTATGTTTCTTTTGAAGTTCGAACTTCGGGTTAATCCCCACTTTTATAATGAAAAATCGCGCAATATTCGAACTCGAGTGCAATAGATCTGTGCTGTTGCAATGCACTACATACACATTGTTATTGATATACATTTTATAAATTATTATTTTAATTTTATTACCTAATTTCTGTTTCTAAAAACACCATATTAAAATATAAAAAATTACACACACACACGCACACACACACACACACACATATATGTAGAGAACGAAAAGTAACATTACAAATAAAAAACTGTTTTTTTTTCATCGACAGTTCCTGAGTATGCGTCGTAATTCTTGATGATTAGATACTTTACAAACTCTTTTATCATTTAATATAATGATATCAAATCCCTAAAATCATTATTGGTATAAATCATCATTTTCAAGTAGGGCTTGATAGTCTTCGGCACATTTTAGAACTTTATTCACACACACACACATGTATGTATGTATGTATGTATGTATGTATGTATGTATGTATGTATGTATGTATGTATGTATGTATGTATGTATGTATGTATGTATGTCCTAATTATAATACGGAAAAGTTTAAGAGAATATCTAATATAAAGATTGTTGAACACTTTATATAATAATAAAGATGTATCTCAATTGATATGAAAACGTGTTATTCTGGAAGTTTTCTTGAAATGGGTGAATATCATGGATATTTTCAAAGATTTTGACATCCAACACACGAGATGACCAAAAAAAGCGATAAACGGACCTTTACAGTATTTTGACTTGACCGGATTCGCCTGTATCGAGTCATGTGAGTTTGCTAAATGTCTTGATCCAATTTTGTTATACATGGTTTGGTAGACACTTTTCAGAAAAGAAGTGGGTAACGATTGCATTTTTACATAATATGATCAACGCAAAAGTACCGAGATTTCATGAAATCTCATATCGTCTGCAGAAAGAAGTTTGGTTACTACAACGAAAGAAATATTCCGATGATATAAATCCTGATGACACTATAAAAGATAAAGTATGAACGATGCTTAACTTGATTTTATAATTGCTGATGCAACGAAGAGAAATATATTTCTAAGTAGTAAAAAATTCTTACTTATCTAACGTAACTAACTTAGGTACAATTGTTGGTTACATGGATGGAGATTCACCGCACTTTACTATTTAAGATTTTCAATGCTCGCGGATGCTTCGTTAAATTTACATCCGATGATAAACATATTTCATAAAACTGCGATTAGAGTTGCTACGGATTCATTTTATATCGTAAGAAAAAAGTCAGAATTGCTGAATCAATATTATATAAGCACTGCTCACGATGTATCATGGAGCGGATAAAACAAGAAATGTTACCTAGTTATTCTGAATCAGCAGACGTTGAAATCAAGGATATTTATAAAAAATTCAAATATCAAAATTGTCATCTGCTCCGTCAGTGTATGATTATGGGACTAGGCGTAAGACAGTTCATCTTAATGGACCGGTATGTTCTGGTAAAAGAACTCGAGTGCTTAAATTATTTTGACAGAGTTTGTCAAGCTCTGTTCATATGATCTTTTTAATCCCTACACACAGACTCCCAAGAGAAACGAGTGAACGAGGAGTTAAATCACGCATTTATCATAATTTGTTTGGATGGAAAGGAGATAAATGGACTTTGAACGAATGGGTGAAAATACATTCCAGTAATCTTCATTTGTGATTAAGTATGCACAGTATATAAAGATATATTAAAAATATTTCCTGAATGGTTGTTGACAAAAATACTGCTGTGATAATGTGAGGCGATCATGGTCAACCACCACCATTTATTGGATTGTCTTCACACGATCCGCTGAAACGTTTAGTAGATTAGGAAAGAAGAAATAACTTATGATCACAGAGCGCTTGATCCAGAATTAAGAGATCTTAACAAATTAATCAGCTTACAATCGAATAAAGTTCAGTGTGAAATAATGTGTGATATAATTTCGGAAACAAATATAACGAGTTTTGGAATTTGTAGAGGCCATATGATTTGGTAGTTGCAAGTAGAACGATAGTTTGTGAAACACTTCAACAGAAATTATTTTTGTTACATAAAGAAAAGAAAAAAAAAATCAAATATACCCGTACCATTATGTTATCGCCCAGCAGATACACGTCAACAAAATATAAATATAAAGAATAATCCGTTGATAAATTACCAGCCCCTTTAATGTGGCAATATCGCCTCTATCTTTATTTTGAATTTTAGGTAAAAACGAGAGAGAAAAATTCAGTCACATATTGCTCATTTTACATGTTCTTCTTCCATTAGTGTTGTAACTGTGACTTAATCAGTGGTTGGAGTCTTAACTCAATAATGTAGACAATATAAATTCATGTATTTATAAATGTAAGTGATTTCTCAGCTACACGAAAACATGAACCAGTCAAACATCATCCAGCTCTACCGAATTCTTTCAGAATGATAACAATAGGTTCGTCTCGAAGTGAAAATATACAATTATTACTTAAATTGATAATGAAGTGGCTTAAGTGGGATACCTTATCTTTATTGGCACCATCGGTAGATGATCAGAGATGCTACGATAATTCTAAAATATTTTGATGAGAAAAACAAACCATTAAAGGAAGAAGGTGATGATATTAATAATATTATCACCGACATTGATGAAGCGCCGGATGTTGAAGAACTTGATGGATTTATTAATAATTTAGTTGTTTATGATGATGAAATGCTGGACAATCTAGGAAGAATATTTTCTCGAGGCAGACATACAAATTCATAACAGTAATATTGTAGCTGTAAATAACGGAGTTGATACCTTTACACTCAGAAATATACATCAGACTTGGTGTTTAGGAGATATGTATACAATTAAGTTTAAAAACTTCTTTCACGTGCGCAAGTTACAACACACGGATTTATAATGATAAATGTATATGATCCTAGGTCGCGATATCGTATAGGTGTGGATAAAATCTTTGGGTAGGAAATTGATATAATAATGATCTAATTATTGCAGTAGAGAGGGCGCGAACTCATTGAAACGTCTGGTGGGCAAACAAAACACATATAAATTTGAAGAAAAAAAACCCACCAACGACAAAATATAAAGTAGCAAAATAAACTAACCCAATTATAGAAATTCTCGGTCAGTTAGTGGCATCGGTTTGGCGTTATTCACCATATATTTTTTTCGTACGAAGCTTTATTTTTTTTAAAAAGCAAATGACGTTTCAGCAAAAAGGTCGGTTCGCCCTCTTTGCTTGTGTCGATATTTGTCGGTATGGGACATTTACTGCACATAGCTACTCAAACAATTTTCGATTAGGGATTCACAGAGGAGTGTCTTCTGAATCACAAGTATTGGTTGAGACATTGTGATGTTTCGGGCTACGTAGTTCAATGGTGTCTCCATTTTCACGGTTGCACGAAAGGCACAAAGCTTTGATCTCCTTACGAAAATATCTGGAGAATAGAGTCCAAACAAAGAACAGACAGGTTGGATTAATCCAGGCCAAGAATTGTGTGAGAGTCCGGGCGATGTCGAGGCGTGCTTTTGTTTCCGGGTCGGAAACCCATGATAGGGGAATAGTATAATCCACGAAGTTCATCACGGTGGCTGGCGTATTGCACGAGAAATACACACACGCGAGCACAACTGTTGTATAGGTGACGTCAGAGCTAATCCCATCCAAACTTTGAAATTGGCAAAGTCGATGTTTCCAACACATGCGCAGAAGAATAAGACTGACAAAGATAAATATAATTAAAAGAGGGAAGGTAGAATACAGTACACCTGATACCCACGGCCAAATTATTCGATGGATGTCCTGACTATTCTTATCAACATAACATCCACGTGGGAGAATTTCATACGTCCACATTGCGTGAATACTGACCACCACTAATCCAATCATGATCAAAAGAATTGCCACCTTTGCCATGAAGGCTGAACACAGTTCTTGTGCTCTTATTGGATGGTAGATATTAATATATCGATCAATCGCCATACCCACCATTAGCCAGATTCCCGAATATGTGATAAGTCTGAAAACAAACTGCCAAAGCCTACATCCAGTATCGCTTAAATGCATAAAGTGCGTTTTATCGAATACAAGTCCAAACCATTCTATACCAGAGTTCAGGATTAGTACTAAAATATTAGAAATGGAATATGCACACATGTATAGCGATATCGATCTTTTCCTCAACATTGGTTGGCGGAGTATATAGCATGTGACCACATTGCCCACAATTCCTGTTACTATGAGCACAGGTAGGATGTACAAATATAGAATAACCTGCAATTTGTCTATTAGTCTGCGGTCCTCAGGCTGTTCATACAGATGCGTTTCGCATTCCTCGCAAATGTTTGGATCTGACACCGTCTCATTGGTCTCATTAAGCATAGTGGAATTTGGAGCATCACTTCTTGGACATTATGCAATCACCTGCAAAAAAAAAACAATAATATGCAGCTTTCACACTATTATGTTTGCGTCGTCTTAATTTCCTCTCCATTTTATTACATTGCAATTCTAACATGAAAAGGTAAAACAAATCAACGATAATGTTTTTTTCCTCAGAGTTGATACTGCAACTAGTATACTTACAATGTATAAGTAAAACTAATAAAACCAAATTTTATCTGATTATTGTTATGAACTATCTTTCAGTTCTAACTGGTGTTCGTATTTGGAAATGTATTCACATAATGTCATCTTTATGATCTTAGTTCCAGTTTTTCGTCCTTTCTTCCTTTCCACCTTGTTATGTATATTTAGTTTATATTGTGTGATTGATCTTTGTCCATAATTGAGGGTACGAGTTTGAGCCTTCCCGACTAATGTCTATTTTGTAAACAACATATTTATAAATAATTTTTGTATATGACTAGATACTATTCTAACATTATTATTATCTGCAGGTAAACGTATTTACCTGGATCTGAGTTTTAAATAAAAACCATTTGCTTTACCATCGGGAATTTCTGGTCTACATAATATTTGCCATGTTCTTCATTTCAATTTAAGTAAAAGACCTGATCTTTTAGAGAAATATGAACGTTCTAATTGGGTTTTAATTGGATTTTAATTTTAAGGTTGTTTATTTTAAATTTTGCAATCCTGTCTTAACTTCTGAAACGGAACAAGTCTTTTAGTTGTTTCAAGTTTTGTTGGAGAGGATTTATTTTTTAAAATGATTAATTAAATTACACATTGCTCATTGCGCATTTTCGGAGTAAGTCACTATTTTAGGATCATTATGCATTCATTTGGAGGCATTTTGAATTATATCATTGTGGTAGATCACAACTGTTGACACGTGAAGACTATTCCAGGCAATTGGTATATCAACACGTTCAAAATTGGAATTAATTCAGAGCACAACTGGAATTCATCCGGAATAAGCTATACGTTTTGACGTGCGATAGAACGTTTATAACTATTAAGGATTTCATTCACAATACTGTAAGTTATTTACTAAATGTTCACTTTGTATTGAGGAAAATAAATTATTTGTTGAATTTTAGTAAATTTGTTGGCTTTTGCTCTTGTCTTCTGTTACTGAGTATAACACCATATGGTCATAACAAACTAATACCATAGTCTTCACACGTTTGATGAAACAGTTCACATTTTAGGCAATTATGATCGATCCACTTCACGAAAATAGAAAATTGAAATAGCGATCCTCTTTTACAATATTTTGCAGCACAGGAATGAAAATGCGTATCTCAATGAGATGTTCAACGAACGTCGTTACACCCCCCTCCCCCAACATTAAACATTAAAATCGTTTCGAAATCGCACCCTAATACAGGGGAGATAACGCAATATAGGTATCATTAATTTAATAGAGTTGTCTAACTTAGAACAAGCACGAGACTTGCTTATCTGCTCAATAAACATGACTTAAGGAAAATGGTTTCTAATAATGTATCACTTGTTTTACAGTTAAGATGAAGGCATGGAAGTATTAGGAGTGTTGATAGGACTAATTACTAAATCGTTGGTCAAGCTCTCTTTTCCAGGTTTGAATTTTTAAAAAATCAGATTTTGGCTATTTCTGGACGAAATATCTAGTGTTCAACTTGGGCCCTATTGCCTCATAATATAAAATGAAATTAATTGAACAGGAAGAAAGCATGGTCTTCCTGACACGTGTCCGTTCATGTTTAAGGTCATGAGAATCCTTGTCATATTTGCATAGGGAAAATAACTGAAATAAAATGAGAGAGAGAGAGAGAGAGAGAGAGAGAGAGAGAGAGAGAGAGAGAGAGAGAGAGAGAGAGAGAGAGAGAGAGAGAGAGAATATATTTAAGGAAATAACATGTTATATTAATTCGGCATGTAATCTGGTGCAAAATGATTATAACACATTTTAGAAAGAAAAGGAAACGAAACGTTAGAACACGCCTGTACCTTGAGTGATACAATCCAGTTGTATGATAATAGAAGGCGTAGATTATTTTAGCTGAATAGGTAATCCATCGATGTTATATATATATATATATATATATATATATATATATATATATATATATATATATATATATATATATATATATATATATATACGTACAGCATGTACGCATAAACGCTCGCGTGGTAAAAGGAAACAAAACACACCGATTTTTTTTAAATTATTTTTTTAAAAAAAATTATTATCCCCGTATTAGGTTGACCACTGGGTCGGTGAGCCATCCCAAGGTCACCTTACAATCTAACATTTCTGATAATTTATGGATAATAAATGTAATCAACAGATATTTTTGGAATGTATTATAGACACAGCCTATATCTATGAATGTACCCTACAATACACAGATTTAAGTAATATATGCAATGATATATCTGAATACAAACACGACGACATACACGAAGACATACGAAAAGACATACACGAAGACATACGAAAAGACATAGACGAAGATATACGTGAAGATATATGCGCAGGTCGCGCGAAGATGCATGATTTTATTAACGCCCGCATTTACCAAATCGAATATTATCAGCAGAGTTAAATTTCATAAACCCAGCTTATGCGCATGCGTATATTTTTAGTTATCAGTTGAGCCGTTTTCAAAGACCTGTCGATTGTTAGATGCATCCTTAGTCAGTGTTCTCTATTATCTGCCTGTATAGTGGTTGCCAGCTATTGTATAATGATTTATTAAATTCTGTTCCTGCTTCAATTTCATTCTTGAAGCGACAATGCAACTTAATCATGAAATGTATTATGGTGTGCCGATTATTATCTCAAAGAGGAACTATGAAAAGTATTGTCCTTACAATAATTGGCTAAATTGATAATCTTCAGTGTGAAAACTACTGAAGTCCTTGTTCGCTGGAAGTGAAAGCATATACTTAGAGTCCCAAACTAATTATTCTAAGATCATGCGTGCTTACCATTTCATATGATGAGGTATGAACATGTATATAATAAGCCATGAAATGTTAATTCAAAATGACGTTGATTGAATGTATATAGCAAGGTTAACCGGGCATGTTTTCTACCAGCCTCTGAACGTCAAGTATGAATTCTTTCACTTACTTGTCTAGTATTTTTGGTGGCCTAGTCAGTTGCCATATTATACTGCTGATCAGGAGGTTGCAGATTCGACTAGTGCTCTCGTGGAATATATTATTTTTCGTAATAATTAAAGAAAGGTTGAAACATGGGTTGGTTTTGTATGAAAAATAAAAGTCAATGAGAAAATGCAAAGTCGTTGTCAATTACACATATTTCTTTAAGACGTAGTTTGGTTTGAAACAACGTCTGAACTTTTTAGCATGTAGTTTGGCATGTTAGTGGCTCATATGGAGTTACAAATTCAAATCGATATAACTGACACTAACTACACACTTTGATTGACCATAATAACGTCATGTGTAATAGCTTAAATACTGCATCATGCTTTTGATACGAAATAAATACCGATTCACAAGCATAACAAAGCGTGGAGATATAAAACAACAAACATCATATATAAATGTTCACAAAATGAATCGTGTCGTATTTTGAAATGATTTTTGATCGTATCTAATCCTGGCACTTCGAGTCTGGGGCCTCAACAATAATTGATGTTTGCATAGTCGGTGCGAGGGTGTTCGGTTAAATCGTTCAACAATAGCCTGGGCGCGATGTATGTTAAACTCTCCAAAACAAATCCTCACCTTATGTTTTCTTAACATCACAACAACGGCTCCAAGATATTCTTTACCCTGATCCGCATGCAACAGCCGTGTCTAAGTTAGCGGTCTGCGTGGTTAAATACGTTTAAGCGCATCTGCGATATTTGCCGAATCGTTAGACGTCAATGGCTCAACTTCTCTAAATCTACTAGCAGCATCTACAATAGTTAACGTGTACATGTCATTGACGCGCATGGTCTCGTAAACATTCATTTCATTTGGTGTGCCGCCCTAAACTGTTGAGTTTCGGCATATGTTTACGTAGGTCACCCGAGAGTCATAAAGTGTCTTCGCTCGGGTCTCGACACGCAGTTTCAAAGACTCTGAGAATATAGTGTTAAAACATACCAATGATACCAAAGCAGTGTATAAGAAGCAGCGCCGTAAAGCTGCCTGTGAAACTCTGGAACTGATCGCTAATAGTATAATCAAACATAACCGTCTCCAAGATATGTTACAGTCGCAACAAACTGCATGGGAAGATGACATATAGGGCTTTTAGCAAATATTTGTCCCGCTGCTCCAATCCACTAGTGAAACCGCGGGACCAGTATATAAAGTTCCGGAAATAACCACCGCAATGGCTAGAATTGAAGGAGACCCTGGTATGAATATTATGACATCCTAAGCCAGTTAACGGTTGTCTACGCAAAATGTCGAGCAAGAGGCAACAAAGGTAATGGCGCCACCTAAGCAAAAGTTAAAGTTTAAATGGTCTGATACATTTAGCGAGCTAGACCGCAAAGAGATCGAAGAGGTTGCCGTACAATTTTCCACTTCTGTCCTTACGGAATTATATCAGAAACGTTCCTAGAAAGTAGCATCCTAAATCAGGTCTCGGTGGGAATATCGGGGAAAGTTTTGAAGGAAAATCAAGACAGGCGACGGGTGGAGGGATTTTTGGTTATGTTACAAAGTTTTAAAAAAGTCAAAGCCTGTGGCAAACCTCGATGACAGCACTATTTGGAAGCATCCTTTGAGGATCAGAAACCGGAAGAAGTTGGTTCAGAAACAGTAACATGAAGAAGAATACGCTGGTGAAAGTATAGGTGATTAATCGACCGCTGGTCATGAACACGTGAACAGGTTGTTAATGTCAGTGGAATTAATTTCCTCGGGCAACAACTCACCAGAAGTAATTAACTGGGTAGCAACGATTTGCCAGCTGTTACTCACCAATCATATCATGGCCCCTGGGATGTTTCGCGCATCGATGCATGAAAATATTGAATAAATTGATCATATATACAATATCGATAATAAATTCGGATGAAATTCTTCACGAAATTAATGTTGCGATACGTTCTTTGCAAATACAGATCAGTGAGTATTTGCGATGATCGCAATCCTATCCATAAAAGCCAAAATGTTATGCAACTTTTTCTACACGAATCAACACAGGGTAAGGTCTCATACTCGAGATCGCACACGTATCACTGAGCGTAAATTACAGTCAATCAGATGTGGTCACTCGGGGATCTTAACGCTAATACCTTGGTGGTGTTCTCATTAGATGGTGGCTCATCTTTGGGAACGGCAGAGCTTCCCACAGGCGCGTACGGGTGTCACGTTGTAGCAACAACCAGATTGAAACATGTATATGTTTAACCCTGAGGCTAATAATTGCGCGCCGTAATTATGTATTAAGGTTGATTCGGCG
The DNA here is from genome assembly GCA_029339505.1 of Unio delphinus. Lineage (NCBI taxonomy): Eukaryota > Metazoa > Mollusca > Bivalvia > Unionida > Unionidae > Unio > Unio delphinus. Next base: position 8,173,363 of record JAQISU010000219.1, on the reverse strand, counting down.
AACAAATGAGGTGTCAAGTCAGTTATTTGACATGACTATAAATTTTGTGACTGGTCTTATTTTGGGCTGCCAGTTACATAATAATTGTTATCACATCGTTCGCAGTTTAGTGATGGAATTCTGTGTTCTGATCAAAGGAACAGCACGATTGTCACAGAATTAGGCTAAAATTTAATTTATTTCTTCTTGAATACAAACTAATTGCACCATTTTTTTTGTTTCGTCGTACATGCGTTACCTGGGGTGAATAAGTGTTTTTCAAGGTAGTCAGGAACATTATAATCACGGGGTGCACGGGAATTTTGCCGTGAATTCTGCTCACCTTCTTTGGGGACATATAAGGCAGAATATTTCTAAAAATATGACGAGTCAAAAGTATCTTGTCAAAGGAGAGATAGCTCGTCATTCTTTCTCCAGCCAATGGGCTGAATTGTAGCTGAATGTAGCTGAATTGTAGCTGAATGTGATTGATTGCTCCAGCAAAAGGGCTGAATGTGATTGATTGTGCCGTGATTGTGCTGTTTAATTGTGCGATCAAATTGAGGTATCTGACTGTCTGTCTGTCGGATTGTCTGTCCGTCTACGTCTGTCGAGAAGTGTAAATATCCGGAAATCTAGAAGTCTAAATGTCCGAGTGTCGGAGCTGTCTAGAGGTGTAAACGTCCGGGGTAGTATCTAAGTGTTTGGGACCGGTGGTTCTAGTAGATGCTGTATGCTGTCTGTACGTATAACTGTAGTGGATCCGTGAAGGGCAAGCGGCCGATAAAAGTATTGGGCCAACCCTAGGCATTCGGAGAAGCTGTGCAGCGATTCAACAGTTGGTGAATCGTACGGTTGTACAGGGTCGAGACGCATGTGTGTGTTTCAATTATGTTTACAATTGAATACATTGTTATATTTACGCGTGGTTACTTTGAATCTGTAGGATTCCAAGGGATTACATGAATCTCGATAACAGTTAGTAACTTGATTTAATACATGTAGATGTTAGTACTTGTTGTCGCAATCCATACGTGCGATAATGTAATTTGATGTTTGTATTTGTTGTGCGATAATATAACTTTTGTAAAGGTTCCATTTTTTTATGAAACATTTGTGTAGTCCAGGAGGTTCCTTGGATCTGTGTTTATTTTGTATTAATATTTAATTTATTTTTGAATTGTGAATGTTTGTGAAGTATGATTGTGGGTTGAACGCATGAGTTATTGTGTTGATACATCATTATTTTTCATTAATAATTTATTTCATAAATTTACATCATCTTTCACGTATTGTGTTTGTGTTGTTCATTTAATCCACCAACAATTCTGTTACAATAGTGCCAGAAGTGGAATCGCTGGATTAAGTGAACTGTCAATCATATTGTTTGTGAAAGTATTCATTTAATGTAAGATAATCCTCAAGCAGGGGTTTATTTTTGTTTAGTTTATCTAATATATTTATATATATATATATAAATATTTATATTTATATATATATAATATTTATATATATATATATATATAATATTTATATATATATATAATATTTATATATATATATAATATTTATATATATATAATATTTATATATATAATATTTTTATATATATATAATATTTTTATATATATATAATATTTTTATATATATATAATATTTATATATATAATATTTATATATATATATATATATAATATTTATATATATATAATATATATATATATATATATATATATATATATATATATATATATATATATATATATATATATATATATATATATATATATATAATATTTATATATATATATATATATATATTGTCATGTCGTCCCTTAAGGACTTGGTTGCCTTAGGCAAAGAATTTGGGTATGAAGGAGAAAGTTTAAGGAAATTTATTCAGGATGAACAAGCCCGGGAAAGGGAAGAAAGGGTAAGGGCAAGGGAATTAGAAAGGGAATTAGAAAGGGAAAAAGGGGAAGCCGAAGAAAGGAAAAGGGCATTAGAAGGGAATTAGAAAAGGAAAAAGGGGAAGCCAAAGAAAGGAAATGGGCCTTTGAAAGGGAAAAGATAGAACTAGAGAAGCAGGCCCAAAGGGAAAAGATAGAATTAGAGAAGCAGGCCGAAAAGGACAGGATAGGATGGGATGGGAAAGCGGAGGAAAGGCGAATAGAGTTAGAAGAAAGAGCAAAACAACGGGATTATGAGCGTAAGGTAGAATTAGTAACAGCTGGAAAAGGAGAACACGATTCTGCTTCTAGCAAATTAAGGGGCCCCAAACTACCTCCCTTTGACGATGAAAAAGATAACATGGACAGCTATCTTCATCGGTTGGAGCGGTATGCCGAAAACCAGAAGTGGTGTCGAAATGACTGGGCACTGCATCTTAGTGCTTTATTAAAAGGTAAAGCTCTGGATGTATACTCACGACTTCCTAGAGACGATATGTTTAAGTACGACGTCCTAAAGGAAGCACTTCTTAAAAGGTACGAGCTCACTGAACAGGGTTTTCGTAAAATGTTCAGGTATAGCAAGCCCCATAAGGGAGAAACCTTTGGTCAGTTCATCGTTAGAATTGCGAACTATTTTGAGCGGTGGATTGAATGCGGCAATGCGGTGATAACGTTTGAAGGGTTGACTGATTTCTTGCTCAGAGATCAATTATTTAACACAGTTGGGCGAGAACTAGTTCAATTTCTGAAAGAAAAAGTCTTCTCAAACGTAAAAGATATAGCTAAGCAAGCCGATTTCTTCGCCGAAGCTCATGGGGGAACGCATAACGTGGTTTCAAAAGATTTTAAGTCTGGAAACCAGTCTACGAGACCGATGCCTAGGGAGCTTGTGAAATCAGCTGAGGTAAATAGGTCAGTCGGGAATCCAGGTAGTCAGCGTGTGCAATGTTACTTGTGTAATGTATGGGGTCATGTTCAAAAAGACTGTCCTAAAAGAAAGGGACTTGTACATAAGGTAGCAGTAGCTATACAAAGTAGAGGTATATCTGATAATATCGTACAGGTAGAACCATGTATTCATTCGCTTGGCACGTGTCTGTTTCCCGAAGCGCGAGTACCAACCGCGAGAGGGTTAGTCAACGGTCGAGAAGTCGTAGTATTACGTGACACTGGTTGCACGGGCGTAGTGATCAAACGTAGTCTCGTACAGGATAACCAAATGCTCGGGTGGTCGGCGTGTAGGATGAGGAGGAGATCTGGACGATACAGATCAGTTTAACATTATGTATGGGATTCACTAAATGTAGAAGCAGATTATCTCATATTGATTACTCCCGCGTCGCTCGTGTTTCTTCCATATCAAAACGGTCTGTTGACAGATATTCGTTTTGCGCTTGTGGACCTGGGCTCGCACACGGTAAATCGCTGCGGAGAGACATTAACAATTAACATATAAATTAGAGATCAACCTGATATTTCAATATAATGACAGTAGTACGTGGATGTGTGATAACAGTGCGTGTTTTCAACGCAAGAAAACATTTTCATATGACATATCATGAAAATGGCTTCGGTGTTGTTGTCCTGAGATTGTTCACTAGCACACCAAAGGTGTTCGCGACCCTAACAATGCGCGCTGCACTAGTCGACATACAAGTTACAATGCGAGTTGCTGATAGCATCAAATTCGTTACTGCAGATTATTTAAAAAGTGAGGATTGCGCATGTTTCAATTGATTCGAGATCTACCACGACGATTAGTTACTTCAGCACCATCAAAGGCTGAACCAAAGACAATTATACTATCATAAATATAAACAGCGGTAGTTTCCCCCCCCCCCCCCCTCCGGTTAGTAAAATAATGAATGAAGCCGCTTAACAGCGTACAGCTGATTCACCGATTGCAAATATATCAGTCTGAAGTGGACTTGAGTTGTCACTCAAAAGGTATTAGGCAAGACTAATAATGCATAAAATCAAAAGTCCAAGATACACTCAATAGAATTCCAAGACAAGTCTCGCTTTTACTACTACGTGAGGCTTTCTAAGCTTTATTAAAATGACGATAACGATGACAGTAACAATGGCAAGGTTGGATTTGGCAACACTGGCATCACTAAGGATGGTGTAATTGCTAACGTTGACATTGTGGATGATTGCGTTAATCCCTTCACTGAACACACCATCACGTTTGTTGTTTAAGAGTTCTGGAATCGCGTCAACGCTGTCGTTTCTCGCACACGCCACATGACTGGAATAATCAGTTTGCATGGCAATTACGTACCCAACATGGCTTCAGCACAGACATACATATATGTTAGCCTCGTAGTAGTGGCGTTTCAAGATGTAACTCTGGTTAACTACTTTGATCTTAAAGTAAGTAACAGAACGTTGGGAAACCAACACATTTAGTAAAATCAACAAAATGGAAGTTTAAGAGGAACGTACAAAATTGTGAACCAAATCACAAATAATTCTAAATTTTCTATCACATGTAGAACAGTATAAAATATTCCGAATAAATTTCAATTATCTTGAATGTGCTGACGTAGCAATGGTCTTGAATGTGTTAATGTATCAATATTCTTGATGTTTTGCCTAAGGTGATATTTTGTAATCATCCTTTTTTATCCTAGCTATTGACATGTATGGAACAGACGATTTGCACCGATAGTCTCATATTCAGGCACAAACTCTTAATTTATTTTAGATACACAGTATGTGTTGTTAGATAGACATTGTATGTAGTCAGATACACACCAGGTGTTGTTAGATACACGTTATATGTCGGCCTGTGTTGTCTGATAAACATGTGTTGTCAGATACACAGCAAGTGTTACTAGATACGTATAATGTTTCGTCAGATACACAGCAAATGTTGTTAGATACGTATAATGTTTCGGCAGATATACAGCGTGTGTTGCTAGATACACAGTATATATTGTTCACATACTTAAGCGACGATATTTGTTCACATTCCTACGAGCCCAAGATTGGATAAATTCTTCCATTGTAGACCGTCGATAGGGACTATTTGTATTTGTATCATACGGCCCTCTACAGTGAGAATATTGCACACACCTTTTATATTAAAACCAGGGGCTAGGGAGGCATGTAGTGGAAAGGGATATTAGAAACGGATGGTAGGTTTGTAGAGAGATTGCATGATTGATTGATTGATTGATTGATTTTTAACAGTGCACCAACGCTTTTAGGCTATTTAGCGCCATACAATCGGTTGTATTTATATACGTTTAAAAATACTGAAAGGTTTAATATCGACCAGCGATATAAAAAACCAAACAGATCAACATAAAATGGTAAGATGTTGGTAGCAGTAAAATATAAAGCTTCCCAATCAACGGGAGATGTCAATGGTGTATGTTGATGAGTACAGTTGAAAATAAGGGGCGGTATTTACATTAGATAAAAATGCTCTAGGTGATGGTATACAAGTTATATTTTAAAATAAAGATTTACTTCTTTCAGGAAATCTAAACAGATTGCATGAAAGGTGGGTATTGTGAACATCTAATATGTATTAAAAACATCTTTTAAAAAAATATTCATTGGTGTAAATGATCCTAATATGGGACTCAAAACAGTCCCTTTCTACTATGTTCCATTAAGGGGATGTTCTTCTGCCGTGTGCTATCACAACTTTACCCCTGTGACGATTAATCGAATGTGTGCAATGGCGTAATGGGTTACTAAAACGATAACATGATTATTTTAGCGATTAAAATAAGGCATTATATATACCAAGCAGCAGAGAGGGTGAATCCTACAACGTTTTCAGACAAAATTTTGATTGAATCATTAAAACGAGCCTTCCTACGATCTCATTTTAACCAAAAAAAATGTCTCAGGGGCAAACCCTACAACGTTTTCAGACAAAAAATTTATTGAAATCTTAATAAGCCTTCCCTACGAAATCATTTTAACTAAAAAAATGAAAACGATTTTTTAATTAATTTTGGTCGCAACTTGTTGTCATCCACCCTCTCTGCTGCTTAGTGATTTCATCACTGGGTTAATAAAATATAATAAATAATTTGATCGAGTCTTTAGGATGAAAATCATTTATGATTTTACAAACAGACTAATCGCTAACACCTCTTCTTGTAAATCAATCAGATTATTTGACTGGTCGGTGAGTTTGAAATTAATTCTGGTTAATGAATTATTATGGCATCGCATATAGACAGGATTAATTGGGTTTTCAATAATTAGGAATCCTGGAGGAGCTGTTGGTGCAAATGAATAAAGAATATATCCTTGCTGAGCTTGATTTGATCGTTCGAGATTAATTTGATAGCTTCCTTCGATAACATCACACACTAAATTAAGTGCAATCACTGAGGATATATTCACGTTGAACGGAGCGATATGCCTGCCGCCACCGTCTGGGTCATTATTGTGTTTGAGGATTTTTATTTCCGGTGATGTTGTTTTTTTCCATGTATCATGAATTATTTTGAAACCAACATCGATGGCATCACTGAGAAGTTTTTTTAGTTTTGGTACTTTATATCCTGGTAGTTTGAATGTCGGAATATCCTTCACGGGGATTTTATATTCTGATGCAAATTCTGTTCTCGATAAGGGATTATCGTCATCTAATATATCCTGAATAATTTGTGAATGAAATATTTCCATATCGTCGATAATTTTATTGCATATTTCTACGACGCTGATAAATTCATCTCGGGTGAGGGAGCCGGATTTAAGAGATATTAACAACAGTAAAAAATCATATTCCATCGCTGTGAAATTTTCAGTAGTTATACTATGTATAAGTACGATGTATCCTCTACCAGTGGGAGTTTTTATCGTTTCAAGAAAAAAATTCATTTTGGTGTAATCGCTATAACTCTTTATTGGATTATCAGATTTTATCACGTCGGTGATATAATCAGATTTTTTAGGTTCTGGTACATCAACGGTTTTTCCCCCAGGTGGTAATTCAGGCCATCCTAGTACGGTTCTTATTGAGCTTTGATAGATATCTACTACGTATCCTTCTGTGCTTATCTCAATTGCGGATGATAGCGTCGGCTCATGAACTGTTATAGCGATTTTCGATTCTGTTCTAGTAATCGATTTTATTCTACGCGCGAATTCATTATTGATTTGTTCTATTTGGTATGACCCTGTTGGTATCGAAACAACATTCCAGTCTGGGGTACCGTCGTCTTTATTCTTATACGAGAACACCAGTGAATTATTGGGTTGTTGACCACCAAATGATTTTGATCTGATATTAGGCCAACTGTGATACATTCGTAGTTTTGCTAGCGCTATCTCCTTCACTGGGACCGGAGAGGGGAAATTCACACTGAATTCTGGATTCGTTGATGTTATTGATATCATGCTTGTTTGTACTGGGTTCGTGTTCTCCACTATTTGTTGAAGTAATTCCTGCGGTGTTGTCATTGTTATTATACTCATGTTGTATTTCTAATTTTGGTATCGAGGAATCATAAATACTGACCATCACTGAGAACTCACAATCTGGTAATGTTGATATTATTGAGATCATTTTGTTTTTTGGGTTCGTGTTTTCTGATTCCATCGGTGTTGTCATTGTTATTATACTCATGTTGTCGCTCTAATTTCGATATCGCGGAATCAAAAATACTGACCATCGCTGAGAATTCACTATCTGATATAATCGTATTATCGAGTGACGACGATATCATCAATGATAATTGCGAATATGCGGTTGATGCAATATGAAATTGAAGTAAGTAATTCTGCAGTTTACTCTGGCTGCATGATGATATCTTTTTTGCTATCCCGGTTGATATACCCCCGATTGTAGCCACCGCAGAAATGCAAATTGGAACTACGACCGGGGCAATCATTGTAACAGATGCTAGTATTATTCCGGCACCAGTGAGAACGCTTGACACCGAGTATATAATAACATCAATTGCGGTGATTCTTCGTCGGTATTTTTTTATTTTTATTTGATACTCCTCAGTGAGGGTTTTGAGTCTATTCTGAAATTCTCTGACCTGATCATAGCGACATTGAGTTGATGAAATCATTTTAATTTTAAAAACACTAGCGTTTTCAATTGTGAAATCCTTTCAATTTAGTTATTTACTTAAATCCGCTACGAATTCTACATACCATGATACCGGAGTTCTAGTCAAATGTTTATCAGTAGATGTTATCGTGAACTTTTCAGTTGTATCCTTGTCGATGATCGTTGAAATCGTATTGTTGACCCCGGATGAACTCGACGATGATATATTAAATTGAGTCGTTGTTACTAGTGTTAATCGATAAATACCCTTAACGGTTGCAGTGATATCTAATTTGTTGTCTGTAGGTGTCCACAAAAATGATCCGTGTTGGATTGTATATACTACGTTGTTGGTTTTCTCATGAGGAATTTTTGTTTTTTCAATGATTGTTATCATCCTCGAAAAATCACCTTTGACGGCTTCGATGAAAGTTTTCGTCTCATCGATGGATTTTTTAATATCAGGGAGTTTTATTTCAATTTTATCCAACTGGGTTCCAATAAATTTATCAATGATATTTCTACGAAAAACTGAAAACTGTTTTCCGTTATCTTCAATTTTAGATTCAAGCGTCGCCAGTACAGCCACAAAATTTTTTAACTCATCGTTGAGAGTTTTTAATCGATCTGTAATCGTCGAAACGAGTACACCCGGTTTGAGTTTACCCTGATCGGAAAATAACGCGATAGTATCCTCGATTGCGTTTTGTTGTTTAACCAAAATATCATCCAGAGAAATATTACTGGTTTTCAATTTACCCTGATCCGAAAATAACGCAACGGTGTTCTCGATTGCGTTTCGTTGTTTAACTAAAATATCATCCAGAGAAATATTACTGGTTTTCAATTTACCCTGTTTGTCTTGAAATACAACTATTTCATTAGGATCAACATTTGTTAAGTTCAACGTCTCAGCTATTTCATCTTTGATTAGTTTTTTTACATCCTTGACAGAATCAAGTGGTGCAGTGTCATCGGGTTTGGGTTTCAAAGATCTCCCCCAAATATCAATCATGTTATTGTAAAACTCTTTCTCTCTCTAAAAAGCGATTGCTAGTGTATTCATTAACGACAACATGTGGTGGTTTTCCGCTTGGGTTACTCAAGGAGTTAGAAATAGCGTCAAGGACATTTAATACTTCGCTGCCACATATTGGTGGGTCAATCATCGTTTGTGTTGGTAGCGTAGAATACCAAGTCTTCATTGGAAGGGTTTTTATATACCGCATAAACTCTTTTGGTGGGGCTAATCCATATGAATCGAAATAAACAATCCCACGTGGATCAATAGCGTATGCAACCCAGTGAGTTCCAGGTCCGGTGCTGTTATCGAGATTAATAATACCTGTTTCAGTTTTGTTTGGTTGATGTGGTAATTGATCTTTCATAAAAACACCTCTGAAATTTTTAATCACTAGTTTTTTAGCCGCATCCATTAAATCAAAATTGGACATGGGAATCTTCGATTCCTGAATTAATAAATCGTTCCTGGTAGTCTTAGACCCTTTCCGCTGTACCACGAATACGGGGTTCCTGGTAGTCTTAGACCCAATCCGTGAACGGATCGTCCCTTTTTTTTATATCCTTTCCCAGTTGCCTTCTTTAGTGCCATTCCTGCTGCAGTACCAACGGCTCCTAACGCTGCCGCTTTAGCCACCGCTGGGGCTGCTGCTGCAATCAATGCTGGAATCGCAGCTAACAACGGAAATATACCGCCTGTTTTAATCATATTTTTGATAGCAGCCGCAGAAAGAGTAATCTGAACACCTTTTTTGGCTGCAAGTGCATCATTGAAATGTTTCACCTGACGAGTTGTCAGCGATAGTTTATTTGCACCACCAGTCATTTGGTTGGGTTTCAACGTGATTGTGGTTCCACATTTTTTAGCTGATTCCGATTGCAATTTTTTTAATTGACCGGGAGTTAACGCAACACTAATAACACTATATGACATTATACATAATTGATTGATTCTAAATCGTTTACAATTTCAATTACATGTTTTCTACTGGGGCATCTACCACTCTCATTCTTCCACCAACACCTTCAAGTAGCATTGATTTATCACTGAGAATGACAGCAACCGCTCTATAATTAGCAATAGCACCACGAGTCACATTAGCTCTAAAGTGTATATCAACGACGGACTGTCTTGTTAAATCGAGATGTTCCAGTGAGAAGTAATAGATTGGATACAGATTTCTAAAATCATATTGTGATATTTGCAAACCAGTATCGACATTTTGATCACGTGCCATAAATGACAACAGACGATGATACACGCGTGCAATATGATTTTCTGTGTAATTAAGTTGTATATCCTCGGATGGTTCCTGTTGGCCGTTTATTCTCAGTGAGACGTCTTTCACACCTAACTGATCAAATATCATATGGCTGGAGAGTTGATTGCCAACTCGTGTGTTATCCTGTAACGCAATAAATATATGACGTGGCGCAGCAACACCTTGTTTTGATGCTAGGTTCCAAGTGAATAACCCGTTGATATTTGATTGCTTCACATCTGTACTCACGGTTAGCCAACTCAACAACGACTTTCCTCCTTGGTCCATAAATGATAGTAATCGTTCTTCTGCGGTGATTGCTGGAGTCAACACTGGCATCCACAATGATATTTTTGTTAAATTGACTTTACCGGCATCAGCATTGGGATTTGCAGCATCTGCTGGAATCCTCCAGATTGCGTCATTATCATCACTCTTTCGTACAAGCGATACTGTATGCTTCGCCCCGTAGATAACTTTTCTGACGTTTCTACAGAATCCAAAAATATGATGCAGTGGAATCGCACATGAAAATGATTTACGCCCTACTCCCAACATTGAGTTTCGTGTTGCAGCTCCTAGATTGAAATTAACGTCGTTGTTTATAATCATATTCTCGACATCAGCATCACTATTATCACGTTTTTTTGGTCGTCTTACAACAAATGGATTTCCTCCAGCGGTATTCTTACCATCTTTTGCAAACATCATAGAGGGTCCTGCTGATCTTGTATAATCATCAGAATATCTCGCTAACCCGATTATTGTTGTAGCCATATCAACATCGCGATCTATGGACTTAATTTCTTTTCCATCAATGAGATATCTAGCACTCTCAAATAACGCCATAATACCATTATTGACAAAACCGACTTGAGTACCATCTGGATACGGTGCTGGTACAGCAGGAGTATCATCAGCTGTTACAAGTTCTCCTTCTACTTCAATAAACGCTTCACAGGGCAAAAAGTATTTACTGGTATCATGGACTTGAAGTTCAATTCTTGCTCGACTATTTGAGTCTATGGCATGATAGGCGTAATATTGATAATCGCGTACAGAATCATCCTTGCCAACTGGGGCGTCTATATCAAACGCCGGATCATGTGATTTTTTGAACATTTTATTCTATTTATCAGAGTCTAAATCGTGAAATCATAAACGATTTTCATCGACGTAGTTTTTTAAAGCCGCTTCCTGCTATCATATTTGCAATATTGCTTTGGTCGGGAGTTAAAGCCATCGACGCTAATTTTTCGTCTACTGCGTTATTTATAATTCTACTAACACTTGCAGGCATTTCCGCTGTAGACGGTAACGGTCTCTTTGAAAATCCTTTGGATTTTTCTCGTAAATCACTTCGTGATTTCACTAATGATGTTAATTTATTCTTCGCAGTCGAAAACGCTTTTCCAGCAAAATCTCCAACAGCACTAATACCCTTATCACGAATAACTTCAATTGCTTTCATTCCTAGTTGTTTAGCTAACGGCATCACTTTTGGAGCCATTCTCGCAAATAACCCTGCAATGGTATTGCCTAAACCATCTCCGTAGTATGCTCTATAAACTGGAAACCGTGAATTAACTACGTAGACGGGGGTTGGTTTATCATGATTGTAGTGTATGATCATTATTTGAAATCAGAAACCATTTTTCAATTGGAAACGCTAGCGTTTTTATTCAATCCCGGTGATTAATCACTGTGATAATCCTCCACTAACTCGTCAATGAAATCTCGATATGTGCTGATATCCATGATACCACCCTGAAATAATCGTCTACAGATATCAGCTGCTTCATTAATTATTTCCGGTGAGTTATTTCCAGCTCGGAAACCTCCTACAAGAACTTCTAATCGTGATATATCATTGATAACACTACCAGGACATGAAATCCTTGGATTCTCACTGGAATCTTGCAATCCACTTCCGCTATAACCAGTTGCTTCATCCATTTTTTCTTCTTCATCCATGGATTGTAAATAATCAAGAGGATCATCATCATCAGGTGGTAGTAGTTGTTTTTTAGGAGAGTAGAGTAGTTTCTTTGCAGGTTGCATTGATATATCCATTGTATGATGGACTATCTGTCTTAATTTGACTTTTTTCAGTTTTGATCTTATAGAATATATCAGCCCAGTGAGTTATATTTCTAACATATTTATGATGTTCTGGTTTCAACATTTTTTTTCTGTTTTCATAAGTCGTAACAACAAGCGCAGGAATATCTGCTAGTTTAGTCTTATCAATTGCTGCTAACCCGGTCTCGGTAAATCTTACGCGTAAATCATCAACTGTTCTTTTTGATTCTATTTGTTCTGTTTGTTCAGTTTTCGCTGCTATTTTTTCGAGTTCACCAATAACAGATTTTCCCGTCTCGGGAACATCTCCCAGTATAGCACGCTCTATCCCTTTCGTTGCTGTGGTTACTGGTTTAAACAATTCTTCGGATCCCATAGCAAAATCAGTCTGAAGACTCTGTCGTTGTTGTAGTTTATTCCGTACAGAGTCACGAATTGGTACAAATCTCCTGATTGCATCCAGTCGTTCACGAGCCAATCGGGTTGTTAATGCTTCATTGACCATTATTTGAAATCAGAAACAATTTTTCAATTGCAAAACAATTTTTCAATCCGACCTAACACCATCGGATGGTCATGGAAGTGTTATTTCACTGTGAGACAGCTTCGTTCAATGATGGGGAAAGTCACATAATTGCTATAAATAATAATAATACTGTGACTTTCCCCATTCTATTTTTGATCAATCCGAACCAGCCATCAATTTTTTATTCACTGATTTCAACAGTTTTGATCAAAAAATGCTAAAAACAAAAATTAAAATCTCTATGAGGGACGGTCACAATCAAATAATGATAAATGGTTGGTCAATCAAATAATGATAAATGGTTGGTCAATCAAAATTGTTCATTTTCTTGAATTAACGCCCGTAGGTTTCTAACTTTAGAATTAACCTCCTTTTTCAATTCGTATTCGTACCCCAATTCTTTTCGTATTCGTTCTACGATGGTATACAACGGAGCGAACACACTTACGTCACTGGAAAATGCGAGAGAGAGTCCTTAATAGAATTCTGAATTCTTTTGATGAGCGCATACTTCTTTGGTAGCATATATTTATTGTTGTTAACTCCGTATTCTATATCCTGAAAATCAGACATGATTTGATCAGGATTTAACCCATCTGATAGTTCAATATCCCAACCTTTCAATTTTGAAATCTCGGATATGATGCTATTCATGTTTTCAGAATTCATTATTCTATAATAATGATATATTTCTAAATGAAAAATATGACGCATTAGACATAACTAAATTGAACTTTTTGTCCCGTCTTTTTTGAAATAGCCGTCTTGGTTATTCCCTCTGCAACATATCGTACTGAGGCTCTACAAATATCGAAGTGCCTACCGGCTTCATTCATTGATTGAAATATTTTTTCTTCGTTAGTTATCGTATTCAAATATTTCACAGGTCTCGCTTTTTCGAGTATTTCCCAGTCCCCCCTCGTTCGGTATTCTCACTTTGTGTAACAGCCTGCAGATTTGATAAAGAATTGTTTTTCGGATTAGAATCGATATGATCAATGACAGAATCATCCTCGATCAATCCATGGAAACACTCGTACACGAAACGATGATTGAGATATTTCTTCTTTCCAGCACCAAACATCAAATACCCCATAACATTATCCCACCCAACTGGTTTCTTCAGTCTGCGGTTTCTTACAACACCATCACTGGATGCTTCATAATTTGTGATCACAGGATGTTGTCTGAATTCTTGGTTCATTCGTATACTAAATACTATTTGTCTAATTCATCGTTTGGTTTAATGATAAATCTTTCGATGTAGTCTTGAGGAGTTCTTATGATTTTATCCTTGACTCTGTCAAGGATACTGACTTTGTCAGCGTCAAGAATACTGACTTTGTCAGCGTCAAGAATACTGACTTTGTCAGCGTCAGGGTTAAAATTTCTGATTGATTGTCCATTTTTTATTCTTTTATCATAATAACGCTTCAACTCCCTGTATCGCTTACCACCGCAATTCAAACACAACTGAGATTTTCCCCTAACCCCAACTCCACATCGTATGCACGGTAACGGACCAAGGCTTCCACGACGAAAGCTTTGCATATGATACCCACAGAACTCATTTCTGCATGATTTGTTACACGGGATTACTGATCCAATCATAAGCCACTTGCAGTGATTCATTATATAAAAATCTTTCATTTAAATGCTTGTTTTAATTATAGCATGAAGGAATTAGGAAGAACGCCTTCGAAAAATGCTGATAAGGAGTTTAAGAGATTATTAAAAATCAATCCTAGATTTAATCTCGATAGACCAAAAAAAAACCAAAAAACGTCCAAGAGACGGAAACATGAAAGAGTTTAAGAGATTATTGAAAATCAATCCTAGATTTAATCTCGATAGACCAAAAAAAAACCAAAAAGCGTCCAATAGACGGAAACATGAAAGAGTTTAAGAGATTATTAAAAATCAATCCTAGATTTAATCTCGATAAACCAAAAAGACGTAACAAAATCAATCCTAGATTTAATCTCGATAGACCAAAAAAAAACAAAAAACGTCCAAGAGACGGAAACATGAAAGAGTTTAAGAGATTATTAAAAATCAATCCTAGATTTAATCTCGATAAACCAAAAAAAACGTCCAAGAGAGATTACCCCTGGAAAGATGCTCAATTCAATCTCGATATAGCTTCTAATACACCAAAGAATACAAATCTTGATAAAGCCATGATTAGTAAAATCAGAGACTGTTTTAATGAATTTAAGCGTGATGGAGCATCTTATTGTTGGTCAACATTTCGAATTGATGGTGTTGTTGATGCTACCATGACTGATGAAAAAGCAGCAGCGATAATTTCACGTGTTGGGGAAAAACGGCATTTTTTCCGAATCAAATTCATTATCGAAGTCGATGGCAAATGGATTATTAAGGATAAATTTGAACCAATCCTCAAGAATAAAAAAGCTGTCATTGTGAGTAGAGATTCCAAACCAGGGATTCTAACCGGCATTGATAAACCATACTACGAAAGATCTTATCCCGTAACAGCAATGGTTTATGGGATATATCCGTTAAATGATAAACCCGATATCGCAAAACTAGCTCCTATGAAATATTCGTCAGGGCTTAATTGTGTAGCAGAACGAATAATAGAACACTTCACAAATGCATCCCGAGGAAATAAACTAACTGATCTGCGACTTAGGAAAATAACCGAGTGGGAACTGACAGTGAAACAGCATGGTGCAAAGATTTCTGATATAGCTAAATTAGAAACATCATTACGATTCCCAATAACCGTTATGACGATAACCGGAGAGGTTTTATACGAACCGAAATGTAACAAAAATGGAGCACCAATACAGATTATTGATCATAACAAACACGCGTGGACACCTGCGGTAACAATATTTCCACGAGAACGAACCGTGAAATATATCCCTAAGGAGTTCGTCGGGGATGTTTTCTATGAAGAGAGATTATTCGATGCTATTCATGCGTTGTGTAAAGATGATCCTGTGTCAGTGTGGTTACTTAGAAGTGATGAAGAATTCGATCAATTTGTAAAACCAAATGGTGAATTATATCGCATTGAAGAATTAGATAACAGAATGAGAAAAATCGCTAGTGATTTTTCACCGGAGAATTCCCATGAAAAACTACTCACGGATAGTTTTACTATTCCATCAGTGGTAGCTCACTTCGCAAGAGAAAAAAACTCATGGCGTCCAACACGAAATGATTTTCTCGAGGATGTTAAATTGAGTTGCGTCGAATTTGGTCATGGAGGACTGTGGAATACGAAATACTCATGTGATGGTATGATTTCAATTGATATATCCGCGTGTTATCCCGGAAGTTTTCTCGGGTATGGGGAATGCGCTGAGTACTTCAAACGATTTGGACACCCCACGCATGAAATGACTCGTGTTGCGATTAATGGACCATTGCCTGATTTTGATTTAACCGGATTCGCTCGTGTGATATCATTTGAATTAGCTACAGGGTTACATCCGTGTAGTTATGTTTGGCTCGGTAGACACCTATCTGAAAAGGCCTGGATGCCAATAGTGCTATTGAGATATATGATTGATTGTGGTATGCTAATATCGTTGATTGTTTCCGAGGCTATTATATGCTATCGAGCTCAGAAAGAAGTTTGGCTACCACAACCCAATCTAGATAGAATAATCAACGAACTACGAAAACAGTTTCCAGATTTCAGTGAAGAAGAAATCATAAATTGGTCTAAGAAGTTATTTGAAATTAAAAAAGAACAAGCAAAAGATCTCGGCCGAAGAATAATCGGTAAATTTACCCAGGGTGGACGATACGATAACGCAAAATATTCTTCGCGGTTGATCATAGATGTCGCTGAATACGATTTTATTGTAGCGGATTTAATGAAACAGGGAAAACTTGTATCCCGTAAGGATGCTTTTCTATCCAATGGTGAGAAATTAGGTACGGCTGTTACCTACTGTGATGGATATAATTCCCAGTACACACATTTGAGAAGTTCAATGCTAGCCTATGCTTCTATTAATCTATTTTCGATGATAAATAGATTTCCTAATACCGCGGTTAGAGTGGCCACTGATTCGATGTATATACACAATAAGTACAAATCAGCTGTAGCTAAATTCACAGATCCCGAAGAAAATTGGGGGCGTTGGCGATTTAAAAAGGAGATGCTACATGAGTATTGTGAATCCGCAGACGTTGCCATGGATGATAAATATCTTTGTTGTAACCGTATTGAAATTCAATCAGAATTTTCTAATGCACCACCGGTATCTGATCCAATATGTAGATACAAGACAGTTTATTTAAACGGTTGTGGTGGGTCAGGAAAGACAACTCGTGCAATTGAATTATTTCGTCGTGGAAACGCTAGCGTTTCTAACATGATTGTGCTAACACCGACTCACAGACTCGCCAGAGAGATGATACAACGAGGGGTAAATGCTTGCACTTATCACAGTTTTTTTCGATGGAAGGGTGACAAATGGACTCCTGATCGAATGGGTGATAAATTCATTCCTGAAATCATAATCTGGGATGAAATATGCACAGTGTCATTAGATGTATTAAAAACATTTCTTGAGTGGTTGTTAAACAAAAACACAAAAGTCGTCATGTGCGTGGATCAAGGCCAACCACCACCATTTGTCGGTGCATCTCCACATGAATGGCTAAAGGGTTTTGTAGACTACTATGAAGAAATCACCACTGATTATAGATCACTTGATGAACGATTACGCGAGTTCAAAGCGCTAATTAGATTACAACCGGATAGAATCCAATGCGAAATAGCGCGTGAAGTGATTTCAGAAACCCCAATGAATGATTTCTGGGAAGCGTGGAGACCAAACGATTTGATCATTGCAAGTAGAAAAATAGTCAGGGACACACTTCAAATGAAGTTATTTGAATTGCATAAAGAAAAATTTGCAACGCTTCCAGTACCCCTTTGTTATAAACCATCGGATACACGAAAACAGAATATTGAAGTTGATATTCCAGGACAGAATGAAAAACAAATTCTGGTATTAAATGATATTGTGCTGGTTGATATCAATGTCGTTGAAGATGCATTGCGTGCTAATAAATCCCCGTGGACGCTAGGATACGCAGCAACAATACACTCTTCACAGGGATTGACTATATCGAATACAATTGTTTGGATGGTGGATAATCACATCGAATGGTCGAATTTAATCTATCTCGCAGTATCCAGAGTACGAAACATAAATCAACTTCGAAGAGTTGTTTTCGATGATAATGACACAACAATAAGTGATATTGATGTTAGCATCATTAATAAAAAACTCTCCGGTTACAAACAACAGGACAAAAAAAAAACAACGAGAATTTGATATTGATGCTAAATTAATAATCACTTTGAAGAAACAACAGAATAATCACTGCGCGAGTTGCAATTGTATAATGCGTTGGCAGTATTCGGATAAGGATCCTCGCCAATTCACCGTAGACAGAAAAAATAACAATCTCGGTCATGTCAGAAATAATGTGATGTTGACTTGTCTTGAGTGCAATAGACGCAACGGTGCTAGTTAAGACCATGCGGTGGCAATTGAGTATCCTCGGGTATCACTTGTAGTTGTTGTCTAGTAAACCCACGCTGAGGGGCAGTTGAATCCAGATTATAGACTGGAGGTCTACCCGTAGATCGTGTTATACTAGATATCTTATGCGTAGTGACGCTCCAAATAGGATCAGTAGCCCTTTTTCTACCCCCTTCAAGCTCTCCTGGTTCGTATAAGTACCTCACAATGACACTACTACCAAGAATTGGTTGGGAAACGCTAGCGTTTCTAGGGAAATCTTTTTGTGGTTGTACGGGTATTGACTTCTTTTTAATCGCGTTGATAGGTTTCATGTTGATTGTTCTAGTAATCTCGTTATTCAGTGCAGTAATCACAGATGGTAATCTTTTAACCCATTCACTGGATCGCTTTTCTTGAATGAATTCTTTTGCGTATTGATATCCAAATAACCGCTCAGCAATCGTCCGATTAAATCGTTCTACAATGGCCTGATCGCGATGTAGCGCAGTATGCCCTCGTCGTATGGTGACATTATGATGTTTCATTGTAGATAACACTGCACCCTGAAATTCCTTGCCAGGATCAACTTGTAACAGATTTGGCCAACGCAGAGGACCTCGTCGATAAATCCTTTCAAATGCAGAAGCGACTTCAGTGGCTGATTTTGTTTTTAACGGTTCTGCTTCTTTGTATCGACTTGCAATATCAACTACGGTTAGCGCGTATTTGTAACCACGATCATGTGGCAGAAATAATATATCAGCCTGATGAACTTCATTAGGAGCGGTCACATCAAAATGCGAGAATTGAATTTGTTTAGGCGGTGGTAGATAAATTTGCCATAGTGCCTATTTGGATAACCAATT
The DNA here is from genome assembly GCA_029339505.1 of Unio delphinus. NCBI lineage: Eukaryota > Metazoa > Mollusca > Bivalvia > Unionida > Unionidae > Unio > Unio delphinus. The sequence goes on along the minus strand of JAQISU010000219.1, from coordinate 8,154,117 downwards.
AGCCGCAGTGGTTTTTTTCACTTTTGCAGCTCTAGCGAGTTTATTGATTGCAGCGTTACCCCTCCAGTATCCCCTCGGAGAATAATAAATTGATTCCATATTATTAATTACCAGCACCTAACATCAATTTACTTTTCATAGCCGATTTTATCAAAAATGAAGACAATTTTTCTTTGAAGGATTTATCAGGAATAGCATTTAACGCATGAATTAATTTCACATCTGCTAGATGCCTGTGTTGCAGATTGCTGCTTTTATAAGCAACATCATGAAGGTGACAGGCCTTATCAATGGCGTTTATTGGTTCTTCACCGGGGTTGGGTTGATTTTGATTATTGAGTCTGATATCAAGTCTGGTTCCCGGTCCACAGTAGCTATATCCTGGAAGGTGCTTTTCTCCGGGGTACTTTGCCCATGGGGTTCCAGGGAGCTTTGCCAATTTGGCTGCGATATCACCTCCTCGTTTTTTTTTAAATCAGATCTCATAGACACAAATCTAAATTTCTTTGTACCACATTGCACGCATTTACCAGAAAGCGCTGATCGGTTATTTTTTTGTTGTAATCGTCGTCAAGTCATCTGTGCCAGTACGCGTTTTACACGTCACACAATATAGATCCATAATTTATGTATAGAAATATGGATATAATTGATTTTTCAGCGACTAAAACAAGAGAACCAATTAAGCATCATGCAGCGCTACCAAACTCTATCCGGATGATTATAATCGGGCCATCTGGATCCGGTAAAACGCAATTGTTGCTCAATTTAATAATGAGATGGATAAAGTGGGATAAGTTGTATTTAATTGCCCCTAGCGTAGATGATCAACGATGTTATGAAGTGTTAAAGGATTTTAACGAGAATGCATCAGAAATTAAGGGTGAGAACGCCATTGATTTTATAACCGATATCGATGAAGCACCGAGTATTGGTGATATTGATGGAGATATTAACAATTTAGTCGTATACGACGATATAATGTTGGATAAACAAAAGAATCCTGCTAGAATATTTTCCCGTGGGCGTCACAAAAACACTGACGTGATATATGTCACTCAACGCTACACTCAGGTTCCAAAAGTGATCAGAGATAACTGCAATTTATTGTCTGTATTCAACGGAGTTGATACTCATACGCTACGAAATATTTGGCAGACATGGTGTTCTGATATGGACTTCAATCAATTTAGAGATTTCTTTAGTCATGCTCAGTCGACTCCGCACGGATTCGCAACAATAAATTTACATGATCCTCGGACACGATATCGTATCGGACTGGATCAAATATTCGGTTAAAATCATTTTATTATTTTTATTAACCCAGTGATGAAATCACTAAGCAGCAGAGAGGGTGGATGACAAGTTGCGACCAAAATTAATAAAAAAATCGTTTTCATTTTTTTAGTTAAAATGATTTCGTAGGGAAGGCTCATTAAGATTTCAATAAATTTTTTGTCTGAAAACGTTGTAGGGTTTGCCCCTGAGACATTTTTTTTGGTTAAAATGAGATCGTAGGAAGGCTCGTTTTAATGATTCAATCAAAATTTTGTCTGAAAACGTTGTAGGATTCACCCTCTCTGCTGCTTACCATGTTGTGATTTTAAAAAAATGATTCGGAGGTTTACATTTATCATTACATATTGAAGGACAGGTAAATGGATAGACAGACTGAAGAAAGAAGGAATACAATTACACATGCATTGACTAACTAACCAACAGATCTGACGAAGGATCATAACAACTTTTGAAAGGCTAAGTCATGCTTTATTAGAAAACAAGTCTAGTATAATTAAAAAACAAGTCTAGTATAATTAAAAAACAAGTCTAGTATAATTAAGGTAAAACAATAAGAAAGAAAGACCCCCCAGAACTACTCACCCCAGTCAATATCTATCTCATCTACCTCAAATATTAACCGGAAAATTGAAATGAATACTGTTCACGTATTCGTCTGAAGTTATTTTATTAGAAAGCTATACAAGATAAACGAATTAACAATCATAGGGATATATTGTTTGGGCGATATTAAATTTGGCTTATGTATATGAAAGGGTATTGTTTAATACTGTATAATATTTTATAAAATATAGATATCATGTTAATAATTTCATTTCATCCTTTCTCCTTGTTACCAGCGATTCAAGTTAGGTGCGGTTAATAGCAAGTAGTATTGGAATAAAACGAAGACAGCTCATTTTGTTGATGTTGAGTGTACTGTAACAACACGTACCAGTGATCTGTAGGTGAGCTTATAGCTGACATCCTAATTCTGTATTTTGTCCATCTGTAAATCCCTTAATTTATAGATCGTTACTATGTAAAAATCAAAGTTTATCTGAAATGTATTAACATTTCGTATAGTCACATGGAATAGTGTATGAAATCGTATAGTTTAGTCAAAGGTGGCACTACGGGGACTAGTTTATTCACAGCCTTATCAGTTAATAGGACTTGTTGATTTAAACGAATCATCTGAAATATTTGATTTATCTATAAATACGTTAGGCTCATACGGATCTATTGAGAAACCCATTTATGTCCGTGAAAAACACTTTCCTGGCTCAAACAAACAATGAGAACGTTGTGCATGCGATCACCGCACTCGAACAAGCAGAATACATTCATACATTTCCAATTCACACCTACAAACTGTGCACATTCATTTTAAATTTATAATAAGTAAGAAAAGTAGAAATATCTAGATGTAACCTATAAGTTAACATTTTATTACATTTTCTGATTTTTATCTTATCATGCCTGAAAGACAGAGACTACACAATAAAAAGGGACATTATTGTCAGGTTCTGGATGGGTCCGGTCCTCTGAATAAATGTGTTCGTTTTGATCGAGAAATGGCCAACCAGAAATATGGCCTGAATCACACGCGAAAATTTACGATTATACACGAGTACAACCAAGATCACAAAAACCGACCAGATATTCAAGTTAATGTATTCCAGGTCAGATTACCGTCACAATACAGCGCTGATTGGATAGTTGGCCTGGTTAACTATCTGACGTATAATTACTGATGGGCAAGGGTTTGTCCTAAGTGATCACCTACCAATACCAACTGGGTGTAAAGGAAACTTTGGATCCGTATTGTTTTCTCACTTTGATTGATACGGGCAAAAGTTCCAACTACTTGATCAATTACAGCGCATGTGTGAGATACGCTACCAACCTTTTGAAGCTCAAAACTGGTCAGTTTCAAAACTCAAGTCTTAAGTGTTCGATTATTGGTACAGTTTTATGTATCGGTTGGTGGAGGCTTTCGGTTCACTTCTATTGCAACGTTCGGCTGAAATCAGTGTCTTTAGGGAAATCAAACAAGTTATAGCAGCTAACAATGAAACAAAAATGAGAAGTTAAAGATAATGTTGGTATAGCTAACAAATATATTATACGTCCAAAGATGAAATCATGTTGTGTTCTTGTTTAATTATATTTGATTTCTACGCTATGGAAAGGTTAGGAAATCTTTCGCATTACATAATCATAAATCATTAATGTTCTTAAGGGATTCGTTTAATTATTTCAAAGTTTAAAGAAGAAACTCTAACGAAATGAAACTTTCACTTTTGTGTATATTAACGGTTCAATTGTCTCTCGACCCTTCTGATTGTATTAATCTTGTATCAATTGTCAAATCATCCAGATAATATAATGGAAAGCGTAAACTTATCTCTTAAAACACATATAACCTACAGCTGCACGCATAGATCCAAGCGGCGATGTCCGTTTTGAGCACGAAGCCTCTTCAAAGCTCTTAACTAGCTTGAGATTGTCTTTAGAGTCGAGACGTACTGGGTCGTGTGTAGAATTAAGATTAGGATAATCGAATCATCGCTCTACTTATTTGACAATCAGTTGCACCGGAATGAGTCTGGGAGGAAAACGATAACTGAGTTTTAAGCAACCACTGTCTACAAATGTCAAATAACACATTTTATTTGGAAATATAGCTGAAAATAGAGATAACGCCGGAAATATCCTTAGATAAAATTACAGAAATGTCTGGAGGAGTGGTGGACCGGGACGATGAGAAATAGTGATTTTACACCTGCTTCCTCCCTATTTTATCTTTCATATCTGACAACGCCAAATATGGACGAACACATTTTCCGTTGCAAAATCTCGCCCATAAACTGTCTTCCATACATTAAATTTTGTATGCTGAGTCTACATGGACTTTCTTCTACATTAAAATCAATAAATAAACAAATAATAAATAAAACTGTGACTAGGGTGTAGCCCGCCTCAAGGTCAATCCACACACTGAATTTTAATGTTATATGAAAACACACCACAAAAAAACGATTAGAATCACAATATAATTCATGCTGCTTTTTGACACGTGTTCTCTGTATCTGTTATACTTATCTCCTTTATCCAAAGGTGGCCGAGGATGAGTAGGGTGCTGACCTAAAAAGAAAAGCCCCAAACAACCTCGAACGACGTTATCAAGAGCAATAGTCTTTACCGTCCATGGTAAACTATTATGGTCTAGAAACGATTACAATGCATTACCCTTACTGGGGCTTCCTCCCTGGCCTGATACTTCACACATATCCCTTGCTAGCTTGTTTACGCCCCCACCCACCCTCGCCCATATATAACTTGATCAGCACCAGAAGCTTTTTAAAAGTGTATTGCTATATTCCATCCTTGGCAAGAGAAATGTAGCGCATAATTACGTTTGCATTAAACATATGAAGTCTTGTAATGTGAATCTGTAGTAGTTTTATCGTATTTTATTCTGACAGTACAATATATGATACAATGTGATTGGGTACAAGTTATAACAACTTAATTGTCCCTCTCCATGTATTCATACTCATATTATAACACGTTTCAACGTGAAAGCAGAGACAGACAGACAAATAGACAGACAAGACACAATGCCAGCATTATGAATAATTTATTGAAAACATTCCATATCTTGGTGCAGAATTATATTTTTCATTTGCATCGCCATTTCCCCAAAGTAGTAAATCTAAACAAATAATTAGACATGGCACTGAGAGTATGTTCTCATCAACTTATTTCGTTGTTAGCGCTCTACTTGGGACAGAACATGAAGAAATGTAAGATGGTTTCTATGGTGACCACAGGAACACAAATGGGCGTTAGCAACCTGAGATCGTCAAAGACCAACTTTTAATGTGCGTACATTATGGCATAATCCACAAGGCTTCTTTCGACGGTAACAAACGATCTTTTAGAAGTTAGAAATTGCATGTGACTAAATTATATGAAAGTAGACAGTAAAAACTGATTGTTTTTCTTTCTGACACGGGGGAGGATTAATTCAGTAAAACCGTCTGGAGTATGTCTCGTTTTCATTGTTAAGAGTGTTAATAATATTTTTGTCTGTCGTCTAAATTGAACACCTTCCCATCCAGTTTCAAAATAAAGAGATCGCCTATTAGCGTATATGGAAGTCCTATAGCTATTCTTGATGCTTTTAGCTGAGGCTTCATAAGTGTATCTGTATCTAAACACGAACATCAGTTACAAAATATAGACATATTTCAAGATGCACCTATTATAGGTCATTTGCAGTTTAGATATTTTAGGTTAGTAATTAAATTTTAGAAGATAGGCTATTGAAGACGATTGTTTAGAATAATGTCATATGACAAACACATGTGATTTTTTAATGAAACTAGTATTGAGAGATGGTGATGACAATCAACACGTCTAAGATGATATTCTTAAAACAAGACATATTTACTACTTTCCTGTTCGTAAACAACATACCCACCGTTTCTTCCAGAGTAAACCTTAAATGTGTTGTATTTGCCATTTCTGCAGCAGTTTTGGATTCATGTGTAATTCTATTTCCACATAATAGGTAGATTAGTAATTCAGATACGGATGGCGTGCAAAGAGACGGACGAGAGACCTTTTAACATCGGCAATACAAAAAAAGTTATACCGATTAGAAACAAAAGAGGTCAAAGAAGGGTCGTGCAAAAAAGACCATTTGTTTCTGTTTCTTAGATAATTGTAAAAAAACATTTCATCACATTACCTGAAACACTATAATCCTTCTGATTAATTATTATACCTCCAAGCCCAAATACATCTTTCAAATATTGTTGTGAAACATATAAGTGGAGGAATAGGATTTTGTCTAAAACTTCATTTAAATAAACAGGAATTTTTTTATTCCTTTAACGACAGATTGAAAAGAAAGATAACCAGTGCTCTTTTGGTATGCTGACGCCTTGAAGTATTCCGTGACTTCCGGCATCTTGACCAGTAGCTTTATTTGACATAATTGGATTTAACACACACTGTAATTTCTTTCATATATTGTTAAGACTCTGCGGTTTTAAACTATGTGCTCATATTAAAAAAATATGTTTTTGGATCACTCCTTTCTTGTGGGTACAGCTGTAATTGTTTCTAGTCCAGATTATTAAAAAAAATTCCGTTTTCCGAAGAGTGGTTACATCAATCGCACTACAATCTGATTGCATTCCATCGCTTAATCCTCACAAAGTGTGACAGGTTTGTACTAGCTAAATTAACTGCATGATTAACATGGCTATGTCTATCAACATACTCCTTTAACATATTTATATGGCAATTTTTTTTTTGTTTTGTTTTCACTTCCCTCTCTTTTTGTATTTGTATAATTTCTATCTGAAACTGAAGTTATCTTTATTCAAATTCCATCTGATTTAGCTGTAATTCTATTTTTAATGATTTTAACCGATCATGGGTAGGATTTGAAACAAGGTCCTCCATTTATGATGATTTCGTGAAAGCATTTTGGTTTCACTATTGATTTTTCAAATATGTAAAGTGAAAATACCTGAAACTTAGAAGTTTCAGAAATAATTTTAATTTAAATTTAAAAAGCAACGTTTTATAAAATATTTCAAAGAATTTCGCATTCCGTACACGAGTCCCCAATTTTCTGTTGCGACTCTATAGTTTTAAATTAAGTAACACATATGAAAAAAAAAACAACAAGTTTTGAAAACAGATAAATAATTAATTTCCCTGGAGTAAAAAAGTATAACTTTGAAAAGTACTGACAGTTTTGTACATTAAATGCCAAATAGGATTGCAAGTTTTATCACAAATACGGGGCCGAGTGGCCGAGTGGTCGAAAGCACTCTCCGTTACGGATCACTGCAATCTCACCTCTGTCTGTGTGGGTTCGAGTCTAAGATTCGGCTAACGTAGTTCTGTGAGAAAGCTTGCCAGTAGCTTCTCGTGGGTCGGTGGTTCTTTCAGGGTTTTTTCCCCAGGTTCTTCCTCAACCAGTAATACTGGCCGCCATGTATAGCATATCGTGTGCTGAAAAATGGCGTTAAACCCTACAAAAAAAATCACAAATACAAATGCGTAAAGTTCCAAATGAATTCCAGTGCTATTCTAAAAACGTTCCAATATTGAATGTATTTGTGCCTGTAGTGTCGAACGTTGTAATGTGACAATGGCCTGAAGTGTGATGATTTGTAATAGTCTTTTGATATCAAAATAATATAATCCAAAATGTTCTTGTTTGAATAAACTATAATTCCAAATTAATGTACCAGTCTAAGAGTATTATTGATTAACACTTTGTATTTCCAGTGAAAAATATTTTAAATAAATAATTCCATTCAAATGAAAGTACTGAACACAACATTAAGACTGATTCTACTAAAAATATTAATGCAAGAATGAGTAATTTCGCAGACTCCAAATAGAACCAGGATGAGGGTCAAAAGCTAATTTCGACAGCAATCTAAGTTACTGAAACGAAACAGTATATCACTAAAATTATAAAACAGAACAGTGTAAACATCAGGTGAAACGGATGTTTCTATGCGGGAACTCCAATGTCCTAGACTCATCATAAGATAAACATCTTTACTGCCAATAATAATGATCCTTATAATGTATTTTTAAAGAGAAATATTAACCAAGTATCATCTTGTTTTGAAAATCGATGGCCCTAGTCAGGTACACAGTGAACAGGATTCAGGACAAGATCAAGTACACAATAAAAATGTACATAACATTATTTAAAAGACCAACAAATAATAAATTATTCACATGTAAATTACAATTGTTTTCAGAGCATCAAAGCACCTTTTTGAAAATTTGTGAGAAAAAGATTACTGCCATTAGTAGTTGAAGTAAATTGCGTATTTAATAAGTCAACGTTAGCTTTTTCATCACAAATGAAGAAAGGGAACATTGTACCTTTTAACTTGTATTAGGTAAATAAAAAATATAGGATCTGTGTCTATCAAACGTGTGGCTGTAAATTTCCAAAATGTTTTTGGATCTTTTTCTTCAGAATCTCAGAGAATCTCATCATTATTATCTCTGTTTTGCACACTATTTATGTATTTTATTTCTCATTAGTTTGTTTTTTTCTTATTGTTTGATCTACCATTATTGAGGTCAGGTTTGCGTGTTGTTCATTTTCGTCGCATTATTCTTATTTGAGAATAATATCACGGTTTATCAGTTGGTAAAATTGTAGCAGGTTTTAAATAAATAAATAAATACACAGACTTAAGACTTTTAATAATTTGTGGTAATTATATTAGTTGCAGCATCATGTCATTAATAATTAGCAATACTTCTATCTAATTTATGCTGTCAGAGCTAATCTGTTGAAATAAGTTTTGCTATAAATCCAGACACGATAGGTTGTTTTGAGATTCACTTTAACACGGATTTCAATTTTAAAGCATTATATTTACTAATTTGTCAACCATTTTCAAAATGAAAAGGTGAAGTATATTTATGCAATTACTTTCAAAAACTTTCTCATTAAGGTTTTGATAGAAGAAGTAATTCGTGTAAGATTTGTTACACTGTATCTTGTCTTAAGATTAGTTAATTGTGCAGACAAAGAAAGTCTGAGTAATATCGATGTTATTACCCCTCACCCTTAATAATACTATGTTTATACGCGTCATTTATTATATCAACTAAAGTTTAAAAACTTTCTCAGATATTAATAGGTGAGTAGTTTGAGTTATAGCCCGTCCATACAGCAACTGTGTACGAGTAGGGCAATAGTTTGATATATCCCGTGTTAATACAGTTATATGTACGAGTAGGATAGTTGGATCTATATATACCCTGTCCAAATATACGTACCGTGTACGAGTGAGAGAGTAGTTTCGTCTATACTCAATCCATACAGTTAATATGTACTAGTAGGATAGTTGGATCTATATATACCCTGTCCAAATATACGTACCGTGTACGAGTGAGAGAGTAGTTTCGTCTATACTCAATCCATACAGTTAATATGTACGAGTAGGATAGTTGGATCTATATATACCCTGTCCAAATATACGTACCGTGTACGAGTGAGAGAGTAGTTTCGTCTATACTCAATCCATACAGTTAATATGTACGAGTAGGATAGTTGGATCTCTCTCTCTATATATATATATATACCCTGTCCAAATATACGTACCATGTACGAGTGGGAGAGTAGTTTCGTCTATATTCAATCCATACAGTTACTATGTACGAGTAGGAGACTAGTTTGATATATTCCCTATCCTACAGCTACCGTGTACGAGGATAAGAGTAGTGTGATCTACATCCTGTCATACAGTTACCGTGTACGCGGTTAACGTAACTTCATTTTACTCACGTAAGTTGTATATCATCGCAGCCAACGTTAACATAGTTCAGATGCCTTCCAATTGGTTTATTGGACAAGTTAAAAACATGCCGACTTCATGACACTTTCTGTCGATTCTAAATGGTTCTTTTAAACCATAAAGTTTTAAACTATATATTGGGAAGTTAGTAATTAAATGCGTTTCATTAGAGGAAAACAATTTAAATCAGCACAACTTTCCAAATAATCAAGAAGTCCTCAGATACTCCTAATATTTAAATGAAGTAAAAACATTTCATTATCTGTCACGTCCTGGGTGTATCACCTTACACAGTCATTAGACGGAAATTAACACTACCAATCGAATACTTTTTAATTACAAGATGTCGCCTGGTTTAATATATGAAAAGAAGACTATTAGGGAATAAATCATTTTTATTTGTTATCTGTACTTTTCACATATATTTACTATTTTTAAGTTATACTGGAAATGCTCACTACCAAAGGAGTATATTACTGTAAAGGAGTATATTACTGTAAAGGAGTATATTACTGTAAAGGAGTATATTACTGTAAAGGAGTATATTACTGTAAAGTAGTATATTACTGTAAAGGAGTATATTACTGTAAAAGAGTATATTACTGTAAAGGAGTATATTACTGTAAAGGAGTATATTACTGTAAAGTAGTATATTACTGTAAAGGAGTATATTACTGTAAAGGAGTATATTACTGTAAAGGAGTATATTACTGTAAAAGAGTATATTACTGTTAAGGAGTATATTACTGTAAAGGAGTATATTACTGTAAAGGAGTATATTACTGTAAAGGTGTATATTACTGTAAAAGAGTATATTACTGTTAAGGAGTATATTACTGTAAAGGAGTATATTACTGTAAAGGAGTATATTTCTGTAAAGGAGTATATTACTGTAAAGGAGTATATTACTGTAAAGGAGTATATTACTGCAAAGGAGTATATTACTGTAAAAGAGTATATTACTGTTAAGGAGTATATTACTGTAAAGGAGTATATTACTGTAAAGGAGTATATTACTGTAAAGTAGTATATTACTGTAAAGGAGTATATTACTGTAAAGGAGTATATTACTGTAAAGGAGTATATTACTGTAAAAGAGTATATTACTGTTAAGGAGTATATTACTGTAAAGGTGTATATTACTGTAAAGGAGTATATTACTGTAAAGGAGTATATTACTGTAAAGGAGTATATTACTGTAAAGGAGTATATTACTGTAAAAGAGTATATTACTGTTCAGGAGTATATTACTGTAAAGGAGTATATTACTGTAAAGTAGTATATTACTGTAAAGGAGTATATTACTGTAAAGGAGTATATTACTGTAAAAGAGTATATTACTGTTAAGGAGTATATTACTGTAAAGGAGTATATTACTGTAAAGGAGTATATTACTGTAAAGGTGTGTATTACTGTAAAAGAGTATATTACTGTTAAGGAGTATATTACTGTAAAGGAGTATATTACTGTAAAGGAGTATATTACTGTAAAGGAGTATATTACTGTAAAGGAGTATATTACTGTAAAAGAGTATATTACTGTTAAGGAGTATATTACTGTAAAGGAGTATATTACTGTAAAGTAGTATATTACTGTAAAGGAGTATATTACTGTAAAAGAGTATATTACTGTAAAGGAGTATATTACTGTAAAGGAGTATATTACTGTAAAAGAGTATATTACTGTTAAGGAGTATATTACTGTAAAGGAGTATATTACTGTAAAGTAGTATATTACTGTAAAGGAGTATATTACTGTAAAAGAGTATATTACTGTAAAGGAGTATATTACTGTAAAGGAGTATATTACTGTAAAGTAGTATATTACTGTAAAGGAGTATATTACTGTAAAGGAGTATATTACTGTAAAGGAGTATATTACTGTAAAAGAGTATATTACTGTTAAGGAGTATATTACTGTTAAGGAGTATATTACTGTAAAGGAGTATATTACTGTAAAGGAGTATATTACTGTAAAGGAGTATATTACTGTAAAAGAGTATATTACTGTTAAGGAGTATATTACTGTAAAGGAGTTTATTACTGTAAAAGAGTATATTACTGTAAAGGAGTATATTACTGTAAAAGAGTATATTACTGTTAAGGAGTATATTACTGTAAAGGAGTATATTACTGTTAAGGAGTATATTACTGTAAAGTAGTATATTACTGTAAAGGAGTATATTACTGTAAAGGAGTATATTACTGTAAAAGAGTATATTACTGTTAAGGAGTATATTACTGTAAAGGAGTATATTACTGTAAAGTAGTATATTACTGTAAAGGAGTATATTACTGTAAAAGAGTATATTACTGTTAAGGAGTATATTACTGTAAAGGAGTATATTACTGTAAAGTAGTATATTACTGTAAAGGAGTATATTACTGTAAAAGAGTATATTACTGTTAAGGAGTATATTACTGTAAAAGAGTATATTACTGTAAAAGAGTATATTACTGTTAAGGAGTATATTACTGTAAAGGAGTATATTACTGTTAAGGAGTATATTACTGTAAAGGAGTATATTACTGTAAAGGTGTATATTACTGTAAAGGAGTATATTACTGTAAAAGAGTATATTACTGTTCAGGAGTATATTACTGTAAAGGAGTATATTACTGTAAAGTAGTATATTACTGTAAAGGAGTATATTACTGTTAAGGAGTATATTACTGTAAAGGAGTTTATTACTGTAAAAGAGTATATTACTGTAAAGGTGAAATTAAGTGCCTACGTGCGTCAAAACTGAAGACTCCAGGATATGTACTCAAAATGTAGAACTCTGACAAGCATCCCCAGAGTATAAAACAAAAATGGGAATCATGCAACATATGAAAAGAACTGAAATCTACCTTGACTAAATTTGAAATGCAGCAGTTTTAGCAGCATTATCCATTTTGTTACCGTTTTGATGATTTCATAATGCTAAACACAGTTTCACAGTATCCTGCATGCAGCTATACCAACATGTTTTGAATTTCAATTCTAAATAAGTTTTGTTTTCATTTTTTTTCTTCTTTGATTTATGCCTTTTCTCTCGCACTATTTTAGATCATCTTTTCCATTTGCTGAATAGATGAAATCATATATATCCAAAGATATAAAATAGCTTAAAGTTGACACTTAGCGCAACCTGTATATAGATATTGCTATTTCAGCACGTTGAGTTATTATATAGCTTTTTCTGATATATCACTTCAGTGTTTTCTCATGGTGTATAGTACAAGTCTTTTTCTCGTGACCGTTCATTGTGTGTGTGTGTGTGTGTGTGTGTGTGTATGTGTGTGTGTGGTGTAGTGTAGTGTGTGCACAAGCACGGGCGAGATATAGATAGAGTTGGTGCGGAAAAACAGAAGCTACAAGAATGCCGACAAGAGACTGAAGGAGACGAAGCCTTTTTGAGTCAATCCTTCACATCCTCAGCAGCTGGAAATTTTAATGTCATATACATATTATCTTGTATCTTTAAACATTAAATGTATATATGTGTGTTGTATACATGCACGTTGATCGTCCAAAACTGACGAGACTGTCGACAATAGCTTTTCCAAGCCTTCGAATCAAGTAATCAACGAACAGCTTGAATGTCAGTTTCAAATTTGGTACAGAATACTCTTAATGCCCATAGCTCGATGCGGGCGCATGTGTGTTAGCATTAGTTATATGTTAACGTGCTACAAGAAGACAACTGTTGCCATGTCAACTTGAAGTTCAATGACATATGACGTTGTTTTTTTTTTTTAAATACAAGAGTTTGGGAATAAAAACTAAAAAGTACAGGCCATACAGAGAAATAACTTTTGTTTTTGATATTCCTAATAATAATTCAAAATTTATAAACTCGAGGAAATAACTACAATAACATGAAACGAATTTCTCCACAACGAAATCTAAAGCCGTTTCCTGATTATATTAAGCACTGAATATATGGGAACATTGAAGAAGTAAAATAAAATAAAATAATGAGATAATGGTCGTTCTAACTGGTTTTGACACATTGTTGATAATAATATCATATGGAGGAGAAACAGTGGAACACAAATATTGGTATTAATACGTCATACTGTTATTTTGTTTTCAGCCATGCATAATGAAGACCCGTTTGATGTAAAATAAGAAACTAGTGCCTACTCATTCATCGACTTGTCAATAAATGCATGCAAATACTGTCAGCCTCGGTCTGTGAAGCAATAAAACCGTAATATATTTGTCGAACAAGAGCCTCCACACTTGCTTTATAGTTTATAAATATTGTACTTGTTCTCTCTCTCTCTCTCTCTCTCTCTCTCTCTCTCTCTCTCTCTCTCTCTCTCTCTCTCTCTCTCTCTCTCTCTCTCTCTCTCTACATCTAATTTTAGGATCAATGAACATTAAAAAAACACTTTTTTTTCCAAATAATAACATAAAGTAGTCTTTCCACTGCAACGATACATAAAGAAAATGGATTTCATCACTGACGTTCCACTCCAACGATACATAAAGAAAATCGATTTCATCATTGACGTTCCACTCCAAAGATACATAAAGAAAATCGATTTTATCACTGATGTTCCACTCCAACGATACATAAAGAAAATCGATTTCATCATTGACGTTCCACTCCAAAGATACATAAAGAAAATCGATTTCATCACTGACGTTTGAATATTTTTACGTCTTCTGAATACGAATTATTAACATTCGACTATTATTAACAAAAAAATAGTGCACGTACTGCATGTCTGTGAAAAAACTAGTAAGAACTTCATAAACTCTATTTTCAGGGACAATTATGTAAAGATTTTGTCAGCAAATCAGTGCTAACATTAAATGTTTTATCTAAAACCAAATTAGGTGTCACAAGTAATCAAGCGAAAGTAATTCCAACGTTCACATCATTTAGTAAAAAAATTCAATTACTTTTAGTTTTATCGTTGACTACTATGCATAATGTGTGCAGATGCACAATTTTAATGTATGTTTTGGTCATATGCATGAGAGGAACGTTTTAGACAACGTATGAATAATCCACTAATATTGGTACCACAACGGAGAAGAAAACCATTGGTTATTTAATGGCTGCTTCCTTTATTAAGAAAATGTTCCTGGATAAAAATTAAATACATATTTAAGGGAGAGAACTTTGCAATTTTAATATGTATAAGTTTCATATGGATCTGATTAAGGGCCGAAATTGACCCTTACAGTACTTAGTACATTGGAAAGGAAAGCATGGATTGGTTGTTGAATATAATTTTATTTTTAACTTTGCGCGTAGATAAGGTATCAATCTTAAGTGTTAGCTCATATATGGATGTTTCTTAATACATGTATCATTCGTTCAATAGAAGTATTGTACAGATCGATACTATTAATTTGGGTATGATAGCTCCGTCCATATAAAAATAAAAAATACAGTATGTATGTATGTATGTATGTATGTATGTATGTATGTATGTATGTATGTATGTATGTATGTATGTATGTATGTAGTACAAAAGTGGCTTCGTAGTGCCAAAAAGAGGTGAAGTTTGAAAATTGTAACACTGAATGGCACAAAAATTAAAGAAAGTAAAGCATTCCCAAATATATGTATAATAAAGTAAAAAAATAAAATATCAAACGTAAATAGTTAAAATTATGTAAAATGTATCTAGATTCATAGATAATGATAACACATGTAAAATCCTTAAAACATTAAAAAGTTTTTTTATAGCCCGCATTCCGTTAACAAGTCCGAGATTTATTTGATGGTACATCCTCATACGTTTCACTACAAAAGACTCTTCTTTTTCACAAGGTGAAATTCAATACACTTGACAAGAACGTGCTGCATTGTCAGTGGACACTGGCAGGGTACACACACTGTAGTCGATATCAATGTCAGTGGTGGCAGGGTACGCACACTGTAGTCGAAATCAATGTCAGTGGTGGCAGGGTACACACACTGTAGTCGAGATTTGCCTTTGATGGGATTTGCAAGAGTCGATCAATAAAAGACCCCCTCATCTCTGTGAACTACTCTGTTGGATTCCAGTTTCCAATATTGTATTGGTTGTTCTTAGAATTATTTGTGGAGTCTTAATTTCGCATGCTTTGCCGGGAAAAACGAGCATGGTTATTATACAATAGTTGAAGCCAGTGTCTGGAAACTTGCAATATTTCTAACTTTAGTTTTTATTGTTTCTAAAGTGAGGACGAATTCGTGAACGAATTGGTATTCTGAAGATTTCTTTCTGAATAAATACAAGGTATTTGGAACAGGTCATGTTCAGATGGATTAGTAGATAGTGTGATACTGACGAGCCAATGACGGTCACATGAGATAAAGTTATCAGAGACTTTCTGAAGTGGAAGTTCTAAATGTATTAAGAAGGGTCTTAAGTCTCTAAATATGCATGATGTAAAGCATTTGCAGGTAGGATTTTCACGCTGATGCGAGACATCGTCAAAATTACAGCTTACTAATAATGGCCTGTGTAACTAAAGTAAGGACGTCTCATCTGCTCTCAAATCTGTGTTTGCTACGATAGTATTAAATCCAGAGATTTTCTTTTTACCTTTGTCCCTGGGGCATCTTATATGTGAAAAACGTTTGTTTATGGTGGAAAGAGACCTCAAAATATGTTCTCCTCTACAACAGGATTAAGACAACCGTCAAGACAGGGCTTGGGTCGTCATGAATACGATGCAATCGGCAGAAAAGCATAAAGTTAGTTTTTGATTAAGTAAAATCTGAACCGGTTTTCTTCTGCCAATTTCTGAAGCATGTTTATTTGAAGTTGACGCTCAATAGTATGCATACTTTGGTGTACAGAAGATCAAAACGTTGTCAACATATAATGATCCGTCAGAATTTCACTATGCTCTTAATTTTGATATTTAATTGCATTGAATGAGAACATACTTTCCTGAAGTACACCCATCTCTTCATGGGTGCTTCCAAACTTATTTCTGAAGTTTTTATCTTTTCGAAAAGGGAAGATAATATTATGAAGACTGTTTTAGACGTAGTTGAATGGATAAATAAATATGCCGTGCTTTCATACGGTTGTTATGGACTTTCTCTAAGACG
The DNA here is from genome assembly GCA_029339505.1 of Unio delphinus. Classification (NCBI taxonomy): domain Eukaryota; kingdom Metazoa; phylum Mollusca; class Bivalvia; order Unionida; family Unionidae; genus Unio; species Unio delphinus. The sequence goes on along the minus strand of JAQISU010000219.1, from coordinate 8,137,419 downwards.
AAAGTTCCTGGATTCCAGTAGATCCTGGACAGCACAAACAGATAAGCACATACAATCAATCAGTTCTATTAAAAATTGTTATACAATCAATCAGTTCCATTTACAAATGTTATACAATCAGTCAATTCCATTCACAAATGTTATACAATCAGTCAATTCCATTCCAAATGTTATACAATCAATCAATTCCATTTTTTAATTTATGCTATGGGTAATCTATGAGTTATGAAAAATTGTATTTTGATGGTGGTTCCCTAGTCCAAATTCAAGTTCATTATCCACCTGACAAGAATCATTGATATTTTTATCCTGTTAACACCTAATACATAGCTAACATTTTCTTTGATGAGTGTAAGTTTAATATTATGATTATTATCAATAGAACTGAAGATGTTTACTATGTACTTTATATTAACTTTAATAACAGACTTTCTAATTATAACAAAGATGTTTCTAGAAATAAAACTTTTGACCCTCATCGGGGTTATTCTTTTGTGAGTTTAAAAAAATAATCTTGTTTGCTGGATAAATTCTTTAGTTGTGCGATAACATTTGAGCAGATTCAAGTTGTATTATTGTTGTGCAGTTTTTTCATTTGGCGAAACTGTTTAATTCAATTCTTTTCTAGAAAAATAAAATGATCAAACTGATTTTCTGGGAAATAGAGATTGATTTTTATGTGAAATTCTAAAAAGGATATATTCTTGGATTGTAGTAATGTGATCTAACAAAAGACTATTTTAATAGCAACCACACAGGCCATTAGAGGCACATCAAAAACCTTCAGCGCTGGAGTTTTGAAATAGCACTCAAGTTTATTCTGAACATCTTTCATTAGGACTTGTGTTAATAATTCTAGGAATATTTGGGATTTGTTGTTTTTTGTTGTTGATCTTTTCACATTGTATTCTAAGGAAAACAAATATTTGCTAAAATTAAAATTTATGTTGCTTCACACTCTTTTCTATTACTTATGTTAAGACTGTAGAGTCGTACTAACACAATATATATGGTAGGTCAATGAACCAATCTGTGCCGGTTAAAAATTTCCGATGCAAAATGATGAACAATAATTATGTTTATATTTCGATTACGCCCCATTGCTGCAGAGCAAATAATTCCAGTAGAAAATGATTTAGTCCCCTACACAGTCTGTAAATTTCTGCAAGAGTACCAGTCAAACAGAACCAAAATAGTCTGTACATTGAAGAACTAAAAGTAAAATGTGATACATTACGAAAATATATATTCTAACTGGTTTGAAAGTGAGCGCGGTAAACTTAGTTGCCTCGATTAATCAGTACCTTTACCAAAAACATACCTATAACTGAATACAAGTTGTAGGAAAAAGCTACCGATGAATTTGAGAAAGACTTCTTCAAACGCATTAATATTTCACTGGTTAGTAAACGTTTGGAAAATCTACAAAGGAAGACGCCATTTAAAATATGTTCAGATGAAAATAAATGTGTTCAATGCCAAAAGATACATCGTTTGACAGGAGAACAACAATGGGTGACAACTTGATGCTACGTTTGTATGAAAAACAAAGCTAACCATCTGAATCAAATGAGGTTTTTACTGTGCAGGATCTATCAAACTGGTGGACATGGGAATTATACTACACCAAGATGAAACTCTTGGCAGATGATACAGGTTTTCAGTGCATTCATGTAGAGACAAACAATTTACAACAGTAACATCAACGACGGCTTTGAGTAGTATGACACTAGTGACTATCCCAATACAATATGTTTAACATCTGTCTCAAATGAGTCCAAAAAAATGGATAATTACAAAGAAGCTGCAAGAAGGGTGAACAGACCAAGTTTTCAAACAAACATAAAACCTCTACAGAGAGAGCGTAAATAGACCAAATTTTCAAACAAAAATAAAACAGAGAGAGAGAGAGAGAGAGAGAGAGAGAGAGAGAGAGAGAGAGAGAGAGAGAGAGAGAGAGAGAGAGAGAGAGAGAGAGAGAGAGAGAGAGTAAATAGATCAAATTTTCAAACAAAAATAAAGCATCTACGGAGAGAGGGCGAAGAGACCGAAACTAATTTAGACAAAATACAATAAAAATGACAGTGTTGGTTTCAACCGAAGTTTCTATTTGTCAACCAACACTGATGCGAAATAAAAAAAAAACAACAGAAATTGCCTTTGTTGTCGTGGTTTTGTTAGCTGCTACAATTAAATCATATCATATAACAATAATGGTAGGAGAATCATTAACAACTAGACTAGCTCGAGAGAGATTAGAGGCAGTAAAGAGATTTATCCCTGTGAGAGATTTTTCCTGAGCATGAAATAAATAGCAAAACGAAACAAACAAAAATATTTTTACGACATCTTCCAGCTGATATAACCACTGACGAGGGAATACTTAAAGATATTCGTACTGGAATCGATGATGTGAAATAAAAAAACAACTTGCGCCTAAACCCAAACTAATAAAGCAAGATATTGAACTAATAGCGATATTTAAAAAGGGTGTTATTGAACAGCTCAGAGAAAATGAGGAATATAAATTACCCGCTGAAACACTAGTAAGTTTGGTAAACGATAGTAATTTTATTAAATGGGTATATCGTGTATATTACAACAAAAGCAAGCCAGAAATGATGATAAAAAATTCGCTTATTTTGTAAAAGAAATTGTAAGACTTGATAAGGAATATAGCTCACAACCTCAACGACAACCGCCACCTTATGGCAAGTTTGGGATATGGACCTGAAGAAGAATCTGATGATACGCAAGGCGCAACTGGTGTTACCGGTAACGGATTTTCTCATTCTGGAACCCATGGTAGTGGTCGTGTTACCTGTCCTAATAATATTCTGTCTGACGCCGCACGATTAGAAATTCTCATGGGGGGTAAACGAGCCGGAAATAATTAATGAAGCCGCTGATATCTGCCGATGACTATTTGAAGGTGGTATCATGGATATTGGTGTATATCGAGAATTTATCGATGAACTCGTTGATGATTATCACAACGATTAGATAAATAGCATTTAAATAAAATGATCATACACTACAACCACTTTAAGCCAACTATGACTTACGTAGTAAATTCACGATTGCCTATTTATAAGGTGTATTATGGACATGGTCTCGATAATGTTATTCAAGGGTTATTTGCAAGGATGGCTCCAAAAATAGCACCAATCGCAAAACAATTATCGATGAAAGCTATTGATGTTATTCGTAATAAGGGTATTAGCGCTGTTGGTGATGTTGCCGGTAAAGCATTTGCCGCGGCCAAAGAAAAACTAATAACGCTGATTCGACGACAAATAAAGCCATCCTAGGGAAAACTACCATCTTCAGAGATTATGCCTGCGTGTGTTAGCAAAATAATAAACAACGCGGTAGATCAAAAAATAGCAGAGCGCATAAATGAAGGATTTGATGCTCAGGGGAATAATACTGCAAATATGATAGCGGGAAGTGGACCGAGATCGCGATTTAGATCGAGAAATATATAATAGAATGTTCAAATCTTCACCCGACCCAGCATTGGATATGGATGCCCCAGTTCTCAAAAATGATTCTGTACACGATTATCAGTTTTATTACTATAACGCAATACAACCAAATAGTCGATCAAGAATCGAACTTCAGGTTCAAGATACAAGCAAATACTTTCTAACCGTTGAAGCATTTATTGAAGTAGAAGGATAACTTCTACCAAATGCTGATGGGGAATATGACCCATATTTTCCAGTTGGTTTTGCCAATAATGGTATTATGGCATTATTTAGTAGCGATAGATATATGATCGATGGAAATGAGATTAAATCTATTGAGCATGATGTTGATGTTGCCACAACAATGATAGGTTTAGCGAGAAATTCTGATGATTATACAAGATTGGCTGGACCATCTATGATGTTCGCTAAGGATATTACTGATCACGCTGAACACGTTCAGTATGTTAAAGTAAAGGGAACTCGAGATTCTGCAGTTGATCCAGCACCAGCCGGATATACAAGACCAGCTGCCGCTTTTGATATTATTAGTGATGTTAATGCCGCCAATTACAACCTTGGGTTTGCAACAGGCGTATCAATGTTGCAAGGACCGAGTAGATTATTTTCATGCGCGATTGCCCTATCTCATATTTTCGGATTTTGCAGATATTTTACTTGATTACGGACAAAACCAAATAGCACGCGCGTATCATCGTTTGCTGACATTTATGGGGCGTGATAATAATGTAGATACCGGTATGCAAATATCACAATTAGATTATAGAAATCGATATCCGATTTATTTTGTTTCGTTGGAACATCTTGATTTAACCAGACAGTCCGTCGTTGACATACATTTTCAAGTTCGTGTAACGGCTCCTCCTGCTGATGGTTATAGAGCAATTGCTGACATTCTCAGTGACAAATCAATGCTACTCGAAGGTGTTGGTGGACGAGTGAGGGTAGTTGATGCGCCAGTAGAAAACATGTAGTATTTTCCAAAAACACGTAGGCAATTAGATCAATCTCGTATTAAATAAAATGTCGTACAGTCATGTTAGTGTTACTCTGACTCCTGGTCAGATTAAAAAGTTACAATCGGATTCAGCTAAAAAATGTGGAACTACGATATCGTTAAAACACAATCAGATGTCTGGTGGTCAGAATAAACTGACAGCTCATCAGATTAAGCATTTCAATGATGCTAGCAAAGATAAAAGAGGTGTTCAAGTGACTCTCTCTGCGTTCGCGATCAAAGACATGATAAAATCAGGTGGCATATTTCCACTTCTTATTGCGTTACCAGCGCTAATTACCGCCGCCGTCCCCGCGGTCGCAAAAGCTGCCGCTCTCGGAGTTGTTGGTACCGCTGCTGGGATGGCACGAAAGAAGACGACTGGGAGCGGATACAATAAAAAGAGATGATCAATAAAACGAAAGGGTTTAAGACTACCAAGAACTCCGTATTCATGGTACAGCGGAAACGGCCTGAGACTACCGGATACAGTTTACTAACTCCGCTGTCAAATTTTGATTTACTCGATGCTGCTTAAAAATTAGCGATCAGAAACTTTAGAGGTGTTTTTATGCGAGATCAATTACCTCAACAACCAAACAGCACTGAAACCGGTATAATTAATCTCGATAACAGCACCGGACCTGGAACTCACTGGGTTGCATACACGATTGATCTGAGTGTAATTGTTATATTTGTATTCATATGGGTTAGCGCCACCTAAAGAATTTATGCGTTATATACATAAATTAAAAATTCCGATCTGGTACTCCACGCTACCAACACAGAAAATGACCGACCCACCAATATGCGGCCAGCAGGTATTAAATGTACTTAACGCTATATCATCATCAACTAAACCACCCCATAAAACCGTACACGAATACACGAATAATCGCTTTTTAGAGATCTTAAAATATAACGGTTGATCGCACAATGATTGATATTTGGGGAAGATCTCTCTCAAGCCTGAAAAAAAAAACCACCAGGAAAATATCTGCAACCAAAGAAGCAAAGAAAATAATCGAAGATGAAATATCGGAGATGTTAAACCTCGCATATGTGATCCAAACGAAATAGTCGTATTTCAAGACAAAAAAGGGAAATTAAAAACGAGTAATGTTTCCGTGAACGATAGTCTTGTTAAAAATGTAGATGTGTTAGAAATAAACTCTTTGACATTAAACAACTATTGCTACGATTAAACAAACACATGACGATATCGTCAGTGATTTTTCTACTATCGCGACCCGGCGTAATAAAATTAAAATACCACATGAACAAAAATATCAATACAGTGTACTCGACATATCAAGGATCTTTCGACTGGACACCTCAAAATAATATTATAAATATTACCGCTGAAGTCCGAGGTATCTATAGATTGACCCTGCTTTCAGGAGTACGGTTTAATGTATCATCGGATGTATCTACGGGAATTAATACTGCAAGTGCAATAATAGGTAAGGGAACCATGGGAACATTTAAAATAACCTCTGTCAGTGGTAATTTAGTTCGGGCATCAATGCCATACTACGTAAAATTTGCAATTGATTTAAGGAAATAGTATAATGAATGTCCAACAATATCGATATGATCAAGTCCGTGAGTTTCAAATTAAATTAAAAACTCTTATTGACGAATATAGCGCAAAGATAAAAAAAATACCGCAGGCAAATTACCAGAGTTGACATTATTGTGTATTCGGTTTCAGGTGTAATTGCTGGAACGGGTATAGTTGTTATCAGCAACAACAGCACTGGCACCTGTAGTTATCACAATTTGTGTATCATCGGCGACAACAATTACAGGGATTCTTAGCATCATCACACAATCAAATATCCACATGTAGTCAGAATAAACTACACGAGTATATAATTAAGTTATATATTGCATCAGCTGCGTATTCCCAATTGTCGTCGCTGATATCATCTAGTCTCGATGACACAACAATATCAGATAACGAATTCTCCACGATGATGAATATCTACCACAGCGCAACGTCAAAATTAGAAAAAGAGCACAATAATAATGACATCAATGACAACGTCATCGACAACGGAATTACTTAAAAAATAGCCACGAACACAACGCCGCAAAATACAACCATGATCTCAATAACCTCAGCCTACCCTGAATTTAGAATAAATTTTCCCATTGAGCAGCAGAGGGGGTGAATCGGACAACTTTATAGAGGCGTCGATTTGGCAAACTGAGGCTTCATCGAAAAGCGTTAAAAAAAGCGTCGATTCGGTAAACTGAGGCTCCCTTGAAGACGCCAGCGTCGTTGTCACTCACCCCCTCTGCTGCTATGGGTTAACCAAATATTTTTTCAAGTCCGACACGATATCGCATCCGAGGATGTGGTAAATTTATCGTCACAAATCCGTTTATGATTGACTGAGCGTGACTAAAGAAATTTCTAAATCGATTATGATCCATATCACCGCTGCACCAAGTTTGCCATATATTTCGTAGCGTATGAGTATCAACTCCGTTAAACACACACAATAAATTGCAGTTATCTCTGATCACCTTCGGAATTAATGTGTAACGTTGAGTAACATATATCACATCAGTGTTTTTATGTCTGCCTCGGGAAAATACCCTAGCGGGATTCTTTTGATTGTCTAACATCACATCATTATATACGACTAAGTTGTTAATACTTCCATCGATATGCTCGGTGCTTCTTCGATATCGGTTATAAATTCAATAATACCTTCGCCGTTGATTTCTATTGCTCTCGTTAGCATCCTTTAACACTTCATAGCATCGTTGATCGTCTACACTCGGGGCGACCAAATACAACTTGTTCCATTTCATCCATCTCGTTATCAAATTAAGTAGCAGTTGTGTCTTGCCGCTTCCAGATGGTCCGATTATAATCGCGCGAATAGAATTCGGCAACATCGCATGGTGTTTAATAGGTTCCCGTCGTCGCGTAGCTGAATAATCAATTACATTCATGGTATATAATATATTATGGATCTATATTGTGTGAAGTGTAAAAAACGTACTTGCACAGATGACTTGACTACGATTACAACTAGTAATAACAGATCAGCACTTTCTGGTAAGTGTTTACAATGTAGTACAAAAAAAATAGATTTGTTTCCCTTGATAAATCAAAGGGATTAAAAAAAACGAGGAGGTGATATTGCAGCCAAATTAGTAAAACTACCAGGAATACCATGGGCAAAGTATCCAGGAGAAAAACATCTTCCAGGGTATAGTTATTGTGGACCCGGGACGAGACTCGATAACAGACTCGATCATCAAAACCAACCCCGGTCCGGTGAAAACCCTGTAAATGCCATTGATAAAGCGTGTCATGCTCATGATGCTGCTTATAAAAGTAGTAATCTGCAACACAGACATCTCGCAGATGTGAAATTAGTTCATGCGCTGGATTCTATCACTGATAAATCCTTCAAAGAAAAGTTGGCTTCATGGTTAGTAAAATTGGCTATGAAAGGTAAATTGATGTTAAGTGTTGGTAATTAATAACAACATGGAATCTATTTATTATTCTCCAAAAGGATACTGGAGTGGTAAAGCAGCAATTGGTAAACTCGCTAGCGCAGCAGCGGTGAAATATACAACTGCAGCGGATTGGTTATCCAAACAGGCGATATGGCAAATTTATCTACCGCCGCCTAAACAAATTAACTACTCGCATTTTGATGTGACCATTCCTAATGAAGTTCATCAAGCTGATATATTATTTCTGCCGCATGATGCTGTTTACAAATGCGCGCTAACCGTAGTTGATGTTGCGAGTCGATATAAAGAAGCAGATCCGTTAATGACAAAATCATCAACTGAAGTCGCTTCTGTGTTTGAAAGGATTTATCGAAGGGGTCCTCTGCGCTGGCCAAATCTATTAAAAGTTGATCCTGGCAAGGAATTTCAGGGTGCGGTTCTATCAGCAATGAAGAATCGTAATACCGCGTCACGACGAGGGCATACTGCACTACATCGCGATCAGGCGATTGTTGAACGATTTAATCGTACACTTGCTGAGCGGTTATTTGGATATCAATACGCGAAGGAATTTATTCAGGATAAACGATCTCGTGAATGGGTCAAGAGATTACCAGCTGTAATTACCGCCCTGAATAATGACATTACTAGAACAATCAACTTTGAAACCTAACAACGCCATTAAAAAGAAGTATATACCTGTAAAACCGCTAAATGATTTTTCAAAACAACCAACTCTCGGTAATGTCACTGTTAGGTATTTATATGAACCAGGAGAGCTCGAAGGTGTCACAAAAAGAGCTACTGATCATCTTTGGAGTGTCACCGTGCATAAAATATCTAGTATAACACGATCCACGGGCAGACCAGCAATTTATAGATTGGATTCAACTGCTCCTCAGCGTGGGTTTACCCGTGAACAACTGCAAGTGATACCGGAGGATACTCAATTACCGCCGCGTGGTCTTAACTAGCACCTCTGCGTCTGTTGCACTCAAGACAAGCCAGCATCACATTATCTCTGGTTTGACCAATACTGCTATTCTTTCCGTCTACGGTAAATTGGCGAGGATCCTTATCCGACCAACACCAACTCATTATACAATTGCAACTCGAGCAGTGATTATTCGGTTGTTGTTTCAGTGTAATTATTAATTCAGCTTCAATGTCAAACTCTCTATTATTTTTTTTTAATCCTGTTGTTTATAACCAGAGAGTTTTTTTCTGATTATATCATTGCTGACAATATCATTGATTGTAGTGTTATTATCGTCTAAAACAACTCTTCGAAGCTGATTTATTCTTCGTACTTTGGATGCTGCGAGATAAACTAAATTTGACCACTCGATGTGATTATCTATGATCCAAACAATTGTATCTGATATAGTTAATCCCTGCAAAGAATGTATCGTCGCTACGTATCCTAGCGTCCATGGGGATTTATCAGCGCGCAATGCATCTTCGACGACGCTGATATCAACCAGCACAATATCATTTAACACTAAATTCTGCTTTTCACGCTGTCCTGGAATATCAACTTCAATATTCTGTTTTCGTGTATCCGAAAGCCTATAACACAGCGGTGTTGGAAGTGTTGCACATTTTTCTTTCTGCAATTCAAATAATTTCATCTGAAGTGTATCTCTGACTATTTTTCTACTCGCTACTATCAAATCGCTTGGTTTCCACGCTTCCCAGAAGTCATTTAATAGGGTTTCCGAAATTATTTCACGCGCTATTTCACATCGGATTATATCCGGTTGTAATCTGATTAGTTTCTTGAACTCGCGTAATTGTTCATCAAGTTCTCTATGATCAGTACTAATTTCTTCATAGTAGTCTACAAAATTCTTCAACCAATCATGCGGTGATAAACCGACAAATGCATGCGGTTGGTCATGATCGCCGCACATTATTACGTTTGTATTCGCTAGCAATAACCAATCGAGAAATGTTTGTAATACATCTAAGGACACTGTGCATATCTCATCCCAAATAATAATTTCAGGAATAAATTTCTCGCCCATTCGTTCAGAAGTCCATTCATCGCCTTTCCATCGAAAGAAACTGTGATAAGTGCTTGCATTAATTCCTCGCTGTTTCATCTCTCTGGCAAGTCTGTGGGTCGGTGTTAGCACAATCATGTCTGATTTCCCACGAAATAATTCAATCGCACGAGTCGTCTTTCCTGACCCACCACAGCGGTTTAAATAAACTTTTATATCTACATATTAGATCAGATATCTGCGGTGCATTAGATAGTTCTGATATCTGATTATTTTTCAGATATTTATCTTCAATCGTAACATCTGCTAATTTGGAATAATCACGCAATATTTCTCGTTTAATTCTCCATGATCCCCAACTCTTGTCAGAATTAGTGAATTTGGTCACTGCGCTGCTATGTTTCGCGTCTATGTAAAATGAATCAGTGGCGACTCTAACTGCGGTGTCAGGAAATCTATTTATCATCGAAAATAAATTGATAGAAGCATAAGCCAGCATAGACGCCCTCAAATGTGTATACTGAAGACTGTATCCATCGTTGTAAGTAACAATTGTACCTAATTTGGTTCCATCGGACAAGAAAGCGTCTTTACGATCGACATATATACCCTTAGATGTTACATTCGCGATTATAAAATGGTATTCAACGCTATCTATAATCAACGGTGAAGAATATCTGTTATTGTCGTATTTTCCACCCTGAGTAAATTTACCAATTATTCTTCTACCGAGTTCTTTTGCGTCTTTATTTCTAGCTTCAAACAGCCGTTTGGACCATTTCATGATATTTTCTTCGTCGAGATCGGGAAATTGTTTTTTGTTTTCGCTGATAAAGCTATATAGACTGGTTTGTGTTAACCAGACTGCAGTCTGAGCTCGATATGATATAATCGCTTCACTGACAATTAACGATATGAGCATTTTAGAATCAATCATATACCGTAATAACACTATTGGCATCCAGTGTTTTTCAGAGATGTGTCTATCGATCCAACCATAACAGCGCGGATGAAGTCCTGTAGCTAGTTCAAATGAGACCACACGAGCGAATCCAGTTAAATCAAAATCAGGCAGTGGTCCATTAATCGCAACACGGGACATTTCATGGGTGGGATGTCCAAATCGCTTGAAGTACTCAGCGCATTCTCCGTACTCGAGAGAATTCCCGGGATAACACGCGACCATATCAACCGAAATAATAGTTTTAGGGTCATATTTTGTATTCCATAATCCGCCGTGGTTATATTCAATGAAGCTTGATTTAATGTCTGTGAAAAATTCAGCTCGCGCTGGTTTCCACGTGTTTTTCTTTCTCGCAAAATGAGCTGCAACCGACGGACTTGTAAAACAGTTTGTTAGCAATTTTTCGTCGTGTTCTGTTCAAAAACTACTACCTAGTCTTTTCATCGCATCATGGAGTGCTTCAGTGCGGTATAATTCTCCACTGGGTCTTACAAATTGATCGAATCTGCCTCGGAGTTTTCATAACTGTGAAGTAACCACACTGACACAGGTTAGTTTTTACTCAACTGGTAAATAAAATCAAATAATTTTTTCTCAGAGAATTCTGGAGAGAACTCCGCGGGTATATATTTTATTGTTCTTGCTCGCGGGAATATTGTTACCGCAGGTGTCCACGCGTGTTCGTTATGATTAATAATTTTTATTGGGGCTCCTTTTGATTTATATTTTGATTCGTGTAATACCTCTCCTGTTATCGTCATTATGGTTATTGTAAATCTTAATGATGTTTCCAATTTAGTTATATCCTGAATTGTTGCTCCACACTCATTTATTTGCGTCTTAAATCAGTCAGTTTGTTTCCACGCAACGCATTTGTGAAGTGTCCTATTTTTCGTTCTGCTACACAATTCATCGATGATAGTTTCATCAGTTTTAGTTTTTCAGTACTCGGTTTATCATTTAACGGATATATCCCATAAACAACTGCTGTTACAGGATAAGATCTCTCGTAGTATGGTTTGTCAATTCCAGTCAGAATTCCTGGTTTGGAATCTCGACTCACAGTGATAGTTCTTTTATCCTTCAAGATGGGGTTAAATTTATCTCTGATAATCCAATCTCGGTTTTCCGAACGAATAATGAATTTCACTCTAAAAAAATACCTTTTTCGCCCAAGATGTGAAAATATCGCGGCTGCTCTTTCGTCGTTCATGGTAGCATCAACGCTACCATCAATTCGAAATGTTGACCAACAGTGAGATGCTCCATCACACTTGAATTCATTAAAACAATCACGGATTTTATCTATCATGGTTCTGTCTCCTATTAGATTCTTTGGTGCTACGGAGACTCTATCGAGATTGAATTTAGCATTTTTAAAGAGTTTTATTTCGATAATCTCTCGAACTCCTTTATATTATAATTAAAATAAGTATTTAAATAGAGAATTTATTATATAATGAATCATTGCAAATGGCTTATGATTGGATCAGTAACCCCGTGTAACAAATCATGCAGAAAGGAATTCTGTGGGTATCATATGCAAAGCTTTCGGCGTGGAAGCCTTGGTCCGATTCCTTGTATAAGATGTGGGGTAGGGGTGCTAGGAACATCACAGTTGTGTCTCGGTTGTGGTGGCAAACGATACAGAGAGTTGAAGCGTTATTATGATCAGAGAGCTAAAAACTCCATTAATGACTCTGACCCTGACTGTTTCAGCGTCTCTGACAGAGTTATCAGAACACCTCAAGACTACATTGATAGATTCTCAAGTAATGTAATAATTCAACCAAATAATTAATTAGACAAATAATATTATAGAATATAAATGGACCAATAATTTCGACCGCATCCTGTGATTCACAACTATGAGGCATCCCGCGATGGCATAATCAGACATCGTAGACTGAAGAACCCAGTTGGATTTGTAACTAATCAAGGGTTTTTGATGTTTACTGTTGGGAAGAAGATTATTATTGTCATAGATTCGTCTTCGAGGTGTTTAATGGAACAATCAGAGATGGTTTTGTTATCGATCACATTGATTCCGATCCTAAGAACAATTCTTTATCAAATCTACGAATTGTTACACAGACTGAGAATACTACATCTTGAAAAACTGGTACTTGTAAATCAATTGGGAAAAGACCAGTAAAATCATTTAATACAGTAACTAATGAAGAAATGGTATTCCAATCCATGAATGAAGCCGGTATATATTTTGATATTTGTATGCCTTCAGTACAAAGAGTAGCAGAGGGAATTTATCGATCAGCTTTTTCTAAAAGGATTGGACAAAAAATTAAGTTTTCGTATATCTAATCATGTTTTGTATTATTCCATATAACATCAAAGGGAGATAACTCGTACGGGTATGTATCGGCTTATGAAAGAGTTATGGATCTCAATGGGTTTTTCCGATTTTTAACTGTCATGATTCTCAGCGGAAATATAATCTATTTTGTAAGAAAACGAATCAAATACAGTGTTTACAAATAATTGTATTTTTATCTTTTGTGTTTTTTTTCTTTCGTGTATTCAGTTCTGTTTCAATATTATCAAAAGTACACGAAAGGTATATGGATTCATTCATTCAGTCATTTGTGGCCTGTGATCGATAACAATACCACACCATTGACGTCATTCATTGTACATCGCACCTGTTCGCAATTGATTGTATTAGCTTACCTATATATTATATTCAAAAACGTATGCCTGTATATAAGAACAGTAAGCTCAATCGTAACGCATTGCGGTGCCATCCAGGAGCCTACGAATCGAACCCCGTAACAGGCATTATTGCCAACGGTGCCGACAGATGTTTTAATTGGGGGTCGGCAGCATTATTGCCAACGGTGCCGACAGATGTTTTAATTGGGGGGTCAGCACCTCCGAAATTAAAATTGCAACCACTATACCAACCACACCGAGCCGTGGTGTGAATGACTTTTTCATTCAACCCAGGGTGACTTTGTGGGGGTTACATGTGGTTGCAATTTGAATGTAGGAGTGTCATGATTTATTGACATTATTCATTTAATGTTATATGTAGTATTGTTTTGTGCTGTCCCTACAATTCGCAATAAACTCGAATTGGGAATTGTATAATCATTCATTGACATCATTCATTTAATGTTATATGTAGTATTGTCTTGTGCTGTCCATTCACTAAACATATCCTCTTGTGGACCTAACCCGTTATTTGACGAATTAGATCCACTCTCAGGGGAATATGCTTCGTGATAGCTCTGGGTCCGGTCAGATGTGAAGGCACCTGACTAGATCCTATGAGATGTATTGTCGTATACATGTAACCTCTGGGCGTCTCCGATGTGAATAGCACCTGAGGCGCATAAATGGGGTTCATCATATATCATCGCATAATATCCCTTGGCGTGAGTAAGATGGTCAAACAACTTACCACGAACGGGGTTCATATATCCACTTTATTGTATACATCCATGTATATATCATCGCATAATATCCCTTGGCGTGAGTAAGAGGGTAAAACAACTTACCACGAACGGGGTTCATATATCATCGCATAATATCTCTGGACGTTCTAAGATGATCAAACACCTTAGCACGGACAGGGTTCATTTTTGAAAAAAATATATATATTTTTTATATTAGAAATATGTAATTATCATAAATATGAATTCTGAAAATATCAGTAGGATTATAACTGAAATTTCAAAATTGAAAAACCAATGGATTAAATTATCTGATAATTTAAATCATGATCAAATTATGTATGATTATCAGGATATTGAATACGGTATTATGACTAATAAATATATGCTGCCAAAGAAGTATGCATTCATGAAAAAATCCAGAATTCTATTCGCGACTTTCTTGTATTCTGTAGCGACGTCAGCGTGTTTGTCCCGTTATTTACTATCGTGGAAGGAATACGAAGGGAACTGGGGTGGGATTATGATCTAAAAAAAGAGGTCAATTTGAAAATTAGAAATATACGAGCGTTAATGGAAAAAAATGAAAAACCCCTTTAGATACCTCTGCTGTAACTAACAATTTCATGTATAGCGCGTTAGTAAAATTCTCGCTATAAATACTTCACTGCATGGACAGATGTTGCAAATACAATGGATAGGTATGTACGTTCAACTGTAATCAATACCAGCTTTGATCAATAAACACGTTGCTACGAGGAAGAAAATTAACTGAAAAATATTTTAGTGAGTGTTTTTCTGTGTTATGTTTTAGGTGATTTATCATTAGTGATGACAAAATCACTACATCGTATATTAATTGGAAATTGCTTTACTGTTTTAATAATGGTAAATGAAGCTTTAACAAGTAGATTGGCTCGTGAGAGATTAGCGTCAATTAAAAAGTATATACCTGTACGCAATTCCGTACGGGGAAAACTTCAAACTCGACAGAGTCTTCAGACCGATTTTTCTGCGGGGTCTGAAGAATTGTTTAGACCAATAACCACTGCAACGAAAGGTGTAATATCAGCCACTGAGCGAGATATAGGGGGAGATATTCCCAAGGACGAACCAAGAAAAGAAAAACCTCTTATTGGTGAACTTGAAAAAATAGCAAGAAGATCCAAACAAACAAAAAAATCTTTAGAAACACTTCCTGGTGATATAATAACTGCCACAAAACAGCGAGAAGAACTAGAACGACAACTTCAGAAAGAAATAGAACGATTAGGTGATATTGATATTAGCTGAAACGGAGTTTCTAACTCCACTTGAAGAAACTGAACAACCAGGTTATATTATTGAAAAACAGAAAGAGGGTGCTATTGCAAGAAAAGAAGATATTTAAAAGTGATATGATAGATGATATTAAAAAAGAACTGATAAAGAATTTGCTCAATTTATTATTGATACATTTCCAAATGGTCAACGAGAACAATATATGAATAAAGGATATGAAGACACTATAACTGATAGGGAGACTTGGGAAAAAAAACTATATTTGGCAAAAATCGGCAAGTCTCAACTACCACACAATGATAAAGAATTTGAGAAACTTAAAAGGTTGATATCTCAAATAGACAAACCACCGATACCAGTTGCGCCTTTTGTATCCCAACCCCTTCAGCAAATATCAGAAGCTGATTCTGAAAAAGGTGCAACTGGTATCACTAAAAAGACCGCCAGTGGATTTTCTGGGAGTGGGGTATCGGGTAGTGGTTTAGTTAGTTGTCCTGGTAATATTCTCAGTGATATAGCACGATTAGAAGTTCTCATATCAGGGAAACGAGCTGGAAATAACTCACTGGAAACAGCGAGTTTACTACATAGACGCTGGTTGGTTTATCATGGTTGTAGTGTATGATCATTCTTATTTAAATGATATTTATCTAATGTAGGTGGAATGGAGGTGAGTACTGGGGGTCTGGAATGTGCAGTTGTGGGATGGTATATATGCTGGTCTGAGGATATATGATTTTGAGCTATTGCAATTATTTGAATTTCTTTTATTTTGAATTTAAGGTTCACTTGACCCCAGGGAGAAACTTTTGCATGAAGAAGATGGCATCGTTTTAAGTCCTCAACGTAGAAGCTTTGGCACAGGATGTCATGTGACCCATGAAGCAGCTGATATCTGTAGGCGGTTATTTTCAAGGTGGTATCATGGATATCAAAACATATCGAGATTTCATTGATGAGTTAGTTGAGCTTCATGGTTACCACAGCGACTGAAAATCCAAAGGATTTTTCATCACTACATTAGATAAATATCATTTAAATAAGAATGATCATACACTACAACCATGATAAACCAACCAGCGTCTATGTAGTAAACTCGCTGTTTCCAGTTTATACAGCGTACTATGGTGATGGTCTCGGTGATACCATTGCAGGGTGATTTGCAAGAATGGATCCAAAAGTAACGCCGCTAGCAAAACAATTATCAATGAAAGCCATTGATGTTATTCGTCATAAGGGTATTAGCGCTGTTGGAGATCTTGCCGGGAAGGCACTTTCTGCAGCTCGGGATAAACTAGTGTCGTTAGTTCGACGAAAAAAGAAACCACCAGCGACATTAGGACCACTACCATCTACAGCAGAGATGCCTGCAAGTGTTAGTAAAATAATAAATAATGCAGTAGATCAGACATTAGCTTCGCTGGTGACCAACGACCAAGTTAATATAACCGAAAATATGATAGCGGGAAGTGGTTTAAAATCGCGACGAGGCCGTCGACGATGAAAATCCTACAGATTTTACGATTTAGATCAATAAATATATAATAAAAGGTTCAAACAGTCACCTGATCTAGCCTTTGACATGGACGCCCCAGTGCGTAAGGATGATTCTGTACGCGATTATCAATTGTATGCTTATCACGCAATTTAACCAAATCTTCGATCAAGAATCGAACATCAAGTTCATGATACTAGTAAATACTTTTTACCGTGTGAATCGTTTATCGAAGTGGAAGGAGAACTTGTAACAGATGTTGTAATGAATACACCATACGCAAATGACCCACTTGTCCAAGTGGGTTTTGTCAATAATGGGATCATGGCGTTATTTAGTAGCGCTAGATATCTCATTGATGGAAAAGAAATTGAAACCATTGAGAATGATGTTGATGTTGCTACAACAATAATAGGGTTAGCAAGATATTCTGACGATTATACAAGATCGGCGGGTCCATCTATGATGTTTGCTAAGGATATTACTGATCACCGTAATCACTCCCCGTATATTAAAATGCAAACACCACAAGATACTGCAGTTGGTCCAAACCAACCCGATACCTATGAACACAGAGCTAGACCAGGAGCTGCGTTTGATATTGTCGGAGGCGCTATCCCCGATTACAACCTAGGATATGCAACACGTAAATCAATGCACACGTAGAACGTCGACGATTCTCATGCGCGATTCCACTACATAATATATTTGGATTCTGCAGAAATGTCCGAAAAGTCATCTATGGAGCAAAGCATATGGTAGTACTCGTGCGAAAGGGTACTGATAATGATGCAATCTGGCGTGGTGATGAAGCTGCTCTTGCTGCCGGTAAATTATTTTATCAAAACTATCACTGTGGATGTCAGTAATGACTCCATCAATCACCACAGAGGAGCGATTACTATCATTTATGGACAAAGGAGGAAAATCACTGATAAGATGGTTATCGGTATCCACAGATACTATAGATTCTGATATTAATGGTACATTTACATGGCACCTGGCAGCGCGACAAGGAATTTCAAGTCCGCATCATATATTTATTGCGCTACAAAATAGAGTGCGATTAGACAGTCAAACACGTAGTCATATGATATTTGATAAATTAGGTGTTAATGAAGTCTCGCTGAGAATAAACGGCCAACAGGAGCCATCCGAGGATATACAACTTGATTACGAAAACAATCATATTGCACGCGTGTATCACAGGTTGTTGACATATATGGCACGCGATCAAAATGTTGATACTGGTCTGCAAATATCACAACATGATTTTAAAAATTTATATCCAATTTATTACTTTTAGTTGGAACATATTGATTTAACAAGACAGTCCGTCGTTGATATACACATTGGTGGGAGAATGAGAGTGATAGATGCACCAGTAGAAAACATGTAGTGTTTTCCAAAAACATATAACAATTAGATCAATCTGTTATTAATAAAATGCCATATGATGTTATTAGTGTTACGTGAACTCCTAATTAGATTAAGAAACTACAATCAGAAACAGCTGGAAAATGCGGAACTACAATCACGTTGAAATGACAGACGGGGCGAATAAATTATCGTTGAAACCTAATCAAACAAAACGATTTAGTGCCGCGCTCGAAAATAAAAAAGGAGTTCGAGTTAAGCTTTCTGCGACTGCAATTTGCCAATATGAAAAAACCGGTATATTTCCCTTGTTAGCTGCGTTACCAGCGTTGATTGCGGCAGCGGCCCAAGCGGTTGCTAAAGCGGCGGTGTTAGGAGCCGTTGGTACAGCGGCAGGAATGGCACTAAAGAAAGCAACCGGACGAGGATATAAAAAAAGGGAAATGGTCTAAGACTACCAGGAACCCCGCATTCATGGTACAGCGGAAAAGGCCTGACACTAGGACCGGTTTATTTAACTCAAGAACCAAAGGTTCCGTTGTCAAATTATGATTTACTCGATGCTCCTAAAAAAAACTATCGATTAAAACTTCAGAGGTGTCTTTATGATAGATCCGTTACCGGCACAACCAAACAGCGTTGAACCGGTATTATTAATCTCGATAATAGTACCGGACCCGGAACCCACTGGGTTGCATACGCGATTGATCCACGTGTAATCGTTTATTTTTATTCATATGGATTAGCGCCGCCTAAAGAATTCATGCGTTATATAAACCGCTTAAACACCCCTCGTTGGTATTCTACGCTACCAGCACAACAAAAGAATGACCCACCAATATGTGGCAGCGAATTATTAAATGTCCTTGATGCTTTTTCAACATCTGGAAAACCACCTCATTGGGTCGTAAATGAATATACTAGCAGTCGATGGAAATCGAAGAGATTTTAGAGAGAGATTATAGAGAATAACATGATTGATATTTGGGGGAGATCTTTATCAGCGCTGAAGAAACCCGAACCCGATGGCGTTGCGACCGGTGATATAAAAAAATAATCGAAGATAAAATAGCTGAGACGTTGAACTTAGCAAGTGTTGATCCCAATGAAATAGTTGTATTTCAAGATCGTCAGGGTAAATTGAAAACTAGTAATGTTTCTCTGGATGATATTTTAGTTAAACAACGCAACGCAGTAGAAGATACTATCGGGTTGTTTTCTGATCAGGGTAAACTCAAACCAGGTGTACTTATTTTGACGATTACAGATAAATTAAGATCACTCGATGGAAAACAATTAAATTTAGAACAATCTATTATAAATTGCTTTGGCGATACACCGGTAACATCATCAAAACTTCCATCGATAAAAACCGCCATGTACGATTTAATACAGCTTGATAACGAATATGAAAATCACGTAAAACAATTTAATGCGCTCCGAAGATACGTCATCGTGCCTTTCTTTGGAACTCCGCCGACCGTCACAACATCACTCGTGGATATTAAAAAATCTCTTTATGAAATACCCGCGATTAATCGGCAAATAGAAATTATCAACACTGATATTAAAACAACCAATGATATTATCAAGGATGAAATGTCGAAGATGATAAAAATACTTGGAAAAACAAAAATTCATCATGAGAGAACCAACAACATAGTATACACAATTCAACACGGATCATTTGCGTGGACACCAGCCACTAACATATTAAATATCGATGCCGTCAAAGGTATTTATCGATTAACATTAGTCACTCCAACTCAATTTAATATATCATTATCGAGTTCATCTGGCGGCAATAATACGATATCAACGATCATCGACAAGAATACAACTGAACAATTCACGATAACATCCACTGATAAAAATTTGGCTAGGGCATCAGTAACATGGTATCTGGAATTCGTAGCGGATTTGAGTAAATAATTAAATCGCTAGCTGTTTCAATTGAAATCTGTTATAATAAATAAAATGTCATCACCGACGATACCTTCGGTATCTCAATATTGCTATGATCAGGTCAGAGAGTTTTAAACTAAAATCAAAACACTCACTGAGGAGTATCAAAGAAAAAAAAAATACAGACGAAGAATCACCGCAGTTGATGTTACCGTGTACTCTGTGGGCGGTGTAATAACCGGAGCTGGTATTATACTCTCGGTGACAATGATTGCTCCGATAGCTGTTCCAATTTGTATATCAGCGGCGACAACAATCGCGGGAATTTTTCAATAATAACAAAAAAATATCATCATGCAGCCAGCGTAAACTGCAAGATTACTCAATTAAATTTCATGTTGTATCAACTGCGTACTCACAATTATCCTCGTTGATATCGTCGTCACTCGATGATACATTTATATCAGATAATGAGTTCTCAGCGATAGTAAGTATTGATGATTCCGCGATATCAAAATTAGAAATACAACATGAATATAATAACAATGACAACACCGCAAGAACTACTTCAGCGAATAGTAAAAAATAACTAACCAATTCAACAAATAACGGAAAATACCACAGCGGTGAAAACCAGCATGATCTCAATAATCTCAACCAATCCTGAATTTAGTGTGAATTTCCCTACTCCGATTCCCGTGAAAGAAATAGCGCTAGCAAAACTACGAGTGTATCACAGTTGGCCTAATATTAGGTCGGTAGCATTTGGAGGTCAACAATCGAATAATTCCTTGGTGTTTGCGAGTAAAAATCGCTAAGACGGGACTCCAGACTGGAACGTTGTTTCGATACCAACTGGGTATTACCAAATCGAAAAAATCAATGCCGAATTACAACGCAGAATAAAATCCATTACTGGAAAAGAATCGAAAATCGCTTTAACGGTCCACGAGCCGACACTATCATCTGCGATCGAGATAAACTCGCCCAGTTATGTCGTAGATATCTATCAGAGTTCTATAAGAACAATACGGGGGTAGCCTGAAATACCACCTCGACAGGAACTAGTTAATCCTGAACCACAAAAATTAGATTATATTACCGACAGGATAAAATCCGATAATCCAGTAAAAAGCTATAACGAATACACCAAGTTGAATTTTTTCACTGGAACGATAGACGACCGCAACCGAAGATATTACGCAACTCGACAGTATAAAATCACTGAAAATTTCACAGCGATGAATAATGATTTTTCGCTGTTGTTAATATCTCTTAAATCCGGTACTCTCACCCGAGATGAATTTATCAGGGTCGTAGAAACATGTAACAAAATCATTAATGACATAGAAATATTTCATTCGCAAATTATTCAAGAGGTATTAGGTGACAGTAATCCTAAAACGACAACGGAATTTGCGATAGTGTATAATATACGCGTAGAAGATATTCCCACGCTCAAACTACACGGATATAATATCTCAGAACTACAAAAATCTCTCAATGATGCCATCGATGAAGGTTTCAAAAAAATCCATGACGCATGGAAGAAAATATAATAATGACCCAGACGGAGACAGGCGGCATAACGCGCCGCTAAACGTAAATATATCCTCGGTGATAGCATTGAATTTAGTATGTGATGTTATCGAAGGAAGCTATCAAATAAATCTTGAGCGATCAAATCAAGCTCAGCAGGGATATATTTTATATTCATTTGCACCAACAGCTCCTCCAGGGTTTCTAATCATTGAGGATCCAAATAATCCAGTCTATATGCGATGTCATAATAATTCATAAAAGAAGAATTAATTTCAAACTTACTGATCAGTCCAATAATCTAATTGATTTACGAGGTGAGGTTTAACAAATCAGTCTGTTTGTGAAATCCTAAATTATTTTCATTGTTAACCCATAGCAGCAGAGGGAGTGAGTGACAACGACGCTTTGCGTCTTCGAGGAAGCCTCAGTTTACCGAATCGACGCTTTTTTTAACGCTTTTCGAGGAAGCCTCAGTTTGCCAAATCGACGCTTCTATAAAATTGTCCGATTCACCCCCTCTGCTGATCACTGCGATTCAGGTTAAAGAAATAGCGCTAGCAAAATTACTAGTATACCACAGTTGGCCAAATATTAGATCAAAATCATTTGGTGGTCAGCAACCAAATGATTCCTTCGTGTTTGCGAGTAAAAATAAACTAGACGGAACTTCCAGATTGGAATATAGTTTCCTTACGATATGGGTCTTACCAAATCGAACAGATCAATAATGAATTACAGCGTAGAATAAAATTCATTACAGGAAAATAATAAAAAAATCACTATAACAGTTCATGAACCAACATTATCATCCGCGATTGAGATAAACTCCCTCGGATATGCTGTAGATATCTAGCAGAGTTCTATAAGAATCGTGCTAGGATGGTCTGAAATTACACCTCAGACAACATCTTATCAAAATCTACCCAAACCTAAATAATCTGATTATGCTTCAGATAAAAAAAATCGTATCATGGAATTACTCAAGGGTACTAGAATAATCCGCTATAGCAAGATATAAATCTAAACCGGATAATAATATAGCGTATGATTTTCATGATGGGAGGATAGAGTAGCATTACCGAATATTTAAAAGACCATATATCGAGCAGGATATCAAACTTATCTTTAAAAATAGTAGTCGCGAATATGAACTGCACCAAAGGAAATTATGTCAATTATTCACTGAAAATCTTTTTGATGATGTAACAGATGAAATTATTAAACAAATAGAACTGTTAAATCAGATTATATCCGATATGGAAACTATTCATCAAAATATCATATGCACAGTCACAAAAAGTCCGAGCAAACAACGATTGTTAGATGTTTACAAAATAACAGAAGCTACGCAGCCGAATTTCAAGTTTCCCGAATATAATGCAGACGAACTAAACAATCAACCAATGATCTCCTTGATGAGTAATTCCCACAAATTCTCGCCGCATGGAAAAAATAACACAACCACAAACAATTATCCTCAAACATAATAATGACCCAGACAATGGTGGTAGGCATATTGCTCCTGCTAATGTTAATATATTCTGGGTGATTGCAATAAATCTAGTATGTGACGCTATTGATGGAAGTTACCAAATAAATCTCGAAAGATCAAATCAGGCACAGCAAGATCCAACTAATCCGGTGTATATGCGATGTCATAATGATTCATTAATGAAAACTAATTTTAACTTTACTGACCAGTCCAATGATTTGATTGACTTAGGGGCAGAAACTTTACAAATTAGTCTGTATGTGAAATCCTAAAGGATTTCCACAGTGATTTTATCACCGAAAAGACTTTTACCTCAGAGACTTTGTCTCCAGGATTTTCATCGTAAACGATTTTCACAGTGAGAATTCCGTCTTAAGATATCAGTGTTACTTTACTCTCGTGTTGCGCGGTGCAAAAATTAATAATAACACTGATCTAGTTTCATTATCAATACCCAGAAAAAGTTAAAACTTCCTGGTAGCTTGTTACTATATTTCGTTTTTAACTTCAGGTAGTGTGTTATTGTGTTTAATGAGCTCTTTTAAGTGTTTAATTCTGGAATTTATCGTTTTCTTAACTTAATATTGTCTACTGAGGTTAGATCTAATTTTTTCTACTGCGGTAAATAGAGGAATGAATTTATTTACATCGCTGTTATATGATAATGATTCGTTAACGGCTTGTTATATTTTTTTAATGAATCCTTACTGGGACGGCAGTATATACTTATTACTTAATTGAAATATTCTTTCTTCACCGGTGTAAGTATTAATAGATTTGACAGATTATGAAATTTTTGGGTACATTCCAGTACGTCCGCGTTTGGTATTCTCACTCTGAGTGATAGCTTGAAGATTAGTTAAATAAATATCAATTTTTATACAATTTATGTGGTCAATTACAAGACCATCTTTGATAAATCCATTGAAATATTCGAAAACGAATTTGTGATCAAGATATATCCCCCCCCCCCCGCATTAAATCTGAGATACTCCTGATTGTTGAATTTACCGGTTTTTTCAGCTTGCGGTGTCTGACTACACCATCACAGGATGCTTCATAGTTGATGATCACGGGATGTGGTTGAAATTCTTGGTTCATTTATATACACATATATTATTTGTCTAATTAATTATTTGGTTTAATTATTAATTGTTGAGAATCTTGAAATATAGTCTTGAGGTGTTCATATGATTTTGTCATTGATGCTGTCAGAGACAGAGTCAGGGCTAGAGTCCTTGATTCGTTTATCATAATAGCGTTTAAGCTCCCTGTATTGTTTACCACCACAACTGAGACATAGTTATGACTTACCTCGTACTCCAACACCACATTGGATGTAGAGTAACGGACCTAAGCTTCCTCGTCGCAAACTCTGTGAATGATATCCACATAATTGGTTTCTGCACGATTTGTTACAAACGGTTGCTGATCCTATCATAAGCGATTTACAGTGATTCATGATATATAAATTCTTTATTTAAATACTTGTTTTAATTATAAAATGAAGGAGTTTGATAGATTATCCAAAATCAAACCCTGGAAAATTGTTAAATTCAATCTCTATAGATGCACCAAATAAGGGTTTTATAAATGATAGAAACATCATAGGTAAAATCCAAGAAGGGTTTAACGAATTTAAGCGCGACGGAGCATTTCATTGTTGGTCAACATTTCGAATTGATGGTAGTGTTGATGCTACCATGAAGGCAGTAGGAATAATATCGCATCTTGATCATAGAAAGCATTTTTTTTTCAGAGTGAAATTCATTATCCGTTCAGAAACATATAATTGGATTATTCGTGGTAAATTTGATCCTGTATTAACAAATAAAAGTACTGTCACTGTAAGTCAGGATTCCAAACCAGGAGTGTTCGCTGGAATTGACGAGAGAGCTTATCTTTTGACCGCGGTTATTTATGGGATTTATCCGATAAATGACAAAACGAGTGTTGAGAAATTAAAACCAATGACACTGTCGCTGCTGACTTTGCCAGGGAGGATACATTGTGTAGCTGAACAAATAATAGAGCATTTTACAAATGCGTTACGCGGAAACAAATTGACAGTTCTAAGACGCCAAAAAAAAAATAAAAGAATGGGCACTAGCAGTCATGAATAATGTAGCAACAATTCAAAATGTAGCTGAGTTAGAAAATATATTGAAATTTCCAATAACCGTAGCGACGATAACAGAAGAAGTATTATACGAATCGAAATATAAATCAAGGGGGGCTCCAATTAAGATTGTTGATCATAATGCACACGCGTGGTCTAACACAGTAACAATATTTCCACTGGTTAGAACCATAAAAATCTACACGTGGAGTTTTCTGGGGAGGGGAATTTGTTTGATTTTATTCACGCGGAAAGTAAAAACGATCCTGTGTCAGTGTGGTTATTTCAGAATTTTGAAGACGAAGAGTGTAAATTTGACCAATTTGTAGGACCTAACGGCGAAATATACCGTACTGAATCTCTTCACGACGCGATGAGAAAACTAGCTCTGAATTTTTCAATAGATAATAACGAGGAATTACAAAAAACATTTTTACAAATCCGTCAGTTGCAGCTCATTTCGCGAGAAAGAAAAATCTGTGGAAACCAACAAGAGCTGAAATTTCTCTTAGATGTTCAAGCCAGCTGTGTAGAATACGGAGATAGTGGATTATGGAATACCAAATATGATCCCGAAAATGTTTTTTCGGTTGATATGGTTGCGTGTTATCCAGGGAGTTTTCTCGGGTATGGAGAGTGCGCTGGGTATTTTAAATGATTTGAGCATCCCACCCATTCGATGACACGAGTTGCGATTAATGGGCCTTTACCCGATTTTGATCTAACTGGTTTCGCTCGTGTAGTATCATTCGAGTTTGCCCAAGGACTCATCCATGCTGTTATGTTTGGTTTGGTATACATATATCTGAAAAACACTGAGTACCAATAGTATTTATTACGACATACGATCGATGTTAAAATACTGATATCGCTGATTGTCTCCGAGACAATTATATCATATCACGCGCAGACTGAAATTTGGTTACTACAACCCGATAGTCTTGATAGTATAATTATTATTTAGGATGAGATATGCACAGTGTCGTTAGAGATATTAAAATTGTTTCTGAATTGTCTGTTACTGAAAAATACAGCTGTGATAAAGTGTGGCGATCGTGGTCAACGACCACCATTTGTCGGTTTGTCTCCGCATGATTGGGTGAAGAATTTTGTAGATTATTATGAAGAAATTAACACTAATCACATATCTCTTGATCTAAAATTAAGTGAGTTAAGAAATTAATCAGATTACAACCGGATAAAATCCATTGTGAAATAGCGCGTGAAATAATTTCAGAAACCCCATTAAATGTTTTTTGGGAAACGTGGAGACCAAACGATTTGATAGTGGCAAGTAGAAAGGTCGTCAGAGACACACTTCAGATGAAGTTATTTGACACGCACAAAGAAAAATTCGCAACACTTCCAGTGCCATTGTGTTATAGGCCTACGGATTCACGAAAACAGAATATTGAAGTTGATATTCCAGGACAGACTGAAAAACAAACTCTATTGTTAAATGATATTGTGTTGGTTGACTATATCCGATACGATTGTTTGGATCGTAGATGATCGCATCGAGTGGTCGAATTTAGTTTATCTCGCAGTGTCCAGAGTTCGAAGAATAAATTAGCTTTGAAGAGTTGTTCTAGATGCTAATGACACCAGCAACAATGAAATTGTCAGTGATGATATAATCGGAAAAAAACTCACTGGTTATAAACAGCAAGATAAGAAAAATAAACGAGAATTTGATATTGATGTTGAATTTATAATAACGCTGAAACCACAACAGAATAATCACTGCGCGAGTTGTAATTGTATAATGCGCTGGCAGTATTCGGATAAAGATCCTTGCCAATTTACAGCAGACAGAAATGATAATAGTCTTGGTCATACCAGAGATAATGTGATGTTGACCTGTTTTGAGTGTAACAGACGCAGAGGTGCTAGTTAAGACCACGCGGCGGTAATTGAGTATCCTCGGGTATGACTTGTAATTGTTCACGTGTAAATCTACGCTGAGGAGCAGTTGAATCTAATATATAGATTGAGGGTCTACCGGTGGATCTTGTTATGTTAGATATTTTATGTGTGGTAACATTCCAAATAGGATCAGTAGCTCTTTTTTTACCACGTTCAAGTTCACACGGGACATTGCCTAGTATTCGTTGTTTTGAAAAATGATTTCGCGTTTGTATGGGTATATACTATTTTTTGATTGCGATAACAGGTTTCATATTGATTGTTCGAGTAATTTCAGTATTTAGCGCAGCTATCACACCTCGTAATCTCTTGATCCATTCACGAGATCGTGTATCTTCGATGAATTCCTTCACGTATTGATGTCCAAATAACCGCTCAGCAAATGTCCTATTAAATCGTTGAACAATTGTCTGATCGCGGTGTATTGCAGTATGTCCTCGTCGTAGCGTGGTATTATGATGCTTCATTGTTGATAACACTGCACCCTGAAATTCCTTGCAAGGATCAACCTGCAGTAGATTTGGCCACTGCAGAGGACCTCGTCGATAAATTCTTTCAAATGCAGAAACTACTTCAGTTGATGACTTCGTCGTTAATGGTTCAGCTTCTTTGTATCTACTCGCAACATCAACTACGGTTAGAGCGTATTTGTATGTCCATTTATTAACAGTATCATGCAGCAGAGAAAATCTATCAGCCTGATGAACTTTATTAGGGACGCTGATATCAAAATGTGCGAATTTAATTTGTTTAGGTGGTGGTAGATAAATCTGCTATATCGCCTGTTTGTATAACCAATCTGTCGCGGTGGTATTTTTTACTTTTGTCGCGTTAGCGAGTTTATCGATTGCTGAATCACCTTCGCCAGTATCCTCTTGGGGAATAATAAATAGATTCCATATTGTTATTAATTACCAGCACCCAGCATTAATTTACTTTTCATCGCTGATTTTATCAACCACGAAGCTAATTTTTCTTTGAAAGATTTATCAGTGACACAATTTAACGCATTAATCAATTTCACATCTGCGATAGGTCTATGTTGCAGATTACTACTTTTATAAGCAACACCATGAGCATGACAATCCTTATCAATAGCGTTTATTGGATATTCGCCGGGTCGGGGTTGGTCTTTGCAATCAAGTCTGATGTCAAGTCTGGTTCCAGGACCACAATAACTATACCCTGGAAGGTGTTTTTCTCCTGGATATTTTGCCCATGGAGTCCCGGGAAGTTTTGTCAATTTTGCTGCAATATCACTTCCTCGTTTTTTTTTTTTTAAATCATTACCCGATTTCATAGAAACAAATCTAAAATTTTTTGTACCACATTGTACACACTTACCAGCAAGTGCTGATCTGTTATTGTTTGTTGTAATTGTTGTTATGTCGTTTGTGCTAGTACGCGTCTTACATTTAACACAATGTAGATCCATAATTTATTTATAATAACATGAATGTAATAGATTTTTCGGCGACAAAAACACGAGAGCCCGTTAAGCATCATGTAGCGCTACCAAATTCTATTCGCATGATTATAATTGAACCATTTGGAAGTGGCAAGACGCAGTTGTTACTTAATTTGATAACGAGATGGATGAAATGGAATCAACTATATTTGATATCCCCGATTGTAGATGATTAGCGATGTTACGAGGTGTGAAAGGATTTTAACGAGAATGCAAAATCGGAAATCGATGAGGATATTATTGAATTTATAACCGATATCGAAGAAGCACCGGGTGTTCATTCTATTGATGGAAGTAATAACAATTTAGTCGAATATGATGATGTTATGTTAGATAAGCAAGCAAAGTCTGCCAGGATATTTTCCAGAGGTAGACATAAAAATACTGATGTAATATATGTTACTCAGAGGTATACACAAATACCAAAAGTGATCAGGGATAACTGTACTATGCAGTATTTAATGGAGTTGACACCCATACGCTACGAAATATGCACCAGACCTGGTGCAGTGGAGATATGGATTATAATCTCTTTAGAAATTTCTTTAGTCATGATAAGTCGGTCCCACATGGATTTATAACGATAAATTTGCATGACCCTAGATCAAGATATCGGACATGATAACATATTCGGTTAAAACCATAGCAGCTAATAAAACCACGACAACAAAGGCAATTTCTGTTTGTTTGATTTCGCATCAGTGTTGGTTGACAAATAGAAACTTCGGTTGAAACCAACACTGTCGTTTTTTTTATTTGGTCTGAATTAGTTTCGGTCTGTTCACCCTCTCTCCGTAGAGGCTTTATTTTGTTTTAAAATTTGATCTATTTACTCTCTCTCTGTAGAGGTTTTATTTTTGTTTGAAAACTTGGTCTGTTCACCCTTCTTGCTGCCAAAGATGAGCACACCAATAAGAGAAGCTTGTGATTTAAAGGTAAAACTGTATTAATATGTAATGACAAAGATGAAAAGGTAGCAAAGTAATACAATTAAATTGTTTTATAACAATGAAATGTGGCTTATTCAGTTACAAGGAAACTTACCAAGTAATTCATTTATTCAAGATACACACTAGGCAGGTGTACAGGATGAATACATATCATATATATGACTTCAAAGGTTTGGGTGACAACGTGGACGTATCTACTGTCGGTCACAGCAATACCTGCATTTGACAATGAAACTCAAATGTCATAAATGACTTTCTTTTGATTTGTTTCAAAATATCTACAATCTCCAATTTCATTTGATCTGGAATTAGGAAATTATCTTCCATCACTTTCTTGTTCTTGCGGTAAAATTAAACAAAAAGCGTGATTCTTCCTGAACGTTCAGATAACAGATTTTGTTTTTATGATCAACTTAACAGATATCTCAAAATGTCTACCACCAAAACCTAGTTTGGTTACGTAAGATAATATCTTTTTTACGTCACCAAGATTCCACAGTAATCAAATACAAAAGCAAAGTATCGCTTTTTTATTTTTATGAAAATCAAACAATAACTGAAACATTTTCTTTTACAGTTTTATCATCCGTGTCTATCCCAATCACTGTGTACGTTTGAATATTTACTATTACATGGAGTTCTTGTTACACAGAGGAGTTGGATAGATGATAAGGATGTGATAGAAAAATAGTCTTTACTTTATCACATTTAGTGCAAACAATGTTTTTCGCAATTAGTCAATCTACAACTGATCATGTTCATTAAAATTCAGCTCTGCTCTGGGCAACAGTGTTTTACAGAACGAGGATATAATGTATACATATTTATTAGCAAATTGATTTGACAATATTTTAATGTTAACTTAGCCATATGAAACTGAAGATCTACATTTCGGAAGCATCAATTTGTTTCCTTTCCAATTAATAAGAAAACGGATACCCCATTGCACATTGGTTAATTAAAGACAGATACCTGTTCTATTTTATCGCGAGTCAACAAAGACATATTTAGTTGCTGCCGTAAAGTGTTACCTCAGATGAACGCCACGGATGTAGACCTTACGTGATAGACATTTTTTCGTCACCGAGATCTTCTGTATTGATGGTAAATTTCAGGATCCCTTTCCCATACATTCTGCATACTTTCAAAAACCCATAAAGATCATTCTGGATTAATCAAGAGACATATTCGATATTGGTGAATTGGCTACACTTTTTTGTATCTCTTCCTCTCTCACACTCTTCGTTGTGTAGTATTAGAGAAAAATAGCAAAGTCAATTTCTGTACTTACAAATATGTTAATGAGAGATGTGGTGTGACTGTTGCGTCTGAAGTACACAGTTTATACGCGGGAGCAAAGAAAAATAACAACATAAAACGTCTCATAGTAATGTGGTATCATCACATTTAATATATCGATTTTTAAAAAAAATTAAATGTACAATAAATAATTTAGATTTATTACAAGAAAATGTTTCATTTTCATCAGTTTCAAGTTATATTGTAAATAATGAAACGATGTTGGGTACACATCTCTATTGTAATTATATTTAGTACAAGCTGTAACGAAAAGTAACATGTTGCATTAGATTATTCATGGTTAATTAAAGATCTGTGTCGCCATCGTATTTAACTGCACCTAGTGGTTATGGCGTCCGCTCCAGATGCGGGAGGTCGTGGGTACGATCCTCGTTTGAATCATACCAAAGACTTAAAAATGGTACTAACAACTGCACGGCTTGGCGCTCAGCATTAAGGCTAGTTTAAGGACTGGTCGGCCTGGTATTAGGATAATTTGACTGGGTGGGAACATCATGTTACATGTCTGCGGCATTATGCCCCAGTGCTAGACATCATTATAAACTATCACACTGCAGACATCGTAGCGCGATATGACTGAAAAAATGTTAAAGCTACGTAAAAATCCAAATACATCACAACACATCGTATATAACTCTCTTTTTCTTTGCAATTATTATTAATTGCAAAATCACCCCCATCCCCCACCTGGATGAACGACCCTCCAAATACGGACCCTAGTGGATAACCATATGCTGAACTATCACGGATTCTTTGAAAATTCATTTTTCTCTCTTGGAAATATGTCAAGTACTACAGTGAAATTTGCGTATGGATTAATGTGTGGATCGATAAATGATTCCTTCCGGCTGGTAAGTGCATTATTTATCATTAAATATTGTAGAAATATTTCGTGTTCAGCTGGGGCACCATGGAGATGCTTAACAAAATTAAAAGAAAGCATGTTTGACATAACACATTTAGGGCTGTTTCTAAGTTTTCTGTAGTCGTTGAAAGAATTGGGATTTTTGTGGCCGGTAATTTGTATAGTCTGAATGTCCATTGATTAATAAAATCTTTGGTTGGATTTCGGACCAAGACAAGGAAATTCCAGTCAAGAGGTTATATTATTTATCTCTCCACGAGGCCATGAAGTGTGAAGACCTAGTCTATGTTCATGAATCAGTGTTTTCTGTCATTGTTCATTCCACACAGCAGTGAGATGTTTATCATATTTTTAGCATAGTCAACTTTCTGGTCATCGTCATTGTATCGAACATTATATAATTTCTTTCAAACGAAGTATTTAAAACATGTTAGAAAGCTTTGGTTACATTTAATGACGCTGGCCTGAAAATGTACTGAATTACGCCTGTATATAGGATGAAGTTTACCATGCTGTGTTTGATTTTTAGCACCATACAATATATATATATATATATATATATATATATATATATATATATATATATATATATATATATATATATATATATATATATATATATATATATATATATATATATATATATATATATATATATATATATATATACATATAAGATGGTAACAGTCTACAGTAACATATGCATCTTCCCGGTTAACGGGAGATGTAAATGGTGTTTGTTAATGACAGATGAAAAGATGTTGAAAATAAGGGGCGGTAATTACATTAGATAAAAATGCTCTAAGTGATGGCATACAAGTTATAGTTTGAAACACAGATTTACTTCCTTCAGGAAATCTAAAATACATGTGACATGCATAGTATCAAAAAGTTCCTTCATGTCATGCACATTTATCACGCGTAGGTTGCAGGTCGAAATACTTTGTCATGAGACCATGCTGTGTGAAACTAGTAAAATGCCAAATAGCTCAACATCTTGTGCGTAAGTGTGTCTCTCAAGAAATGTTTTGTATGGTATTTTCTCAAAGAAGGATTGGCCTTAAGTTACTATATTATTGTTATATAGTTGTTGTTATTGCTGTTTGTTTTTAAAACAACTACGTCAGGCCATAGGAATCTGACGTTTTATCAATAAAGTATGATGAAATCTCTGACAAAATGAAATCAAATAGTTCCGATAAGGTGATTTCATGTTATCATATTCGTCGTACCTTATTGATAAAATGTCCGACTCTTGTGGTCAGAAACAATAGAAGACAACCATGTTTTCTTTTTAAAAGTAATTCTGAGCGCGTGGACACCTTTATTGAAACTGAAATGACTAGACTGAGATAAGGTTAGCAAAAGAGCTAGATGTCTCTGTCGAATGGGTGAGAAACTATAAACGGTACAGTTTCGGCAACAGTGTAGTGCTAGTCACATTACTAGAGCTAGATGTCTCTGTCGAATGGGTGAGAAACTATAAACGGTACAGTTTCGGCAACAGTGTTATTCACGTTACTAGCTCCTGATAACATCTTCCTCAACTTTTCACTCGTGCTACCTTGCTAAATTCTGTTTGTTGTAACCAAGACACGATACCACAAAATATTGTATGGAGCTGAAATGTTGTAATCATTTAAAAAGATCACAGCTTCCCTATGATATGGTTTCCTCCTTCGACATCGTATAAATACTTTTGGAAATCACTTTGTACTTATACCATTAACTTTATATGGAATACACACGTTACAGGCATTCCATACAATAAAGGTTTTGAAATCTTCATCCTGCTAGCTGTATCCCTTTGCAAAAAAATAAACATTGTACGAAGTAAAGTCTCATGTCTTATAAAGAATCTACTAACCACTAATCTTTGTGTTCTTGATTCTCGCAAACCGTTTACAGTCATTTACGTTACATTTTTCATTTAAATTAAGAGTTTGTAATAGCCATCAAGAATTAAAACAGTCTTAATTACAGTATTGTCGTTGATGTATTCTAAGAAATTGATAGTTGTAAGTTCATTCAGTATGTTGTTATACTCAGCAACAAAATCTACTTTGTAATAAAATTTATAGTTTCTCATTTCTGTTATCAGTTAGATTGTATAAAAAAAAATTCATAATGTGACCCAATTGTAATATATAACTTTCTTGGATTAAACTGTTCAATTATCAAACGATGTTTTCTATTTCTTTTTTTTCATTTTTAATGATATTGTTTTTCGTGTTTTTTTAACGTATGTATGTATGTATGTATGTATGTATGTATGTATGTATGTATGTATGTATGTATGTATGTATGTATGTATGTATGTATGTATGTATGTATGTATGTATGTTTGTATGTATGTATGTATGTATGTATGTATGTATGTATGTATGTATGTATGTATGTATGTATGTATGTATGTATGTATGTATGTATGTACGTGTGCATTTATTTGACTCAAGTACCCTTATCTGTAAGTCCATTAGTATGCCACAGAAAGCAGGACGCACCAATTCCATTCTACTTTGCATACCATATAATTCATTCTGTCAGCTGGAAAGTTACTCCAATACTCAACAATATATGCCCAATAAGGATAATTACTTTTGTAATTTGCTAAAACAACCGATGTTGTAGTTTCCTCAAAACCTTTGTGTACAGTTGTTTCTTCTGGCCCATTATCAATAAAGTATTTTATTTTTTCCTTAATATCTCTTCAGCCATGGTGTAAATTTGAAACTATATTACATGCAATTAAATTGTTTTCAGACAGATGTTTCGATTTGATTGCGTCATCATTAGGCGGAAGTAAAGTAGTTGCCATCTACACCACCCGTTTAAAAAATTCTAACATAATTTAACGTAATAATGTTATCTGTATTTTTTCATTCTTTAATCAGATTGAATTTTTAAAGTGTAGTTTTCATACTTTTAAGTGTTTTATATATGAAAAAGTAAATGTTAATGTAGTAAATTCGTATTTAATGAATATTTGCGATATATTCTGTTTTGCAGTAGAGTTAAACAGAATAACTGGACATATAAAGTGTTGTTAGTTTACAAATATAATTCCATTATTTAAATAAGAAAGGATTGTGACATAGGCTTTTAGTTTACATCAACATCTATCATCTATTTTGTTTACCCGCATTCAAGTGTAATTATCTTTTTAAATATAATCTTTTAATCTACTCCATTATAATCTGTTAATATCTAATCTTTTAACCAATTTAATATCATAATAATCTCGTTCATTTTACATAATATCTACAACTATGGTAAATTCTGTTTAGTTTGTCCATTTTATCCTATATTTGTTTAATATTGTACATCTAATTGTTTCATTCATTGGAGTAGTTCCATTTTATCATATAATATTTTTCTGATATGGTACATCTAATTGTTTCATTCATTTGAGTAGTTCCATTGATTCCTATAGTTTTTTTTAATGTGGTACGTCTAATTGCTTCATTCATTTGAGTAGTTCCATTGATTCCTATAGATTTTTTCTAATGTGGTACATCTAATTGTTTCCTTCATTTGAGTAGTTCCATTGATTGCTGTAGTTTTATTTTTAATGTGGTACATCTAATCGTTTCATTCATTTGAGTAGTTCCATTGATTCCTATAGATTTTTTCTAATGTGGTACATCTAATTGTTTCATTCATTTTAGTAGTTCCATCGATTCCTATAGTTTTTTTTTTCTAATGTGGTACATCTAATTGTTTCATTCATTTGAGTAGTTCCATTGATTTCTATAGATTTTTTTTAATGTGGTACATCTAATTGTTTCATTCATTTGAGTAGTTCCACTGATTCCTATAGATTTTTTCTAATATGGTACATCTAATTGTTTCATTCATTTGAGTAGTTCCATTGATTCCTATAGATTTTTTATAATGTGGTACATCCAATTGTTTCCTTCATTTGAGTAGTTCCAATGTTTCCTATAAGTTGGTTAATATGGTACATCCAACTGTTTCATTCATATGAGTAGTTTCATTTAAATTATTAATGGATCTTAGTGTAAACTAGATCTTATTAAAAAAAATATATATATCCGAAAATTATTAAAGATATCCGGAAACTATGAAAAGGTGTACTGGATTTTACTTTACGGTGCAATAACATTTGCCTAATCACAAATCAACTTATTTTTCTTAATTTATTTGACTAATTATTGGTGATAGAAGATATGATGGACGTGCTTTTATTGTTCATGATAGATATTTTATCTATGGAAAAAGGAATAATTCGTTGAATAATTGTACAACTCACAGCTTTGCCTTTTTAAATGAAATTTGAGAAGTGTAAATATCATGATGATTGAATAAGTCTATTCGATTTTGACTGCTTCATTTTGTATTGGGTTTTCTCTTATCTCCTGTCATTTCTTCTGTATTGTAATTTATTACTTTGACGTGATATTTAATACACTTGAGTCTTCTTATTACGTTTATAAGTGTACTATTTGTTTTTAAAATGGTGATATTTTCTAGTTCCCTTTTAGTCTCCAGCTTCGTACAAATGCACATCAAATTAATGTTTCAAGTCCCTCATTTTTAATGCAAGATTTCGCCACATCTGTCAAATTCTAGAAACTCAATAGCTTTCAAGGAATATGGGTTTTCATGCCGCTTGATAAGGCTATGTATTAAGATTCCACCATTTTTGTTAATAGTGTAAGGTTTTCTGCTGCTTCAAAACTGCCGAAACATTAATTATATCATTTCCATCGTGCAAGTCATATGGCCTTCAAAATCGTTTCAACTTTCGAACGTGATCTTGTTCATCATGGAGAGATACTTTAAGATCTCCGTCCTGTCCACTCGAGTCTTGGAGTTTGTTAACAACCGAATCAGATAGTATTACTTGACTGATTTTTAATATTTTGCTCTGCAATTGTGGGATTGGAATTAATTTCTGTAAAGTTGAACTAAAAATCAATGATGTCTCTCTGAAGTCCCTTCATTAATAAAAGATTCTTTTTTGTTTTCAGATGGAGCAAGCGACATTCCTGCTAATAACGTTTCTTTTCTAGAATAGATCCTAAAGATCTCAAGTATGTACACATGTAAACCTTTTGCATTTGAAATTCTAGATATTTCAACAACTTAAAAATTTGGAATTCCCTTTGTATCAGTTATAAAATAGCAGAATAGATCGGTCATTAAGCTTTTATCTATTTTTCCTTGAAGTGAGGTCAGTGATTGTGTAAACAGTGTTATTTTATTCACGAATTAGCTTTTGTAAAACATAAAATCTTTTTTCTGGCTTCAAATTGTGTGTATGCTTCAAGATTCTTGTATTAAGTCTTCTGTAAATACTTTTTTCTGGCTTCAAATTGTGTGTATGCTTCAAGATTTTTGTGTTAAGTCTTCTGTAAAAACTTTCCACTACAGTTGCTGTTTAGTCGGAATAATTTGAAAAGTATTGGATTTTGGGTTTTTTTCCAACTAGTACGTCGTTGTTTTTGTTGTATACCACTTTCGCTCACCAAACTGTATTTGTTTATACTTCTTTGCTTAAATTTGTCACTGAAAGTGTTGTT
Organism: Unio delphinus; assembly: GCA_029339505.1. NCBI lineage: Eukaryota > Metazoa > Mollusca > Bivalvia > Unionida > Unionidae > Unio > Unio delphinus. The sequence goes on along the minus strand of JAQISU010000219.1, from coordinate 8,099,776 downwards.
TATGTTATCATTTCTTTATGTTTTTCGTTTAATTTGTTCACATATTGCATTTATATTTGTATATGTAACTAAACTGTCAGATTATTTAAGTACTATTCATTGCTATCTGTAATAATGCCGATGCTTCGATTAGTGTTTTTGTCACAGAAAGTGGTCTGTAAATCAGCATCTCTCCTCAAACACTGCAGTTCATCTTTCATGCTTGAAATAGTCAAATAAACATTTTTTGTATTATTTTTAATGTTGCTGTACTTTGTATCATAACTAACTTTGTCCTTACTTGAATCCCATCCAAACTTGTAAAGAAGTACATTTATATTTTTTGTTTTTATGTTAAGTTCATTACATATCTCTAGTATCTGTGTGAAAATTGTTGAGTTGAAAAAATGTAGCACTAATTAAAATTTAAATTTAATAAATGTTTTAGAACTGTCGTTAGTTATCTACTAATGTACCCAAATGAATGATGATGTCACTTAATCGAACGTCTTGATATCAACGTACTCTGCGTTACACTTGCACAGTATATAAATTTTGTTTTACAAACTTTACGACATACACAATCTAATCTAGCGTTTGTTACGGTTGATCCCTATTTTCATATCGTAAACCAAGACTGGATCTATTTTGATGTTTTCACAGAAGTCCATGCGTAATCCCATAATGTCAATATGGGAGTAATCGCTTTTGAAAAACACATAAGCTTACGAAATGTAAGTGAAAGTACTGAATCTGTACTTTTTGCCATGATGCGCCAAGCACATTAATATACTTAACCGCTTCGTAAACTCTTTTGTGTACCCTGCTACAAGACTAATTATCAGTAATCAGTGTATGATACTGTATTGCCAATTTGGGTCTGGCAACACCGAATTGTGTTTGAATACCTGAGCAATATTTGGGCGACACATTTGATATTTTCTCCCAGATGTGAAATATTTTCTCCCAGATGTGAAATACACCTTCTCACATATTCTCGCGTTAAACTCGTGGGAAAAAAATAGTGCATCAATACTATCTGTGTTATTATTGTACACTTTAGCTTAATAGGTAGTGTTAGACGTCAACACGAGAACAATGTTCTTGACGGTCCTTAACACAATACTTTTGGTGTAAGGGCGAGAAGAACCATACTAACATTGTTCACGAGTCAAGAACGTTGTCATCGTGTCTCGCCCAATGCCACCGCTGATGTACGGATGCCTGCATTTGAATATAATGACCTGCTCCATCAGAGAGAGAGAGAGAGAGAGAGAGAGAGAGAGAGAGAGAGAGAGAGAGAGAGAGAGAGAGAGAGAGAGAGAGAGAGAGAGATGGTGTGTGATAATTTATTTGTACTTCCAGATCAAGGTTTTGTGAACACTTTTTGTATCCGTTTTTTTTATAATTATCATATAATTATCTTCAAATCAGGGATATATATACAACTATTTCCGAATCAGATTTTTTTTAGTACGAGTTGAGAACACTTATTTTTGCCCATTCCATTGTTTGCCAAGCAGTATGTATCGAGCCTCCTGCAATTATAAAGCGAACAGCATGTCATACATGCCGCCTGGGGTGCTACATTTTCCTGACATAATAATGCTTTGAACGGTAGCCGCCGGACAGTTAATCATTAGAGACGATGGTCTTTTTTGCCCCCTCCCCCCAAACATACCATCTTTTTTATGTATGTAGGTAGGTAGGTAGGTAGGTAGATAGGTGTGTGTGTGATCACAGGGTTAAAAATTTGAAGAACATAACATATGTATGTATGTATGTATGTATGTATGTATGTATGTATGTATGTATGTATGTATGTATGTATGTGTGTGTGTGTGTGTGTGTGTGTGTGTGTGTGTGTGTGTGTGTAGGTAGGCAGGTAGGTGTGTGATCACAGGGTTAAAAATTTGAAGAACATAACGTATGTATGTATGTATGTATGTATGTATGTATGTATGTATGTATGTATGTATGTATGTATGTATGTATGTATGACTGACTGACTGACTGACTGACTGACTGACTTTATTTCCTCTTCAATAAAGATTACATCAGATTAATCAAATTCAGGATAATACAAAATCATGAAATACAACACAAAAGAATATAAATGAAACAAATTGGAAACGTATACCAGTGTAATTATCAATGTAGTTCTTTCTACATGACATATATGTTTATGCATACATACATACACATACACACACAAACATATAAATGTACACACATATACATACATATATATTTACACACCCAAACACATATTTACACATACATATATACACACATATACACACATTTATACATATATATGATGAACAGCATGAAATCCTTCTCAAAGGAATAAAGATAGCAAAAGGTGACACTCGTATATTATATGAGCCAGAGAGCATTATATCTCCGTGATCTGTAATACATCAAAATTGCGGAATTTGACAACAGCAGAATATTTGTTTATGTTTGTTTTGTTTTAAATTAATTAATTTTTTTTATCTAGATTAACTACTTATTATTGCTGTTATATTATGACATGTTGGTTGAGAGTAGGGCATGCATTTTATAGTAAAATGAGGTTATGCTTTTTGCCGTTACCAGCATGAGTTTATCCCACACATCATCGTCGATAGACAACAAGCAATCTACTCTGCTTCCAAGAAGTGTCTCCAATAGTATATCGTCTTCTTGATTAAATAAATTAACCCCGTCTCTCACCTCTAAAGTGTCAATCACCTTCTCAAAGAAGACGTTTCGTTCTTCAAGGAGCTTTTCACAACCTAAGATAAGATGTTTCGCTCTGTCGTCAGTCTCTTTTCCACAGAGTTTACATATCATAACTTTTCCAACAGGCATGATATATAATTTCACTATTTCAGAGAGAGGCCATAACATAGATGGAAATTTACGTCCAAGAAACCATATACTGCTTGGTTTTAAGTCCAAATGAATGTTTCTGAAGTGAATTAAATCGCTCCTTAGTTCAATATCTGTATTCCAGGTAGATTTTTCGATGTTTTGAATATTATCAATAATATTCCGATTCCAAACAAGTTTACCTTCGGTTTGTACTCTTACTGCATAGTCTAAGAGAACACTTCCCATACCATATTTCTTGAATATTTTGTCAATATCTGCTATAAACCCCGTCTGTCTAATTGGGTTGGTCAAGTACTGACATAAACGCAAAATGAAAATCTTTTTCCAGATAAGAGTCCAATCGCCCCTACACAGCCGGTTGAAAAAGTACAATTTCATCTTATCAATGTATGCTCCCATTGACCAGAGTCCTAAGGTACTACGCGTTGCCTCTATGGGCGAATATTTATCGAAAGCTTGCATACGTCTCGCTGCATATCTCTGACATAGCTTAAGTTCTTCTATATTGGTGTTTGTCATATTCGACCATAATTCACATCCATATAGGACTGAAGGTAGAATGATTCTTTTCCAGATTTTCATACTTGTTAAAGGGTTCATTCCTCCGTCTCTGATACCAATAAAATAAAAAGAGTTTAATAAGTGTTTACCTTTATTGCATGCTTCTTTTATCGCATCGTTAGGTTTAAAGTTGTAGGTTAGAGTTATGCCGGCATATTTCTTACTTTTGACTACTGGAATTGGCGATTTGTCGAATAGAAAAGAAGGGATATCATTTCTTCTTTTGTTTGTAAAGAGGATGCTACAACTTTTATCTGCATTATATTTCAATCTCCACCTTTTCGCATAATTAGAGATTGTATCGAGCAGATGCTGCATCGAATGATGCGAATTAGCCATTACAGTTGTGTCATCCGCTAATAAGACACACGGCAGGTGGAGATCGACAAGATTTAGGCCTCGCAAAGTGTGATCTAAATCAGTGATCAAATCGTCTATCATAACGAGAAAGAACCAAGCGGACAAGATACGACCCTGCCCTACACCCTGCTTAATATTGAAATATTTAGACAATTTGCCTGCAAATAAAACAGAACTAGTTACTCCCTTAAACGAGTCTTTCATGATGCGCCACGTCTTCCCTTTAATGCCAAGTTTGTACAGCTTGTAAAATAACCCATTGTGCCAGACTGTATTGAATGATTTAGCATTATCAAGAAATATTGCATAGACAGGAGTATCTTTATCCATATAGTAGCATTTAGATTCTTTGATACAAAACGCTGCAGTGATACTGCCACAATTATTCCTAAAACCTTGTTGCATTGGATTTGGAAAATTAATGTGCTTAGAAAATATAAGTAGTCTATTATATATAATTTGCTCTAGGATTTTCTGAAGCACTGGAACTATAGTTATATCACGGTAGTTATTCATATCTAATTTGCTTTTTCCCCCTCCTTTAAATATTGGTATTACTAAACCTTGTTTAAAATGGCATGGGTACTCCTCGGCCTCGTACACTTTTTTGAAGACAGTTTCAAGTAACTGTACACTGCTTTGAGTGTCCGCAAACAGTAAATGCTCGGCAACAATACCGTCGTGACCACATGCCTTATTTTTACTGAGAGAACTAATTGCACTACTGATTTCTTCTCTAGTGGGAATTTTGTCAAGAACTTCATCAAAGTGGGAATGGGTTTCTATACTCTGTTTTTTAACCTCTGCTAAGACCATCTGGTAATGATTCTTATCGTACAAATAGGAATTGTCAGGTAGTGATAAAATGGAAAAATGATTTGCCCATAAGTCTCTTATAGAGTCGTGGTCACGTACAATTTTTCCGTTAGATTCAATTTCGTATATGTAACCACGTTTATGTCTTTTATTCGGTATAAACTTATAGAAAGTAGAAATATCGAGCTCTGCAGCCTTTTCAAGCTCACTGAACTGTTCTCTGTCACACATTTCTTTTGCTCTCAGTAACTCTTTTCCAAAACATTTCTTCGCTTTCTTATAGTTCGCGTACGACTGAAATTCCCATCCTCTTGGCCTACCATCAGAGATCCATACCCTACGTTTCAGCCTCATTTCTGTATGAAACTTTTTTACGTTTAGTAATTTCCAATAGGGGTTAGCGTATGGGCAAAACCTTTTTATGGGCAGAAACCTAGAAGCTGCGTCATGTAAAATCTTTACCGTGTCTTGAATAATACCATCAATATCGACATTTGTCACTAGTTCTGCCTTATGCAGTTGCGCTAAAAATTCATTGCGTGTTGCTTCCTTATACCTATTTATTTGTTCTGTCGATGCTTTCTTCCAATTTATGGAGGGAATTATATGCTTGTCAGCCATGATTATATTATATGCAAGAGGAATGACCAACTCTATTTTTACAGGATGATGATCTGAAATGTTCAAAGGATGGTCATCAATTATTTCGGCCTTAACCACTAAATCGAATTTGTCTTTTTGCAATAGTATATGGTCTATCAACGATTTAGATTTACCATCGATTGAGAAAAATGTAAAGTCAGGTCCTTCACAAATAGATTGACTATTAACGGATATTAAGTGCCTATCGGTCAGAAACTTTTCTAGAATAGCACCTCTAGCGTTTGTTGTTAGACAGTTCGTTTTGAAGCTAAGCAGTGAACTTAACTGGCCATTGAAATCACCCGCGAGTATGGGAATGCCTTCTTTACAGAACATATCAAACTGGTCCTTTAATTCTTCCATTGTTTCATAGTAACTTGCAATAGGAAAATTAGGTGATGGCAAAAGTGCTCCGAATACAAAATATTTCAATTTATCATTACATATCACTTCTATCCCTAAGACTCTATCACTGCCGACGCTCAACAAAGGATTAACGCAGAGTGACTTCCTATATAGGATTGCTATTCCCCCAAACCCTGTATGTCTTATCCTTTCTTCAAAATTCACTTTTAACCTATTGTCAGAGCGTGAGAAGGATTTAAACTGTGGATGTAAATTGTCTAGAAAGTTGAGTTGCTCCGGAAGAAGCCAGTGCTCAGTAAGCACTGCAATATCTACCTCATTTAGCAAAGAGTACAAATATGGTGCACCATACATGGCTCCTTTTACGTTCCATGTCATCAGTGTGTATATAGGTAGATAGGTGTGTGTGTGATCACAGGGTTAAAAATTTGAAGAACATAACATATGTATGTATGTATGTATGTATGTATGTATGTATGTATGTATGTATGTATGTATGTATGTATGTATGTATGTATGTGTGTGTGTGTGTGTGTGTGTGTGTGTGTGTGTGTGTGTGTGTGTGTGTGTGTGTGTGTGTGTAGGTAGGCAGGTAGGTGTGTGATCACAGGGTTAAAAATTTGAAGAACATAACGTATGTATGTATGTATGTATGTATGTATGTATGTATGTATGTATGTATGTATGTATGTATGTATCTATGTATGTATGTATGTATGTATGTATGTATGTATGTATGTATGTAGGTAGGTAGGTAGGTAGGTAGGTAGGTAGGTAGGTAGGTAGGTAAGTAGGTAGGTAGGTAGAATTTTATTTCAGGAAGGTGACACTTAGTGTCATACCCATCTTTGTAGATATATTTCTTAATCTTAGTGACTTAGTTTAGAAATCTCTGTAGATATATTTCTTAATCTTAGTGACTTAGTTTAGAAATCTCTGTAGATATATTTCTTAATCTTAGTGACTTAGTTTAGAAATCTCTGTAGATATATTTCTTAATCTTAGTGACAGTTTAGAAATCTCTGTAGATATATTCTTAATCTTAGTGACTTAGTTTAGAAATCTCTGTAGATATATTTCTTAATCTTAGTGACTTAGTTTATAAATCTCTGTAGATATATTTCTTAATCTTAGTGACTTAGTTTAGAAATCTCTGTAGATATATTTCTTAATGTTAGTGACTTAGTTTAGAAATCTCTGTAGATATATTTCTTAATCTTAGTGACTTAGTTTAGAAATCTCTGTAGATGTATTTCTTAATCTTAGTGACTTAGTTTAGAAATCTCTGTAGATATATTTCTTAATCTTAGTGACTTAGTTTAGAAATCTCAGTAGAATAAATAATCATACTGATGTCAGCTCCGTATTTCTGCTTGTCTTCTTCTACTCCACAATTTTTGATCACCGATCTATCACCAAAGCAGATATAACTAGGTCTGCTAATACGGATTTGACGCAACGCGTAATGACCTCATGTTTAAAACTAGCACGGGTTGGCGGTGTTGTTTGACTCCACGAGCAAACTTTGCAACATGTCGGTAAAGTTTCAAAATGTAGTGTTAATTGAAGACGATGTTCTGGGGGTGAAATTGCCGTAAAACCTAATATAAAGTCAAGCATATATGCACCTCAAGCGCAGGTTACAATCTAATCTCCTGTACATGTGGAAATCGAAGTAAAAACTACATTTTTTATTTCGGTAATTTTGGCGACTGTTCTATATAATACGTACAAACAAGATCACTAAGCCTAATGCATTTGTTATAGTATAACAGTCAGACATTAGTAGCAATTCTTATAGTTTAATAATCAGACATTAAGTACAATTTTTTTCGTCAAGCTAATAAAAACACTCTGGACTTTGAGATGAAATCAAACTGCATAATTATTCCGAAGATGGATAGGCACATTATCGTTTATCTCAATATTTGTTTTGTCTTTAATATCTTAGTATTTTTTTGATAAAAAAATGAATAGTAAATCACTTCTGGAATTGAAGGTAAAATGAAGCGGCGTGGCCTTGATATCTACCGGCTTCTATATTAAGTTATTTGCCTGACCGTCTTAGTATGGAAAAGTCCAGAGGTCTACCGGCTTCTATATTAAGCTTTTTTGTCTGCGCGTCTAAGTATGGAAAAGTCCAGAGGTCTACCTGTTTCTATATTAAACTTTTTTGTCTGCGCGTCTAAGTATGGAAAAGTCCAGAGGTCTACCTGTTTCTATATTAAGGTTTTTTGTCTGTGCGTCTAAGTATGGAAAAGTCCAGAGGAATGTAAAAAGGACATCTTCTGCATAAATATTTCTGAACATTCGATTGATTTACTTTTCCAGTGTGCTATATTATAGCACACTATTTTATTTGGACAACTATGGCCAATTGAATAACGTCTGCCCAGCGTTAACGTGATGTTACATGTATATAGAACAAAACCATGAAAATGTTATTTTCAGAGTGAAGACAGAGGCGTCAAAACACATAAAACACATGTCCATCAAATAAATATTAGACAATGGTTGTGATAAGAGCGATTGCAGTTTCGCGTCTAGCATTCCTTTTCTTAATGATATTTACGTTTATTGATTGATTGATTGGATTTTAACGGCGCACCAGCACTTTTAGGTTATTTAGCGTCATACAATATGTTGTATTTATACATGTTTAAAAATACTTAAAGGTTTAATTTCGACCAGCGATATAGAAAACCAAATAATTCAATGTAAAATGGTAAGATGTTGGTAGCAGTAAAATATGAAACTTCCCAATCAACGGGATATATTTACGTTTATAGTGACACATTTAAGTAACCAAGGTTTTATTTAATGTGGAGAACTTTTACATGTGAACGATGCACCATACACGTTAATAATTTACAATGATTAATAGCGAGGCAATGTGAAAATTTTGTGATTTGTCATCTAGGATGACAGCTGTAATCACAGTCCGGGGCAACTCTATTTTCACGACTGTGGTGTTTATTTATTTACTAGCAAGTACCCCGCATGCGTTGCAATGCCACTCAAAGAAATAAAATCGGATATTGCAATCCGTCGTATGAGCGATGAGTTTCTGAGACTCGCTGAACATCACCATTTGTGCGATGAAGAATTATATCACGCGAGTTAAATTCTTCGCCAACTATAACGATCGCCACTTCATCAATTGTTGGTGCATTGTACTGCCTTTCGTGTTGGCCGACAGGTGTTTTGTCTGCTCTAACCACAACTTTGTAGTCATCAGTTGGCATTTGTTCAAGGGCAGTTCTGAACAATCGAATTAATTCGTTGTGTTGATCGAATAAAGTTTGTAATGCAGCGACTATCTCTCGTTTAGTGCCCATATTGGATTGACAACGTTGATTGATTTGTTCATGAGTGTTTCCCATGAAATAAATTTGAAGAAATTTGTGATCTGCGTTCGGCAGTGGTAGTAGTGATCCTGCACGATGATAAATTTGCCCTTGCACTTTAAATGTTGGCATGTAATTCTCGCGCACGATATTTGTTGCACCGAACGATGTCATTTGGAAACATGAATTGTACTTCCGTATGTTTGCCAAGAAATGTTTCGATTGGCTTGTGTCACCTGATACCAACGTTGATAATGGTTCGGGTGGTGAATGTAATTCTGGCAATTTCACTTTTCCACCCGCGCAGCACATTCCTGGTGTTTCATTCTTAAATTTGAGGGCATGGCTTTACACGCATAATTTATCCATTTTTCCAATAAGCACACTTGGATGAAGACTGTAATCATAATTAGCATTGTAATGGAATGCACTAAGATTTAAATCAGCATGCATTGTTCGTCAGGATTGAGCAGTGCGAACTCGAACGGTTTCCAACCTTGCTTCCCGTTGCTCGTCTGTTTCAGATGATCGGGCTTGAGCAGTGCGTCGAACGGTTTGCAATCTTGCTTCCCGTTACTCGTCTGTTTCAGATGATCGGGTTTGAGCAGTGCGAACTTGAACGGTTTCTAATCTTGCTTTCCGTTGCTCGTCTGTTGCAGATGATCGGGTTTGAGCAGTGCGAACTCGAACGATTTCTAATCTTGCTTCACGTTTCTCGTCTGTTTCTGAAGCTCGTGATGCCTTTATCTTTCGTGCTTGAGGGTGTAGATCGACCAATAGCTTTTCGTTTAGGTGGCATAATTGATTTGACAGCGAAAGTAATGCTTTGTAACGACTATTCACACCGCGATTGTTTAACGAAACCAAGGCGCGAACCAAACGTAACTAAGTAAACATGACGTACACCGATTATGAATTTCATACAGCTGTTGATTTACGTCATCATAGTTTCAGCCAATCCAGACCGTGTTCGATCACGTGACGTATTTAAGGCGCCTAATGTTCGATCAAGTGACTTACAAATTCACACCGCGATTGTTTGACGTAACCAATGCGCGAACCAAACGTAACTAAGTAAACATGACGTATCTAAGGCGCCTACAGTTCACACCGAAGACATGCGAAATTAGGTATCGCTACAGACCGTGTTCGATCACGTGACGTATCTAAGGCGCCTAATGTTCGATCACGTGACGTATTTAAAGGCGCCTACTGTTCGATCACGTGACGTATCTAAGGCGCCTACTGTTCGATCACGTGACGTATTTAAGGCGCCTACTGTTCGATCACGTGACGTATCTAAAGGCGCCTAAAGTTCACATCGAACACACGGTAAATGTCGCAAAAACACATTTGTTAATTGTTACAATTTAAATGGTTGTACTATTTCAGAAACCTTCGCGGGCGTGCGCAGAACAACTCACCAAAGTTTTATCGCAATCGGATGAACGGTATAGGAACGCATACGACACAAACAAACAAACAAACAAACATTCATTTATATATATATATATATATATATATATATATATATATATATATATATATATATATATATATATATATATATATAGATTTTTAATTGTTTTTAATAAAAGATGACCTAAAAGTTTGAAGATGAATTATTATCCCTCTAAATCTTCGTACATATTGATCTGTGCTCAAATTTAGAGCGAATAATTATATTCCCAGTTAGGAAATCATATCACATCACGACAAAAAATGTAATCTTTGCGATTAGTTATGAATACCACAATTTTCTAATCTGTCAATTCTTAAACTTTGGAAACATTTTTATTAGACCAAACTGTTTTTGAAATTTAAACAACTGTTTAATTTCATAACCGGTAAAATTTATATAAAAAATATAAAGAAGATTTTTTTAATAACTGATATTACAGTAATATCAATATCACCAGAGCTTATAAGCAATTTATTTTTCTATAAATGACCGTAATATTTAGTTGATTTTGCATTCATTCGCTTAGTGTACGATTTACGACACGCAGCTATCGCCACGGTTTGATTGTGTATATGCGCAATTGTCCTCGTTTGAGTTATGATCGGTGTTGCGCGATGGAAAACTTGACGTAAAAATGACCTCTACCTCAGTAAAGGAAGAACATTACGTCATACTATGCATTACGTAATATTTGATTGTTCTTCCGTATGTTGTTGCCTAATATCTGTCATAGTAATGTACACTGCAATGCACAACAAAACTAAGAAACAAATTAGGAATATCGATGCAAACGATATGTTTCTCCTAAGACTTGTTCCCAAACACTGCTTATACACGTTTTATATTTGCATCCTAAAAAGTGTTTCAGATTCAACTTGTTTAAAATACAATAGTCTCACCAGTTATAAATTACGCGTTCTTCTAATATGCTACCAGCGTTGTGGTCTGATATTTAAGTTTAAAAAATATGGCTTGTTCTGTTCCATTTTCTTCTCCAATAAATAATAGATAAATACGTTAACTTTTTGTTTAGCAGGGGCTTATCGATTAGCACAATATATTTATCTGACGATAAAACATATATATCAATGCTTTGTAACCGTGCTACGCCCCAGTGAAACTAACAACATTCTCGAATTTCTTGAGAAGTTTCCTAATTAACTATAATTCTGTAAGGAGAGTCAATTTCACTTAAATGAAAGTGAGACCGTTCCATTTTCACTGAAACATATTCTGGCGCTATAGTAGTATGAAAAAAAAATATTCTTGTTCTGATACCTACAAGATGAAATGGAACAAAGAACTAATTATATCCCTTGAAAAAGACACAAGTTCCTACCACCCCTCTCCTCTAGGATAAAATGCCCGTCCCAAAAAGGACGCGATAAACATCATTCATTGGAGACTAAACAATTTAGTGCTCCTTGTCACATCCTGGAAACGATGCAAGTTCTGCGGGCTGGGTGAGTGTAATGTTCATTGTCTAAATGTAACAACAATACCTATTTGTACTTCGACAATGTCTATTTTATTGGCGCCTTGTTTTTGGCGAGAACATAAGTTACAGACGCATCTCAAAGAAACATAGTGCTAAGGATGGTGGACTTGGAGGTAATCGGGGGTTTCAATAGGAAGACAGGCACAGGCTAAAATAGAAAAGGTAGCGGATGGGAAGAATGGGAGCAGTGCCCGCAAAGATGGGGATGAGATAAGGCAATGTCCCTGGTGAGGAGTAATGGGGGACAAAGCCCCTCCCCCTTGGGGAAAAGGTGCAAGCAACAATAACTGTCTCCTTGATGGAGAGATGTGCAATTTGCTTGAAATGGAGGTCTTAAGCTACTAATCTGATTGGAAACAATAAAACTGATTGGAAACAATAAATCTTATATGAAACAATAAATCTGCATTTTAAAAGAAACATGCGACACATTTCTGAAAATTATTTTTCTTATCGACTTTCACGAATATGATTGCATGCAGTGACTGTCAGTGAAGGCTTATATCCGGTTTCCTGGATTGTGTGGGAGCGAAAACTTAGATTTGCAAGGTGGTGCGTGTAGAATAAAGAGATCAAAAGAAAAGAAACAAAATGAAAGTTTTAGAATTTGTACACACTAAAACAAAATCAAAATAATCGACTTGAAAAGGAAGGAACAGTATGACATCATGATTTATATATGTAACGCATAAGCACTGAGGCTTGAAATAAAATAAATTACACGTTCGTTTCAAAAGTAATTATGGGTAGAGACCTTGTGTACAGTGGCGTCTGATGCCTCTCATCATTGTTGGAACGTCGTTAGATGGGATGGCACTCTACCTATACTTTAAACGTCTGAGAGAGTGACTGGCGTAAGGTGAAGTTGTTTGCAATTCCTATATGCACAATGGAACGAATGTTGGCATGCATCTATATTGATTTCATGTAATGTGGCTGATATATCTTTGGATACTGTACTTGCGGAATCTGAATGATTGATCTCATGCACTCAAAAAATCAGCTTGAATAAGCTAAAGCACATTGTCTTCAGCAATTAATAAGATAGGATTTATTTTTGTCAGACTAGACAATACCAGCATTTGAAAGTACAACAAATGAGTTACCGAATATATAAAATGTAATTAATAAAACGTTTTTGGCTCTTTCTTTTGAAAAAATACAATTTACCTCTAAGTCCAGAAAGTGAAAAGGACCAAACAGAGCTAGCAGCTGTTTTGGTAGATGCACATCTGAAGTAATATCAAGCTATATATTCTATAATCCATATTACACCCATCAATCAGACACAAAATAAAGAGAATTAAATGTTCTTTTACCAATATCTAAAATCTATATGATCTATTTTAAATAGCCAGTATAACCAGAGAGCACAGCCAGGAATTTTTTCTTCTTTAAAATCAGACACAAAATAAAGAGAATTAAATGCTATTTTACCAATATCTAAAATATATCTGATCTATTTTAAATAGCCAGTATAACCAGAGAGCACAGCCAGGATTTTTTTCTTCTTTAAAATCAGACACAAAATAAAGAGAATTAAATGCTATTTTAATAATTCCTACACTATATCAGGTATATTTTAAATAGCCAATATGGCCAGCGAGGACAACCAGGAAAATTACTTTTAAAAAAAAAAAATCAAACCCTATGCAAAATAAGAAACTGTAGAGCGCCACCTAATTACTCTTTATTGTGTTCGATTCCACCAGAAACTAAAAAGAATGAACATGATTGGTTCTCTTTGGCGGAGGTTGAATCATAAATGCCGCTTTTACTAGATCGCTTTCCAGGGGAGAGAACGCGTGACAAAAGTACCAAAGAGATCAAAATAATGAGATCAATGATATAGAGATAAACAAAATATGACCCAATTGTGTACACAGGGAAATTACTTTTTTGGTATAAACAAGCAACCGGTGACCAGTGGGTAGCTTATAATATAATTTATACATTTCAAGATAAAGACGTTTATCAAGGCAAGGCAATATCTGGAGAGCTTTTGAGACGAGTAGACCAGAGAAAATCTATAAAATGACGTAGCGCATGTCAACGTTAACCCAAACCCAAAATCCGGACCATGATACGAGCTGTTGCATATACGATATATCATGCAGCTATTGCCAAAAAAAACGGACAGAAGCGAAGAAAAAGACGAGCGGAGACTCCATCTGAACATGTTGGTACACGCGAACCAATACATAAAGATAAAACATAACCATGTTTGAGAAATTATCTAAATACCTTAGCAAGCGGGTAGTAAAACTGAAGCAATCGCCGAAACCCGATGTGAAGAACCGAATCAAGCAAATGAAGAAGGAATTTGTAGATCGTGTGACCGTCACCTGCAGATCGATTGAAAATAGTCATGAGATTAGTTCGAAACAACGCAACACCTGATATCATTAACGAGGCCGAATCGATGTGTCAGCGGCTGATTAACAATGACATCATGGACCCTGGGGCGTTTCACGCGTTGAGGTATACATTTATTGAATACATCGATAATTTGTTCAACAACAATGATGTTTTTGGATGCACTCTCCGTTTTAAGCCACTAAAAATGATGCGATCTAGCGTGTCGTTGCGAATACATCCCCAAGTATTAAATCGATTATTACAATCTCATCAATGAAACCAGAATTTAACAATAATTCTTCTGCACCAAACACCGCGTAGCGATTTCGCACACTCGTGATTTCATTAGCGTTTTAGCGTGTGTACTACATTGGATCTAATATCCGATAAAGACCATTCGGGTATTCCGGAAAAAAGCGACTTTATTCTTGATGGGTGATGGTGTAACCATGGGACGTTGTTTAACTTCTCATCAGCGCGTTCGACATGTAATCGACCAGTGATGAAATCCGACGCAGGATTTCCTAAACAACTCTAAATTGTATACGCGAACACATTCCCACTTTCAGCTCAATGAGTTAAATTCTTGGTTGGCTTGAAGATATTTCGGAGATTTCCCCAAATCAAAAAGTCTCGATACCACATCGCCCCAGACATGGTCAGGATTACCTCAACTATTTAAATTAATTGAAGCTGTCCATCAGTGGCAGTTACGAAAGTGGAGCTTCCATATGCGTAGCCTTGTAGGGTTATATAATGTTTGGGTTTTACACAATTGTAGAATCAGGTAATCTGCTGTTCATTACTCTTGTGTACATTGGCTGAGTATCTTCCATGCCACAATGATCAGTTGACACATGTTCATGTAATCCTTGTGGACCAGGACTGACAATTTCTGGATCTCCGAGGAGAGACTTTGACAATACAACTATGTATTAGAGACTGACCTGATATTTAATACAATGTCAGTCATACATGAACATGTTATACCCATGCGTTTTCGTAACGCAAGCAATCCCGTTTGCATGACATTTTAGGGAAATGGCCTTTATCATGTTGCCCTGGATTGCTTACAGGCACGCCAAGGTGCTGACGGTTCTGACATTGTTCATTGAACCTATATCTAAACAAGATGAAATGCGAGTCGCTGATATGATCAAAAGCTGTATTGTGGAACGGTTAAAAATCCAAGATTGCAGGCGGATCAAATAGTTCGAGATTAAGTATGACAACTGTTGACTCTGGCATCACCAAAGGCCGTTCAATTTACACTTCGACCGATATCGACAATGCCAGCTTCAATTAGTAAAATTGTCAATGAAGCCACTCAATAACGTATCGTTAACTTGTCCATGTGTGGCTGACACAAACACAACGATGTCATCTTAATGTATCCAAACAGAAGAATACCACGGTGACATTAATGTTTTCCAAGTCAGAGGTAGCACAAATTCAGCAGACCGGTGCCATGTTTTCATTTATTACAGCCATTCCAGCATTGTTAGCAGCTGAGGCCTAAGCATCAGCAAAATCTGATTCAGTAAGGGTTAGCTCTGGAAAAAAAGCGGATGGGGCGATTTTTTTGTAAAAAAAGTCTGCTAATATCCAGGACGTCTCGCTGAATAAACACAGGCAGTCTTCGACTACCCAGTACAACTAGCAAAAAGCCTCGCCATTGATGACAGCATTGCGTCCATTAACAAGGTTTTATTTACTCGCTATGACAGCGTCACTCGAGCATTTCTGAGGGTATTAATTAACGATAAACGCACGCGAAGTCATGACTCCGTCGCCGTTTTAGTTGTGTCTGTCAAAGGCTAGGTCGACGAAAAGGCCACCCAGGTTCTATCAGCCATATCCTTGCTAATGTTTGTAGTAAATTCAAGGAACACAATTGAGGGGTTACTAGCCAACGAAACGGAGAAAAAAAATTAGAATGCGAAGTATGACTAGGATTTTCCGGCAGGGATGCTTTGTATATACTTCAACGCCACATTTTAAATGTTTTAAATGTGCACAAGTCCGTAACATACTTGTTCATATTAGCCAGGACTAAACGCCGGTGACTACACTAATTTATAGTGCAAAATGATAAAGGGCTTGATAATCTACCATTATCACTTGTCAACAACGATGGTGATATTGCATACTCTTTCAAATTTGCTTTTGCAGGGCAGTTTGTAGCCCGAGATTAAATTCAGTTTGAAGGATTCACAATCTATCCAGAAGTGTATATACCTGGCTTTAGCATTTATATTTTAAATTTATTATTATAACTTATGTTGTGCTGAAAAGTGGCGTTAAACCCATAACAACTCAACAACATGTAATTAACTGACACCGGACTGGAAGTTTTATAAGACTGCATTAGGAAGGTTAGAATTTTTCGTCTAGGTAAAATTCTCAATGAAGTTTTAATTGTAGTATTCAGCATTTGTACGTTTAGTGTCGGTCGACCGCAGTTTATACACAGTTAGTGTAGTATCTCGAGGGACTCGACTAATTGACCAGTTGAGTTGTTGTGGATGTCGACGTTTTGGGGTAGGTTTTGTTGGGAATGTGTCTCTTTTCGTTATTCGATCAATGTCTGAAATCAACGATTTCGCCAACATACTGAGTAGCAAAGATGGAAAAAGTTGGTTCTTCGTCCTAATTTCTTATTGAAAGTAATTTCTTTTTGACAGTATTGCTAACTCCTGTTGTATAACTACTTACTGTTCGAGAAGTCATTGATTCACTGAATAGTTTCATGAAATCCCGAAACTTTTAAGTAATTTCAAGAAATTACTTAAAACAAGAGTCCAATTATTTCCGTAGAGTTGTTGAAGGCGGCTTGTCTTGTTGGGTGGACTGTAGTGTGTCAGGCTGGGTGGATGGTGGAGTGTGAAGATGGGTAGATGTTGGCAAGTAAGAGAGGATGGATGATGGAGTGCCGATTTAGGTGTGTGGCGGCAAGTCAAGTTGGGTGGGCGGCGGTGTAGTCTGACATCAGATCAAATGCCACCAAAGACAGCAAATCTTCCTCATCATGCAGGTTTTCAATTATTGATGTTGGCAATGATGTTACAGCAAGTCCAAGTTTTGCTTTACATCAAAACCTTGCCTCGTGTAGCGACCTTTGTATTACAGAATGGCAGGCACTGTTCGAGTAAAGCTTAAAAGTGTCACCCCAAATGTCCAGTAGATGTGTTGCTATCTCCAAAACAGGCTGTCGGCATATCTTTGATGTCTCTGTTGGCTCTTTCAACTGAATCTTGGTTATGTGGTTGGTGGGGTTTTCTATGCTCAGTGTTGAACTCCAGCCACAGTTCTTGCATCTCAGGAATCACATGTGCAGTGAACTCAGACCCATTATCAGAAAGAAGCACTGCTGGTGCACCAAGCAGTAGAAAAATATCCATAATGAGCAAGGCAACCTCTGTAGCACGTTTGGATATGATTGCACGAATGTTTTTCCCTATTCGGTTTTGGTTACGGCTTATACACGAATGAGCTTATACGCGATTACGGTAATAAGTTAAAAAATAATATAAAAATACGCATACACAGAAGAAAACCTAACGAAACACAACAATGGTAGCTTATTTCTTCCCCATACGAGCAGTAATATTACCTCGAATTAACGTGTACATCTGGTGTAAAGATATGTATCAGCTAATGACAGCCCAACAAGAGTCGAAAGTTCAAAAACTAATACTTATTTTGAAAGAAGATATTACTGTTGTCTGCTATTTTCCACCCGCATTTTGACTGGTAGCATTGATATCTTCCATCATGTGAAACAGAGGCGTAGCTATGATATTTTGCGCCCGGGGACGAACTATAAAATTGGCGCACCAGCGATCATGTGATCGATTTATTACCCTTGTTTACTTATTATAATGTAACGTTGTAAGCCTCATTTTGGCGCCCCTGTACCTTGGCGCCCGGGGACATATGTACCCCCCTGCACCCCCTAGCTACGCTTCTGATGTGAAAACAATCCTCTGTTGGTATGAGACGCTTTTTGTTGGTCAAATATTTTCATAGAGATCTCTATTGAAATTTTCTTCAGCACCGTTAGTCATTGTGACACAAGACATCCCATGCTGTGTTAATGATTACTTCCAACAATGCACTTTTAAATAGTCCTGCATCAAGTGAATTGCAATTAGAAACCTAACAAGCCTGATCGGCCGGTTAAATGAAGTCACATTAGTAAAAAGCCCCACAAACTAGAATATCAGTTGGGAAGCCATATTTCCAGCTGACATATGTAGACTTGGATTACCTGAGTAATTGAGTTAAGCGGCATGTTTAGTCTTAAATCTATAAAGCCTTGAAAGACCAGCTGATTATATGATGCTGTTAATGCAAGTGTCTTTTAATACGAGAAGCCCTATCTGGGTTATAGCTTCATAATATCAATTAGTAGATGGAGCCGTATCCCCACCATTTTGTTTGCATTAGATTGAAATGAAGACCAAGAAATGAAGCTACGTTCTATCCTTTAATTTCTCCATCATTCTCCAACCAGTATCACCAGGCAGGCGCTGAGGTGGAACCCACAAGGCAAGCGGAAGAGAGGCCGTCCAAGAAACACCTGGCGACGCAACCTCCAGGCTGACACCACCAAGATGGGCTACACCTGGAACCAGCTAGAAAAAAATGGCCCAGGACAGAGGACTCTGGAGATCTGTAGTTGGCGGCCCATACCCTGATAGGAGTGACGGGCAGTGAACTGAACTGAACTGATAAGGCTTTAATAAGATAGTTGAATCTGGTGACCATTAAATCAGTGATTTCTTAAACTTATTTAAAATTTTAGGGATGCCATGAAACTACGGAGTATATCGGTGATTTCGTTAACTTACTGAAACTTTCAGGGATTTCACGAAATCACTGGTTTCAAAATTTTATTGTAGTATGTATGTATGTATGTATGTATGTATGTATGTATGTATGTATGTATGTATGTATGTATGTATGTATGTATGTATGTATGTATGTTGTTATGAATATTGCATTATGTGCTTAAATTTAATATTCCAGGCCCAGTCTTTTGTTTATGATTAGAGTGGATTTTTTCTTTGGAATTATTCACATCTATGTCAAGTGAAAATAATTATAAATTTGGATTTGATAAACGATTTATTCCATCCTGTCCTGTATCAGTCTGTGGGAATCCATGATCCGAGTTTGCAATTATGTTACTGACATCAGATATAATTCAAGAGAAAGTATTTGTTTAAATTATCCATTGGAATTACATAAGCACTCATTGACTTTTAGACTAATATATTACTTTTGATTTTTGTGAACTTATTTAAATACATTATGGTTGGCATCATTGTGTTTCTTTAGTACATTCAAAACAATTGAAATTCATTAGGAACATTGTAGACCTGTTGGATTATTGGGATTTAATTCACAATAGTGTAAGTGTCTCTTGAAGTTTCACTTTGCATTCACGAGGAATAAATAACTGGTGAATTTTACTTAAATTGTTGGTTTCACTTCTTTCTGTTAAATATTTTTATGACCTAAGGTCGTAACGGTGTGTGTGTGTGTGTGTGTGTGTGTGTGTGTGCATCTTTTTGTATGAACTCAGCATATATTTCATAGTTATGGATCCTGTAACAATAACAATCATACACAGATTACCGTGTGCCAACATTTACCGGAATCGCTAAGGAAAAAAATAAAATTCAGAATCCTCAGATTTCACTCTCATCCTTCAAGTACAGAGTTGTCCTGCAATAACATCTCTTCTGCTTGAAACTGTATACAGAGAGAACGGTGCAGACACATTTGAGTCTAAGCTGTTCCCGTTGGATGAACCTTTGTATACAACCAAATACAACACTCATGATGTTTATAGTGTGGGAGAATCAATTTCTAAGCACGGCCGAGTTCAGTTATCATTGGCCAGTCATTCCTTCGTTGCACGACTACGTCTTTGGGTTGATATCAACTAATATAACTGACAACCACTTTTCACTGAAGAACATTTGAAATTCTAAGATCAACTCACAATAGACCCCGGATGTTTAAGAATGTAAGCATATGTAGAATTTTTAACTTTCGGTTGATTCCGTTAGATTTCCGATTGATACAGATCTGAAATTGTATGCAGCAAACAGAGTGAAAATCGCATCGCAAAGAAATATAAATACGTGGAGCATCATGCATCCAACATTGGACCTTTTCAATGTTAACTCATTTTGATCCTTGACACAGATTGGATCAAAATATGTCATGAAATCACAAAATACAAGAATTGGATTAACTGAGGAACAGAAAACGTATTGTATAAATCCTTCAAAATACATAATTATAAGTTAGTTCTATTCTTTTGTCTCTTTAAAACAGTTCAAGGAATATTAATTACATACCATTTGACTCATAAATTTTGACAAAAGATGCACATAATGTAAATAACTAACGCCATCAATTTTGACAAAAGATGCACATAATGTATAACTAACGCCATCAATTTTGACAAAAGATGCACATAATGTATAACTAACACCATCAATTTTGACAAAAGATGCACATAATGTATAAGTAACGCCATCAATTTTGACAAAAGATGCACATAATGTATAACTAACGCCATCAATTTTGACAAAAGATGCACATAATGTATAACTAACGCCATCAATTTTGACCAAACAAAATGCACATAATGTATAACTAACGCCACCCAAAAATGCCCGCAATAGGGTCCATCCATTACTGCAGCATTTCACATTTTTATGCTAACTCTGTCACAAAATATCGCCTATTAAAATGACACGGCATGAATCACGTATAATATCACACTCATTCAGGCGGTGCTAGGACAAAATGTCCGCGGACAAAATGTCACAGACATAATGGCACGGACAAAATGTCATGTGGACAAAATGTCAGTGGACATAATGGCACGGATAAAATGGCACAGACAAAATAGCAGGGACAAATGCATACATACATACATATATACATACATACATACATACATACATACATACATACATACATACATACATACATACATACATACATACATACATACATACATACATACATACGTACGTACATCCATCCATACGTACATACATCCATCCATCCATCCATCCATCCATACATACATACATACATACAAAAATACATACATACATACATACATACATACATACATACATACATACATACATACATACATACATACATACATACATACATACATACATGCATGCATGCATGCATGCATGCATGCATGCATACATACATGCATGCATGCATGCATACATACATACATACATACATACAGCCCGTTGAATAAGTATTGGCCTCAAATTAAACTTTCATCTCCGCTCGACAATTCATCTCATTTTAATTACCTATCTCGTCGCGGCGCGGTCAGTGTTATGTGCCAAAGCATGTTTGGTTTCAGCCCGTTGAGTACGTATTGGCCTCAAATTAAAAACACAGCTATGCAAATTAAAATTAACTTTACCAGATGACTATTTTTGTCGCCGTAATAAATTAATTGCTAGAGTTGTAATTGGAGCATGAGCTGGATTTCAAATTTTGGGCTTGCCCCATGAATATCGTTACACTATATATAAACACTTCCAGAACCTAGAATTTATAAATAAATTAAATAAAGCTGACCACAATGTTAGAATTCGTTACATCACAGAAAGGAAATCGTAAGCTTATGACATTTTGTCCACATGACATTTTGTCCGTGACATTTTGTCCGCGGACATTTTGTCCACATGACATTTTGTCCGGCCACCATTCAGGCAGGTTACAGGGTTTCATATGGTTTGATCGGTGCATAATTTTAACGTCAGCTGTACTCGAATATATGAATTACACGTGCCAATTGAGTATAGGTTTGTCAGTTGAATAAAGCTGCTTATTTCATGTAATTCTTTGGAAAACTATTAATATTGTAACTTATCACAATAACGAGGAAACAAAAAGAAGCATTGATGTAGCTCTCGCGGAAGCCATTGTACCTTCGCATTCAAACTCTCCCAAACGTGCTGAAGTAAACGTTCAAATAATCCCTACCTTATTCCATGATATTATCGTCTTCATTTAACTTCTAAGCCTTCTTTAAACTGACAAAGTGAATCAATCTGTTCAAAAGATAGACTTTGATTATAAGACATTGATAGTATATCAGGCAAATAAAGCACAGAAAAGAAAAAGTAACTGTCTTGGGGAATCCCAAATTTGTGGTATCGACAAGGTGATTGATTCCTAAGTGATAAGTATATTACTATGCTTCAGTTTACAGTTTTATACTTTGAATATGTTTGATATTTAAGAAAATGAATTTCCCAGGCTTTCTTCTCTGGCTGTCTTGGCTATTTACAAAAGATCTTACAATTGTTTTGGCATTGTTAAAATAACTTTTAGTTTCCTTTAGTGTCTGTCTGACTGAGGGGTTTTATTTTGGTTATATTATCCCCTTTGCCGCTTGTCTTACTTCAGATGTGTACCAGACTGTGGCCGTCTGAGTCATATTCATTTCTGGACTTGAAAAGATAAATTGGAAGAAAAAAATCTAGCTGATGATTGTTTCAACTTTTTATTTGATTTATAATTATTTTATTGCACTTTCAAAAGTTTGTATTCTCTACTCTGGCAAACTTCATTTTACCTATTATAATAACTGCAAAAATTTGTGTAGTTTCACTAGTTAAGGTTCTTGTTTTTTATGGGAGCTGCCATTTTGATCAACGGTCTTCTTTAGATAATGCATAGTTTCCATAATTAAACATGAAAAGAAATCAGTCACATTACATATAAGTAGCATAAACAATTGTCATCATTCTCGCCATTGTGCGTGTTCCCAATTCAAATAGCTTCACCTTATACCGGTCAGTCTTGCACAAGTACGTACTAACTTTAGAGCAATGAAATGGTTGTCAATGAATTCCTAAAATGTGTGTACTTACATAAAATGTGACCAAGTAGTTTTTGCTTAAATATAATTATTATCATAAACATTAGCACCTACAAATTAATAGAGTTCCTGTGTTTTTACCATGCATTATTTTGAAACTATCGTGGGAAGATAACTCCTTGATAAGAAGGGAAACAAGTCTATATGATGATTAAAGAATCAATACGAAATTAAAAACCGACAGAATGATATCGTTCAAAAAGAGTTCCATTTCTTTCACAATTTACCAGTAAATCCAAGGATCCAACTAAAAGAACACCAAAGTAATAAAATGCTGATACTAACAAGCCGACCCAGTTTTCTACCATGACACCTTTGTGCAGATTTAGTAATGATATATTTTACACGTGATTAAAGTTGGAGAAAAATCATTTTAATCTGAAATAAATCCACGCCATATGAGATTTGCGAAATACGAAAATAATATGCAGGTTTTAAACCTAAAGAAGCCGCAAGAAGCATTTCCTATGTAATTACAAGCACCTTGATTGCAATACGTACGAACTACATAGGATTGGAATTACTGTAATCGAGATCTTGATAAGCACAGACCTCTAGGCAGCATTGTGGGGCTTTGACTGCGGTGATTTTATCAGCGAAATTACCAACATCATATAAGGCTAGAAGGAAACATTTTATAAAGAATATAAATAGTTTTGACATTAGAAATTATACAAATTTTGAAGATGGCCCCACGGCCAACAACGCCGGATGAAACGTGATCTGGATAAAGCCATTTCAGACAGAGAATGTGATTGTTATATGGATAATTGCGGACAATTCACCAGCGGAAAAATCGTATAGAAAGGATGCATGTGATTATTGATGAATTGATGCCGGTGTAATTGTCAATTTTAGTATTAACGAGAAGGCACATGTAAGTTTGCGTGCTGCCTACCTTAAACATATTTGATGATGTAAGCAGTCAGTAAATACAGTATAGGTTTTGTAAAAACGAACAATATTGTCAATCAATAGCTTGCTGTCTGCAATATGTATGTATGTATGTATGTATGTATGTATGTATGTATGTATGTATGTATGTATGTATGTATATATGTATGTATGTATGTATGTATGTATGTATGTATGTATGTATGTATGTATGTATGTATGTATGTGTGTGTGTGTGTGTGTGCGTGTGTGTGTGTGTGTGTGCGTGCGTGCGTGCGTGCGTGCGTGCGTGCGTGCGTGCGCGCTTGGATGCATGTATGTAAGGCATATGTTTGTCTTGCAAACATAACCAAAGTAGTCCAAAAACAAAACGGTGCAGGTTCAAATGCTAACATCGGATTAATCTTTATCAGCTATGATACTGTGTCCTTGGCATGGATCTTGACTCAAATTATTGAAGTAATACATAATCTACTTGTGATACTGTGCCATAAAACACCAAAAAAAAAAAAAAGAATTAAAAATCAATAGTCAACAGTGTTCTTACACTATGACGACAAACTACAAGTGACACATTCACGAATTTAAGGAATGAAATTATACCTGAAACAAGGAACCATTGATCTTATTTTCTGGGCGAGCCTGGAATGTTTTAGTTGAAAACGGTGTTTTTTTTCTCATTCGCCTCAAGATAATTCAATGTAATGCATATTCTTATCTTTTTTCTTCAATAAATCAAAATCTTCCCAGCATCACATTCTCTTCTCCCGAAAATTAAATGATTGGTTCATGAATACAGTGCAAGTGATGGGTATTTATTTCAATTTTTTCTAATAGAACTTTTATTAAGAGATGCGGTAAGTGATGGTAATTATTAACACAGTTACCATAGTAACCAGGTTAGTGTGCGCGTACTGTCTGATATCTAGGATGTACTCGTTGATAAGGCGTTCCCAACTCGCAAATGTGCCAGTAACAGCAGAAGGCAGATACTCTACAAGAGCTATCAGATGGTACACATTTAGTAATCTTAAGTTAGTTTTTCTAAATAAAAACGTACGTTTCCTATTTTTCTTATGTAATTTACAGAGACCTATTCAAGTCACGTTAAAACAGATTTACAAAATTTTGATTGAAAACAATTGAAATTTCGACTTTCAAGGTTCCATAATTTTTTAACAATACAGTCTTGAAATTCCGATCTTCTTTCTTAGTATGTGATGTTATTATGCTGCTGTAACATTTAAACATTTTTTTTAATAGAAATCGTGTGGTTAAAAATGGTAATCAATGTTTAATCGCAGCCACAAACTAAATCAAGAATATATATATATATATATATATATATATATATATATATATATATATATATATATATATATATATATATATATATATATATATATATATATATAGGTTACAAAATGTGTACCGTTTAATATCTCAGGTTAAGTACTTGCTCTTATTTGCCTGAACAACGAGTACATCCTACATAACAGACAGTACGCGCATAATTAACCTCGTATATATATATATATATATATATATATATATATATATATATATATATATATATATGTATGTATGTATATAACTGTATCTCACCCAATTCGAAAAATGGCAATAATGATTAGTTTCTTAGATATAAATTCCAACATATAGCATATTATTTTGTTACACACCATATTATTGTTGTTACTATTATTATTATGTAATTATAGGGGTTGGTGTAGATTACATGTATGCACTAAAACCTAAGAAGCATTTATCAAGGGTTTGTGAATAAAGGTTATCTAAGGTTGGTGTAGATTATATGTGTAGGCACGAAAACAATATGATTTACCTATATGAGGTTGGTGAAGATTGTGTGTAGGCACTAAAACAGTACACAACCAAAAACACACACACACACACACACACACACACACACACACACACATACATACATACATATATATATATATACTAGGACAGAATTTTTATTTAAAGTAATAAGACTGAAATTTTCTCTGGGTTGTATTAAAGGTAATTTCTTTTAAAATTTATATAGAAAGTGATTTAATAATAAAATATGTTGAGATTAATTTCATTAATTTGTGTATTACAAGTATATACTATTATAATAAAGATTCCGCACTTATGAACTAAGGTAAAACTCTCTTGGATCATAACGTTAGCAAAGATTTGTGAGTTGTGTAGGTTACGGACTAACAAATTCCATAGATTTCTTCTGAGTAAGTTGCTGAAGTAGCAAAGTTGCCTGTCTAATGACGTGCATGGACCCAGTCGGTAGTCTGTAAGAAAGGAGGAAGCCTCACTTTTAAGATTCTGGCGTAACACAAGATCTAGACGTATGACCATATTTTTACAATTTCTATACAGTTTCGGAATATTTAGTTTCAACATGTTAATCTAACATCGGTACATTTGCAGCATTGGATTTTTAAAAAATATTTCTTTATTATTCTTTAATATAATGTATTGGAAAATTTAATTGTTTTGCATAACGTATATTTACCTGTAATTATATTATTGATTATAGTAATAAAAAACGACGTTCTCTACCAACTTCGTATTCAGCAATAGTTAATTCAGAAACAAAATATTATCTAAATAATAGATTGGTATTTTAGATTAAATTCAGTAAAATATATTTCTACTAAATCATTGAGGTATCGTTCTGAAATATTGAATTTCAGATGCTTTAGCTATCGTGAATTTATTCGATATTTAATTATTTGCATGATATTCTAAAATTCAGAAATCATACAAATATGCTGGTAAGTGAAGGAATATCGTAATTTTATATGCATCTCTTATATCCGGAATTTAAGTTTATGTAGATTGATTTTGGAATGTAATTGTATCTGTTGAGTATTTCAATAAAAATGGTCCGTTTTGTCGAACTCAAAGGAGACTTGTATCGTTACATCATCTGTACCTCCACATCGCCAAATTCCCAAAGATGTAGCTGTATCTACACCGCTATGAGTTACATCTCTTTAAAGAGAGCCTGAGCTCCCGCTCGCTCTTTTTCACTCTCTGTCTCTGTCTGTCTATATATATATATATATATATATATATATATATATATATATATATATATATATATATATATATATATATATATATATATATATATATATATATACATACATATATATATACATACATACATACATATATATACATATATATATATATATATATATATACATACATATATATATACATACATACATACATATATATATATATACATATATACATATATATATATATATATATATATATATATATATATATATATATATATATATAGAGAGAGAGAGAGAGAGAGAGAGAGAGAGAGAGAGAGAGAGAGAGAGAGAGAGAGAGAGAGAGAGAACTGACAGCTAAAAGTGCAAAGCCAGTTTTTGTTTTAGCCTTTGCACTTACGACGCTGAATCGTCGTCAAACGCAAACTTACACAATAGATACACAAGACATACAATAACACACCAATTAAAGCGCTGAATATACAGCTTTACATGATTATGTATTTAATTCATTATTTTTTTTCAATCGAGACTTTAGCGACTATTGATTTGAAGAAAAAGAACACAACAACAACAACAAAATACTAAACAGTTTCATGACTATATTGTTCATTGAAGTCTGGAGAGTTTTAAGGACAGATAGAGTCTGCCACATTTTTAAGCGAACTTATATCAACTTCTGATTGGCTTAACCAAGACATGACGTCGCTGATAAAATATTTGATGATGCACAAATTGCTTTGAATTACCGTGTGGGTTGCCTAAATTTACTGTTCAGACAATTTTAAATTAATTTGGTACACAAGAGAGCATAATTTACACAGGGACGACATTTTGAAACGAGATATCACATGGTGATGTGCTTCATTTTGATCTGGGGATGCGTCATTGACGGTCTGACAAAAGAAGTCTATTCAGAAATTTTATTTTGTCCGTGGATGCGTTTCGACGTTCTGACAAAACAAGTCTCTTCAGACTTAAGAGCTCTTGAAAGAAAGCGAATGCTTGTTTGTTAGGGAAACCAACTCTTTTCAAAAGAATCAGGAATGCAGTTTTCATGAATAATTCCTTCTTGTAAAGTTTTTTTGTCATAGAAAATATATACTAGACTAATAAAGAATATATTCGGACAAGAGAGGCCCCTTCCCTTCTTAATCCAGCAGTACTCATTATTCATAATCCTACTTACTGAAAGATGCATCATTTATTTATCTTGTCACAATTTTCTAAATTGATTGAACAAACTGTTTCCCCCCGCCACTAATATACTTTACAGCATGGTCTATTTACTTACCAAACCTGACTGTTAGAGTTTAGAAAAAAATCGAAATTTTCTATTTTATGACGAATTACTACTCCACGAAACTGTTTAGTAAAAGTTGATAGGTTATGAGTGACGTCGTTGAGCTCTTCCTAGTTTGCTTGCTCAAACTATACACTTGGTATTATGATAAAACCACAAGATATGGTCCTCCAGCGTATGTGTGTGTTGAGAGAGAGAGAGAGAGAGAGAGAGAGAGAGAGAGAGAGAGAGAGAGAGAGAGAGAGAGAGAGAGAGAGAGAGAGAGAGAGAGAGAACAATATAAACACGAAACAAAACCATAACCACGGCAAGTAATTAATGTCCCAAACATTGAGTACATATCTTCTACACTCGGCCGAATATTAAAAACAAGAGGCGTTTTTATTACACGTCGATTTTACTTTCAGATTGCCGTCTATATATATATGTCACCAAAAAGTCTGATTTCATTAATTTAGAGTTTTCCACTTTGGCAAATATATACTCCTTCTATTTAAAAAAATGAAAGCGGTACATAAGTAGGACTCTTGTCCTTTCAATGTTTAACCGTTCTCTGAGAGCTATTAATAGCATTGCTGTTCGTTTTAAATGTTTAACCGTTCTCTGAGAGCTATTAATAGCATTGCTGTTCGTTTTCAATGTTTAACGGTTTTCTGAGAGCTATTAATATCATTGCTGTTCGTTTTCAATGTTTAACGGTTCTCTGAGAGCTATTAATATCATTGTTGTTCGTTTTCAATGTTTAACGGTTCTCTGAGAGCTATTAATAGCATTGCTGTTCGTTTTCAATGTTTAACGGTTCTCTGAGAGCTATTAATAGCATTGCTGTTCGTTTTCAACGTTTAACCGTTCTCTGAGAACTATTAATAGCATCGCTGTTCGTTTTCAATGTTTAACGGTTCTATCTGATAGCAATGCATGACATTGCATTCCATTTGAACGTTCAATGGTTTTCCCTGATAGCAATGCATGGCATTGCATTTCATTGGAACGTTCAACCGTTCTCTCTGATAGCAATGTATGGCATTGCGGCTCGTTTGCAATGTTTAACGGTTCTCTCTCATAACCACTATAGCATTGCTGTTCCTTTTAAATGCTTAACAGTTGTCTCTGATAGCAATAAATGGCATTGCTGTTCCATTGGAACATTTAACCGTTCTGTTAGATAACAATGAATGGCATTCATGTTTGTTTTCAAATTTTAACGGTTATCTCTGATAACCATGAATGGTATTCTTGTTCCATTTGAATGTTTAACCGTTATCTGAAAGCAATGAATGGCATTGCTGTTCGTTTTCATGTTTAACGGTTATCTCTGATAACCATGAATAGCAATCTTGTTCCATTTGAAATGTTTAACCGTTCTCTGAGAGCTATTAATGACATTGCTGTTCGTTTTCATTGTTTATCGGTTCTCTCTGATAACCGTGAATGGCATTGCTGTTCGTTATCAATGTTTAACGCTTCTCTCTGATAACCATGAATGGCATTCTTGTTCCATTTAAATGTTTAACCATTCTCTCTGATAACCATGAATGACATTGCGTTCCATTGGAATGTTCAACCGTTCTTTCTGATAACAATGAATGGCATTGCTGTTCCTTTTCAATTTGTAACGGTTCTCTGTGATAGCAATGATTAGCAATCATTTTCCATGTGGACGTTTAACGGTTCCCTCTGATAACCATGAATGGCATTGATACTATGCCTTTGACATGCTCTGCCAGAGCGATTACTGATTTACCTCTTACTAATGACTATTCCCACATCATTATTAAATTTCCCTTCAACATTTTGCCCAGTTGTTCAGTGAAATGGGAGACCATTTTTAAAGTATGGATATTTGTCATTGTCACTAGCGGAGAAAGGTTTTCTGAAGAATGGACATTTTCGTGATAAAAGTTACCAGAATAACATTTTCTCAAACGCCGGAGTTGACAGGATGTTGTAATAATAGGCTACAGCATCTTGCTGAAATCGTTTATGTTTCCAGCCTCCTTTGATGGTTTTCGTTCTTGAATGTTATAACTACATTAATTAAATGACCAATTAGTTTTTAAAATTGATTGGTCTAAAACAATTTTTTGCTTCTCCATTTCCTAAAGACAAATGTCTTTCAATTGTTACAAAGTGACAGCACTGGAAATTTCTTCCGAATTCTATAATAAAAACACTTTGTGCTCCCCGTGAGATACATTTTCCAATATGTCTTCACCTTGCACCATACAATTTTTCGTGCATATAAACAAAGTTTATACGAAACCCACCAAATTAGTTATCGCTTGTTACAATCGGTTCTTGCATAAAGCCGATTTACCGACAGTTTTTTGATCTGGATATTGGAAGTATGTGCTCCCCCAACATTTCCTTTTTTTTTTTCTTTGCAGTGAATCTCGGGATCTAAAATTTATTCCATCCTTGAGAAAGGATCTCAGCACCAATGCCATATACATGAACTTCTCATTCGATATTTCAGATAAGGTACGATGGTGATATACCCACTACCACCATATGCAAGTTACCCATTTATTATATCTGGCCGTTTTGCTCGTGACTTTCCGCTTGTTTTACAACTGGAACAATTGCGAATCGAGACGATGGAACCGTACTGTACAGTTTTAGTTTGCAAGAGATTATGTAGATTAGCATAATCCTGCTTTATATTTCCATTATCCCAAAATAAAATCCGACAAAAAATTAGTACAAACAGCAAAATCAACAACGCCTGGTGCTGACAATTACCAAAATCTAAAATGAGGATAAGAAGCTGCACAAAGCTTTGTTTGGGACCTGACTACATCATTGACCTGACTACATCATTGACCTGACTACATCATTGACTACATCATTGACCTGACTGACTACATCATTGACCTGACTACATCATTGACTACATCATTGACCTGACTGACTACATCATTGACCTGACTACATCATTGACTACATCATTGACCTGACTACATCATTGACTACATCATTGACCTGACTACATCATTGACCTGACTGACTACATCATTGACCTGACTACATCATTGACCTGACTGACTACATCATTGACCTGACTACATCATTACATCTTAAATTGAACACCATACTCTGTCACCAAAAGTGCTTTAATTTCCTTTTCAATAATTTAATCTATTTCAAAATTTTCTAAGAGGAAAAAAGCGAAATGAATATAACGCCAGCAACTTTTGTTTTACTATGATAGGGTAACTATACAGATTATGTTCCGAGTCAGCTGGAATATGAGCGAATTTATAAAAAAATTAAAGAACTGTTTATTTATAATCTTACATATGAAATAGTTCCTTAATTTTTTTCTTAACAATTAGGGTTGATTTAGCGACATGCTCGGTGTGTTTCTTAAGCATGTATGATTTCATACATCTTACCATGTCTATAATCATGTATTGGACTTAATTATGATTTCATACATCTTACCGTGTCTATAATCATGGAGTGGACATGTCTATAATTATGGAGTGGACTTAATTATGATTTCATACATCTTACCGTATCTATAATCATGGAGTGGACTTAATTATGATTTCATACATCTTATCATATCTATAATCATGGAGTGGACTTGTCTATAAGAATGGAGTAGACTTGATTACGATTTTATAGATCTTACCATGTCTATCACCATGGAATGGACATGTCTATAAGAATGAAGTGGACATGTCTATAAGCATGGAGCGGACATGTCTATAAGAATGGAGTGGACATGTCTATAAGCATGGAGTGGACTTGTCTATAAGAATGGGGTGGACATGTCTATAAGCATGGAGTGGACTTGTCTATAAGCATGGAGTGGACATGTCTATAGGAATGGAGTGGACATGTCTATAAGCATGGAGTGGACTTGTCTATTAGCATGGAGTGGACTTGATTACGATTTCATACATCTTACCATGTCTATGAGCATGGAGTAGACATGTCTATAAGCATTGAGTGGACTTGTCTATAAGCATGGAGTGGACTTGATTACGATTTCATACATCTTACCATGTCTATAAGCATGGAGTGGACATGTCTATAAGCATGGAGTGGACTTGTCTATAAGCATGGAGTGGACATGTCAATAAGCATGGAGTGGACTTGATTACGATTTCATACATCTTACCATGTCTATAAGCATGGAGTGG
Source organism: Unio delphinus (assembly GCA_029339505.1). Classification (NCBI taxonomy): domain Eukaryota; kingdom Metazoa; phylum Mollusca; class Bivalvia; order Unionida; family Unionidae; genus Unio; species Unio delphinus. The sequence continues at coordinate 8,067,171 of JAQISU010000219.1, read as the reverse complement.
ACATGTCTATAAGCATGGAGTGGACATGTCAATAAGCATGGAGTGGACTTGATTACGATTTCATACATTTTACCATGTCTATAAGCATGGAGTGGACATGTCTATAAGCATGGAGTGGACATGTCTATAAGCACGGATTGGACTTGTCTATAAGCATGGAGTGGACATGTCAATAAGCATGGAGTGGACTTGATTACGATTTCATACATCTTACCATGTCTATAAGCATGGAGTGGACATGTCTATAAGCATGGAGTGGACTTGTCTATAAGCATGGAGTGGACATGTCTATAAGCACGGCGTGGACTTGTCTATAAGCATGGAGTGGACATGTATATAAGCATGGAGTGGACATGTCTATAAGCATGGAGTGGAATTGTCTATAAGCATTGAGTTGACTTGATTACGATTTTGCCGGCATAATGCCTTTTTGTGATATTTCAACCAAAGCAGAATAATGAGAATCTAAGATTATTCTAATTCACCACATTTGGAGCCTATTTCGCCTTTGAAGATAGTTTCTGCAATGTAGACGAGAGACAATTTATGCAAAACTTTTGTTCCACTTTTTAATATAAGATTAACAAAAGAATAGTTAAATATCCAGAACATTTGATAGTTTAAATTTCTAACCGTCTTGAAGATGCCTTTTTTCAGCAGATAAAAAACATATTTATAATAGCATTTCCTCCTTACTTTCCTCTAGAAAATCTAATATGGAACACTGCATGCTTGTAAAGACACTCTAGAAAATCTAATATGGAACACTGCATGCTTGTAAAGACACTCTAGAAAATCTAATATGGAACACTGCATGCTTGTAAAGACACCTGATAAATGTTTCAAGCAATTACAGACGACACATGCCTGATATTTTTTTGTAATCTCACATTGTCGTGCTGACTATATTGGTTTCCCATTGGTCATGAGGGAAAAGAGATGAAAATGAGTCGAGTATAAAAACTGTGGGAAAATGGTGAAATTATATTATTATAAGACACGTTGACGTTTTCAATTTTCGTCATCAATATTGGTTATCTATTTTACACAAATATTAAAACTGCAAAAAAAATCCATTTAACCTTTTTATATGTAACTTACGAATATTGTAGTCGTTTAATAACTCAAAGAAATTTTTAGCGCATTCAAAGATGATTAAATCTTACACCTTGACCATGACTGTAGCACCGTAATCGACACGTCTTTGAAATCAATGATTCCCAGCCTGTTTTAGCCGTGAACCGAAAAAAAAAATTGTTGACCCTCACGACCCCGTGTCCACATTTTACAAGTTTTGACATTTAAAAGAAGTCCTGGCAACCCTCGCGACCCTGATTCAGAGTTGCCAGATACGCGGGTTTTTCGACCAATTGGGCTCCTTTCGAAATTTTGGTTAAGTGAATTATTTTTAGATTGCGGGTTGCAGTTTTTTGGGCTGGTTTCTGATTTGTGTCACCGTAGTTTGGGCTGCATCAAATTGCTATTAAATTCTCCGCATTCAATTTCATATTGGCGTTAGTGACAATACTATCTAAAAATCTTGATGAATCCATTATTCTGGATGTATCTCCATAGATCTATCTCACATACTTAAGTTTGTTTGTTGAAATTCCGGAACCGGAAGAACGAAGCTCGCTTCTAATTTCAAATTTCAATTAAGCTAGCATATTAATAGCATATCTATGCTGGTAATTGTAGCATGTAGGGCGGAGGCTCTATTATCACTTTATCAGTGTTATAATATTGTTAAATTTATGGTATTTGGTTCTTATTTACTCTTCAGATTGGGCGGTTTTTGCGCTGCTTTTTAAAGGTACACGTGCGGGAATTTAAAAAAAGTATCTGGCAACATTACCCTGATTTGGATTGCAACCCTGGGGATGGGAACCATTGCTGTTAAGCCATAGCAATGGATTTACGTGTTGTAAGCATTGGACCGATGTTATAGAAATTTATTTCTGTCCAAACCATAAATGTAATGGGACGTAGGGTTGGACAAGTACAATTGTTTCAGAGAAGAATTGTACTTTGTCAGGTTGGCTCTTATTATTGATTGGTGTTCCAAACTCTCGATCGAATGGGTGCAAGTTCGAATTCTATCATCGAATTAGCCAGTGTCGACTGCATTGGTGTGTCCCTGGTCAGGGCACTTAATTCGGATTGTCTCGGCACTAAATACCATACTTGTATTATGTGCCGAAAGCACCACACCAAATCAAATCCTTGCTTATCAAGGTTGAGAGTTTATTACAAGAACAAATAGAGGAGTTGAACTTTTTACTAGAAAGAACTGGATGTGAAACAATTCCCACCTTTTCCTGACTGTGTGCTAAGGAAAATATTAACATAAGAGACATTGTTCTCTAATAAATACAATCAAAATAAATTATTTTTATTTAAAAAAATATAGCAATAGTTGTGCGGTCACCAATTCTGTGTGGCAACTCCATGGCGCAATCCCATTGTATTTACATATATCTACAAAGTAAAGTCTCTTTCTCGATGCTGCATTAGGACCTTCAATTAAACGTGTAAGTTAACAATCTCAGGAACAGAGTAAAGTGTTAGAAAAGAGTGCTGGAGATGAAACTAGTTGTTCTGTAAGACGTGAATTTTAAAAAAAAATTAATTTCGTAGAGTGCCATTTAATAGTGAGTTCTTGTATTTCCAAAAATATTCATAAAAAAAAATATTGATGTGAATTAAAGAAACTATCACAAATTATTGTGGATTGTAGGTAATCTGTAAAAACCGCAAGATAGATGTAGGGGGATTGTGCAGATTGTATGCAGGTACTAAATTTACTATGAGGTAGTTATCAAATGCTGGTGATATAGGAAGTTGATGTATATTGTATGTAATCAGTAGATAGTATGTATGCACTAAAAACTATGAGATAGTTATCTAAGGTAGGTGTAGATCATATCTAGGCAGTACAAATATGAGGTAGTTATCTAAGGTAGGCGTAGATCATATCTAGGCAGTACAAATATGAGGTAGTTATCTAAGGTAGGTGTAGATCATATCTAGGCAGTACAAATATGAGGTAGTTATCTAAGGTAGGTGTAGATCATATCTAGGCAGTACAATTATGAGGTAGTTATCTAAGGTAGGTGTAGATCATATCTAGGCAGTACAAATATGAGGTAGTTATCTAAGGTAGGTGTAGATCATATCTAGGCATTAAAACTAAACTATGAGGTAGTTATCTAAGGTAGGTGTAGATCAGTGCTGTCCAACCTTTTAGACACCATGGAATACTTTAAAAAATTGTTTCCTGAAGCCGAAATCCGTAGCAGAAAAATTCGTGTTTAATACATAGTCGAATTTATATACCTAGAATCTTGCACACATCTACATACATCTCGAATAATAACTTTTGGAACACATCTATGTACAACTCGAATAATAACTACTTGAACATATATATATATATATATATATATATATATATATATATATATATATATATATATATATATATATATATATATATAACTCGAATAATAACTTTTGGAACACATCTATGTATAACTCGAATAATAGCTATAGCATCATCCTGATAAAATATGGTCAAATATGTCGAATTAGTACCAATCATTGCATTACACATGAATTCGTTATTTTGTACCAAATATTATGGCAATGGTTTAGGAAAATAGGGAATACGTATACATACATACATACATACATACATACATACATACATACATACATACATACATACATACATACATACATACATACATACATACATACATACGATTACACAGCGTGTATAAGTCCTTTTCGAATACAATTTAATAATGACTCAAGAAAAATAAATGGAATACAAAAGAAAGTAAACTGTTCTTACCATCACTGTGTTTGTTGCTATCTACGCAAAGGTTTTCATGCCTTCTTGCTTCTAGTGCTAGGCGTTTTGTCGAATACCCGACACCGACTGAATTCAGCTCTTTGACAGCTGAGCACAGGTCTGCAGCGCGCGCTCCACTTCTGAACAACAACAATAAAAAATCTATACTATACGCTGTTGATACGATTCGCAGCTCTGGGGAATAATTATTCAAAACAAGCAGAAGCCAGACTTTAAACGATCGTTGTTAACAGTGTTTTAAAGGCATCATGTCATCTTTTTATTACAATAATTCCTCCCGCAGGCTAGCGGTGTTAATTCGAGTCAGTCGGGTTTTATTTTGTTGTTTTATTTTTGTTTTGTTGTATTTTTTTCGACGAAAATCTTGTCAGACGTCAAAACCCAATCAACTTAGACTCATATCCGCTTTTCGGATTCCTTGTTGGTTTTCTAATTTTTGGGATAAGTTGATCATCCAAAACAGGTTGGCAACGTTTGCTGGCACAACAATCACAGGGTTTAATATTAGCTCAGCGGGTAATGATATTATACCCTAGGACGCAGATGTAGTAATTTAGCAATGAATTTCAGAATAGCTCAGAATGAGTGATAAATATACATACCTCTTATATCTTCAAAACTAGGCTGGCGAACAATTTCATTTGGATGTATTGTCAGCTTTGTTGAGTAGCAAATTGAAAGCCAGAAAGTATTAGAAATTATCTATCCCATACTCCAGGGACGTCATTTGGGGAGGGCGGAGGGAGGTATTTACCCTACCCCACGAATTTGCATGTACTGTAAAATTGCTGCAGTCCATATAGGAAAATTAACAATGCGGTCAAATTTTGCCCCCTCCCCGAAAAATTAAAATGACGTCCCTGCGATACTCACCCAATACCAGTTACATATCCCATTACTTTCATGCCCATTAAAGCTATATGTTATTAAACGGTTCGGGTCTTAGTTCAGCATTGCACGTCTGATGGCATCCATGGTTACCAATTGCAAATACAACAATTCGTTTTAAAATTACTTAATAGGAGTATTGGCAATTTTGGCGTATTTGAGCTTTTGACCTTTCGGTGGTGAGTAATAAAGAATGGGGTTAAAAAATAAAATGCAAACCTTATTGGTCTGTAGGGTGAGGTGGGATGGTATTCTGTTATGTGTCGTCAATCATCGTCTCAGACAGCCGATGGATTCTTGGACTGGCAGGCAGAGGCCCAATGTGTGTTTTATTCTTTACAAAAATTAATTAGATGTACACGGTCTTATTCCTCCAAAGATTTATACCGTTTGTTGCTTATTTCAAGCTGTTTATCGAGTCTGGACCAACAAATTAACGTAATCAGAGCAAAAACTACTACAACAGAGAGATTGCTATATAACTTTTAAATGTAACATTGTGCGGTTCTTTGTGATAAGAAACGTATTAGATATCACCAGTCATACACTACAGTTAACACATCGTTTAGGCAACATAAATCGATTGATTATGTTGAAGAATGACATGTATTTCACCATGTTGCATTCTGTGTATGTATGTATGTATGTATGTATGTATGTATGTATGTATGTATGTATGTATGTATGTATGTATGTATGTATGTATGTTATTATTAATAAGAGGAAAAACAGGCTGCATTTTTGTTACTAACATGCAACGTGCATTATCAAAGAAGAAGCCATCACCGAAAGCTTATTCCAATGACAATCATCAATAAGCCCGGAAGCTTAATTTCTATTTAGGACTTTGACAAATTGACCGTAAAAAAAACGTAGAACTAAATTAGGTGAAAGAATATAGAGATTACATTGCAAGTCTTTCCTGGTAGCCATATTTTGATGCAAACATGCATTGCGTACATGGTATCATATCATTGTGTTAATAAATAATTCACCGTTCCCAAGGCCTAGCGGTTAGAGTGTCCGCTTCAGATGCGGGAGGTCGTGGGTTCGATCCCCTTTTGAGTCGTACCAAAGACTTCTAAAAATAGTACTAACAGCTGCCTTTTTTGGCCCTTAGCATGAAGAGGTTAGTGTTAAGACTGGTGGACCTGGTGTCAGAATAATATGACTGGGTGGGACATAATGCTACATGTCTGCGGCATGCTCTCCCAGTTTTAGGTATCACTATAAACTGCCACACTGCAGACATCGTAGCGATATGACTGAAAAAATGTTAAAGCTACGCTATAAATCTAAATCAAACACACAAAACCACACACATTAACAAAGGAATATATTTTCTTTTGTTACTCGAGAATATGCAACCTCCAACGTATTCAGCAGGTTTAGAGGAAAAAATGTTCTCATTTATTTTTCTGATTCCGTTCTCGTAATTATATTATGTGTACAAACTGTACGTTTCCAGCATTTCAGTCATATGATAATTTTTTTTGAAAAAATGCCAACTTTTCTACATTTTGCCGCTTTCTTGAAATCAAACTGAATAGTGCGGTTCGGTACAATATTACGTCTATTTATCATAACTAAAATGATTGCTTAACTGTTAGAGCACTAATTGAGGCTTAGACATTTTTTGGGGTGTGTGTGTGTGTGTGTGTGTAAGTGATGCCAAAAGCAGTGGCTATACAAGAACAACAAATAACAAGTCAGGCGCGTTTTATTAGATTTAGAATGCTTTTAAACGAGTACTGGTTTGGCTTCCAATTAAGTATCAGACGTGAGTTAGAAACAAATTGCACCAAAAAGTATGATCTTAAATATTGCACATTTTCGTTAAACAAATTGCAAGACTCGATTTGTGTTCATTAGAGTAGAAAACAGCTGTATAAAATACTGTCAATATAGAAGGCAGTAAACGATTTCTCATCTCCATCATACAAACAAAAAACTATAACATTGCAACGTTTATCAATTTCATTTGCATAATTGAATGTAAACTGTAAAATAATTTACTCCACTCCAAGTTAATAAGGAGCTTTATTTATATAATCGTTTTTGGTATTGAATCGCTTGTTCCAATTGGCAAAACGAACTCACGGTCTAGGCATCGCGGAGTGGGTAGTCCTTTTAGGTCTGAGATTAAGCAAAAGATTGTGTTTTCAACTGATCTTTAAAGATTTGTTGTTTGGATAAAAATGAAAATTCACAGTCATACGTATGCTTTTTTTGTGTGTTCGTTAGATGATTTACTCTGCATAGATCTCATCTAACTATTGTACAGTTAATCTCACCTATTTTTGTTTGCAATAGCGGATATTATAGCAAACGTATGATACCATTCCATTGTTCAAGATGGAATAAATTGACGTGTCTCTTAGTGTTGTATAATTTAAATGTATTGCCTTGTTCTTTCTATTTGTATTTGATATATTATGTTAATTCAGGTTAAAAAGCAATTACATAGACATAAAATATTACTTTCAGAAGATTTTTTTAACACGACAAAATTGTTTATTTAGAACAAATTCAATCAAATGAGTTGCATACTCGCTACTACGAGCTTCTGATCTTCTCTGATAGCATTCAGAAATAAAATGAACTGTGAATCTGGCTATGTTCGAATGCCTTCACAGCAAAACACTGCAATTTGCTATTTGTCACGTTCTTGTTCTTGCTTAGTTCTGATGCACATGGAATCAAATTTGGTCTTCAGTCGTCTATATGTAAACCAATTTCCATAGACTGAAGTACTTGGAACATTTTTGCCTACTTATTCTAACATGAATAGGTTTATGGTCCAGTGAAACTCTTGCAAATTGTGTTGAAAATTCAATTTACGTTTAGAAAAACAACTTTAAAGCATTAGCATATGGTAACCATAGTTTCGTCTAAAATGGGATTAAGATAAATAGATACACTGTTTGGCATGGCTGCTTTTGTCTAGGTCGCCAATACAGTTACAGTTTCAGAGCGGTTCAGTGGAAATGCCAATCGAAGCAATGGTAATAAATGAAGTTAGATCAATCATAATCAAAGTACGAAGGAAACCTTTTCCGAGTTTGCAAAATCAGTATTGGGGCTTGTGCATTCTTCTCCACGGATATCAGTAACATTGAATTTTATTCAGTGCCAACACAACCTACTCACCAAACTAATACCAATGTAGCAAGTTCTTTTCTCTAGATAAAATCCATACATATATATGTATGCGTGTGAGTGTGTGTTTAAGTTTTGACTTCCTCAAATTATGTATTCTCTCTCTCTCTCTCTCTCTCTCTCTCTCTCTCTCTCTCTCTCTCTCTCTCTCTCTCTCTCTCTCTCTCACACACACACACACACACACACACATCTCACGCAGAGAGAGAGAGAGAGAGAGAGAGAGAGAGAGAGAGAAAAAATTGAGAAATACTTTGAGAAAAGTCAAAACTTAAACAATTCTCTCACAAACATGCAGATACACACACACACATATATATATATGTGTGTGTGTTCGTGTGTATGTGTGTGAGAAAGAAAGAAAGAAAGAAAGAAAGAAAGAAAGAAAGAAAGAAAGAAAGAAAGAAAGAAAGAAAGAAAGAGAGGAGAATTGTGAGATGACAATATAGCGGATGACGGTTTAAATGAAAAAATTCAAACTTTAAAATATAGCATCTAGAAATTTAAATTTTCAGTAACTTCAAAGTGAATGAAGAGCTCGTTAAGAATGTGGTTTTATCTTGTGTTCTTCACTTAAGCTTAAACCAAATGGGATGGATATATTAACTCGTTTGTGCGTTCACTGCATCAAAGCCATAAGGATGAGTTGAGAGTTAGTACCAAAAGTATCTTTGGTAGTTTACAATACTTAAGGACTTAAGGATTATAAGTAACATGTAGCTACTCACGGACAGTCTTTGGTCGGCAGTTTGGACAATTTTATCTAAATATACTCTTGTAGCTTGTTAGCCGTGGCAAACTGCAGGTCGATGTGGCGACTCCACTGGAGTCCAAAAATTCGATTTAAAAGGATATTATTAATATTGACAATAGTTGGAGATGTCAGTGCTTTAGAAAGTACAACTCATTATGAACAAGAAAGACATATTTTGGCGATCAAAACAAATAAACATTTTAGTTTCTGGATTCGGATAAAAATTGAGAAATTATAACACATTAAATTGGATTAGACTTATATGTTATCAAGTAAATCTTTGAAAATTACACGATTAAAAAATCCTGTATCTGTAAAACGTGGTGTAAATCCTTCTCACGATTAGTTCATAATACATTTACAGTTCATTCTTCTTACAGCTTTCATGCCATCGTCTAAGAACATTAAAAAATGTGGGAACAATACATTTGTTTGGAATTTTGAGGTTGAGTGGTTTTCTTTGATGTCTTTCGGCACAGCAGCACAAGTAGGTTGTTAAGGGCCAAACCAATTGGAGTTCAATGCATAGGATGCACAACAATTACTGACCCGTGCTGTTCTAATGTAGGATTCGAACCTGCAACCTATCGGTAGAAAGTCCGGTACGCTAATCACCGCGGCTCATGCCTCTATTAGCCGAATCTCAGGAGCCGGCAGGGTGTAAGTGTAAGCCTGCAAAACCTATTACATATATTAACATCTTGTTTTCAATTATAGTAACTCGTTGGAAATTTTTTACAGTAGTAAGTTATTTCGTGCTGTAGCTATTCTTGTTTTTATTAGGCAAACTATTCCACGGATGTATTAAGGATTGTGTAATGATGGAGCATTTAACTTTTATTTTAATTTGGATACATTTGGAAAAGTTAGTGTCAAAACAATCCAAAATCACAAAATATACAGGTTGCTGTGCATTTTCTAGTACTGTTTTTAATTAAATATTTTATCCGAAATTTAGGTCATTGCAGGGCAAAGTATATTAAAAACGATCATATCACTTATTACCTATAAAATAATAGGTTATTGAGTATGTTAGAAAATTCGAATATGTACTGACTGAAGATTTTTATGGGTTTTCCGCAACAAGATGACCGAAGGTTTCGAGTACTTTGCGTTTGACTTTGTTCCTTTCTTTCACATACAAGTTATTGCAATCATTACAACTGTGCAAGCATTGGGCATTTTCGTTATTTAGTAGGAGGCAGAATATTCAACCATAACATTTTCATCCAATCTTTTCCAGAATTCAAAGCACTACGATACACGTATATAAAAATGACGTCGCATAAATTAATTAATAATTGTAATGACCACGTCATTTCTAGTTGAGGAGTAAGGATTGATTGTATTACTGTGCATTGCCATTATTATTGAAGAAAAAAAATAGCATTTTGTTTTATAGGTCGTTTTCATCAAGTCGTATCTAATTAATGATTTTGTTCACAAATCGGCGTAGAACTCAGGTAAATTTTCACGGGTTTTCGAAGTTTGGATAATAACAGAAACTTAAATATTAATTAAGAAAATTCTACATTCCAGCAGACGACTTTTAAGCTTCTACTCCATATGTTTTGTTCGAACCTAGCGTTTATAAGAACTGTAAGTGTAGGCTGTCTTTAGAAGTTATCGTTCTTGGTCTAATATTACGTCAAGCAAAACAACTTCACCATAAAACCACTTCACCATAAAACATTCGTTTTCCAATACAAAAAAATATACTGAAAAGGTGTACATAAAATCAAACATAATTTGTTGACATGATTTTCTTTAGTTGAAATAATGGTTGATATTAAACGATGAACCTGCTGCCATCTAAGAGACTGAAAAAATGAAAATTTATTTTAGATTCAATAATTAACAAGTGCCACACCTTCTTTAAGGCACACAACAGTCTTTAACGCTCCACATAACACAACAGTCTTTAACGCTCCACATAATACAACAGTCTTTAACGCTGCACATAACACAAGTCTTTAACACTCCACATAACACAACAGTCTTTAACGCTCCACATAACACAACAGTCTTTAACACTCCACATAACAAATACGTTGCACACATACATTGAGAGATAAAACATTCAGTACACATAACCAAGTATTTACATATAAACCGTTAAAATATTTTTTAAGATTTTACTTCAGCAAGCAGAAAACAAAACAAAATCGAGAATATATTATTAGGAATGATATTTACAGATTTCTTTTGTGCGTTATGTATCAGTCTTGTAATGGATACGTTTCATGAAGACATGATAGAATTTTCAGTTATGTATCAGTCTTGTAATGGATACGTTTCATGAAGGCATGATAGAATTTTCAGTTATGTATCAGTCTTGTAATGGATACGTTTCATGAGGACATGATAGAATTTTCCGTTTTGCATGACACAATCGATCGCAAAAAGGCAACACTTCCAAAATACCATTAGTGAACAAAAACAAGAAAACCGATCTATTACTGTTACCAGTCAATGGTCTTAAACTAATTGTAGCAGAAAAAGGCATACACCAAGAAGATTCGCGGACTTCAACAAATAATTTATTTCTCTAGAATACAAAATGAAAATTTGAAAGAACTCCCATTATTTTCAATGAAATCCAAAATAGATGTAAAAGTTTTATCAGATGTTCAGAAGTATAGAGTATTCCGAATTAATTCCAGTGGTATGAACATTATATCCAATAATGAAGTGTTGACACACCAATAACCGGGAATGTGCTGACGTGCTAACACTGTTGATGCATCACAATGAGATAATTCAAAAAATGTTTCTAAATTAATTGACAATAATCACAAAATAGTGATCCAGTGAGAAAGTATTATTGTGCATTTTGTGAATCCACTGAATTAAATAAATAAATATATCCTCTAAACACAACTAAAAGACTGAATCAGCTAGTCTGAAATAGGAATAATCAACTCTGTTCAACACTTCCTTTATGAAAAGAACTATGATACAAAAATAGTACTAGGATGAAGGTCATTTTCCCATCAAATTCATAACCAAAATCCCTTATAGTACCTCCAAGGTCAAAAGGTCATGTAAACATGTTTACCTGCAAGTGAAAATCATCTTCCAATATAATTAACAATCATGGACATAACTTTGCTACGTAATATGTTGTTACAAAAATGAACTATTTACCATGTTATTTGCAATACATACCAATACAGTAGTTAGGTAGGTTAAAACTCCTATAAATTATGAACAGGGGTTAATCTCACAATATATAACATTATTCTAATTAACGACATCCTCATTCAAGATAGATATGTTCTCAAAAGTAAACATGTTTTGCTTGAAACTGAAAAATACAAAAGAAGTTAGGCAACGAGTATTATGAAATTTGTGACGAAGAAAAAGGTATAAATTTACATGCGCAAAACTTAATGTGTAATCAAAGTAAAAATTACCTGGAAAATGAATTTACTGAGACTGAAGCTAAAGAGAGATGGTCTATAATCAGTTGCATGTGAAATTTCAAATTTGACGCTCAGGCAGCATTCGTCAGCATATAATGACTGTCACTTCCTGTAAATTCGTCATACTCTATAGTCTCCTCATATTTGAATAGCTTGTTGTCATTCCTGTATCTGACGTCGATCCCAGTGTCACGGAAGACATCAGCAATCATAGCAGAGAGCATTACACTGAAGACAGTTGGATCCACCAAACATCTTTGCTTAACTCCATTGATTCCTGCAATTGCCATCTTGAAACTGTAGACTTTTAAATTTGACGTGAGCTTCCAAAGGCCCCCACGGCTGACTGTGGTAACTGTCAGGTCGATGAATTTCTTGTACAAGTTGGAATTCTTTCATTGGCATTTCTCCTGGAGTTGACGAACTGCAAACTCTTTATGTAGTCACTCAGCCTTTTCTCGATCCACTATTGGCTATCAGGCAGGGGACATTGATCGATGTGATACAAAAGACTATTCGACAGAATTCAAGCGAGATTTTTGACAGCTATTGTCAGCAAGGAGATGTCCCAATGTTCGTCGCTGGCATGTCTATTGTCTTTCTGCTTATAGTGGTGGAGGATGCGTCTCCTTGTAATTTTGAGGTATAACTCCTTGAATCCATATTGACTGAAAGAGTTTAGTCAGTTTCGGTGCCACGTACGAGCATTAGATTTTGCAGACTTCTTCTGGAATAGCGTCGTCTCCAGGTGATTTGTCATTAATCAACAGTCAATTGTTTTCTGACTTTCAGCCAGAATGGGTTGATTGTCAAGTGATATATTTGGACAGCAGATGAATTGCATTCTTATTGATATATGGCTATTGAGTGAGGCTCCTGTTGCAGTTTTAGTACCACTTTTAAAGTATCTTTTTATCGTCATCAAGCGGTTAGGCGCTGTCAGCACTCAGTATTGGAAATATAGCTGATGACAGTGTCCCATAGATTGTTTTCAAAGCCGATGGAAATTCTTCATATTTTGATTGTTTGAGGATGACTGAATATTATATGCCTTATTGCTTAGCCATATGTCTTGTAGCTCTCTGGGTTTGCATTCGACAGTCGTCATGATGTTGTTGAAGATGTCTTCGTAGATGATAAAGTGCTGTCGTCAATACAAAACTTTTGTGCCGATCTTTCTCATTTAGAAGTCTCTGTATGGCAGCAGCATTATCATCAAACCAATCTTGATGTTTACTTGTGGTGCGACCGGTGGATTTGGATCATTTTTAAAACGTGAACGAAAGACTTTTTCACCCAGAACGATACATACTTTGATTTGTGACTTTAGTTGGGAACTGTCTTGCTCTCTTTGCCTTTTACAGCCATATCAGTACAAAAATTTGTCATTATCACCCAAATGGTCAATCTAAAAAAGTTCATACCATTATGACATTGTAGGTTCTATCAAAAGGTAAATAATTATGCCATAAACAAAAGGTAAATAATTATACCATAACAAAAGGTAAATAATTATGCCATAACAACAGGTAAATACTTATGCCATAACAAAAGGTAAATACTTATGCCATCAACAAAAGGTTAATACTTATGCCATAAACAAAAGGTAAATACTTATGCCATAACAAAAGGTAAATACTTATGCCATAACAAAAGGTAAATACTTATGCTATAAACAAAAGGTAAATAATTATGCCATAAACAAAAGGTAAATAATTATGCCATAAATATAAAGGATCGTACGGAACAAAGATTGGAAAGAATTTCTGCAAGTGTAACACATGTGTGGCATGTACAGACCTGTAGATCAGGTGGAACGGGCCCTATACTAGAGGTACAAGGCAAATACTTTCATTTATATGTCATTATACATACTTATTACATAGTTTTGTGTTAATATATTTTGAAATGTATACATATGAGATCACATTCTTCTTTACAATTGATTTCAGTTTAGGATCAAAACGTGAATTCTTATTTACTCAGTTTTACTTGAGCCAAGAAAGTGAATTATTGTTTAGTTTTCATCCGAAGTCCAAAAAGTAAATTCTCTTTTAAAACTCTTTTCATCCTTTCTATATAAATTTAGAATCTTCTGGAAACGAACTTTGGGCCCACACCCAGGTCATTTTATTATTTATTAGGTTTTTTATATAAAGTTGAGGTAAGCAAAATTATTTGCTTAATCCTTCAAAATCAGACTGTGGAATTACTTTTTGTTTTGTTCAGATATGATTGTAGAGGAATCATGTATTTAAATTATTCATTGGAATTACAAAGTACTCGTTGTCTTTATGAAACAAACCATTATTTTGGGATTATCGGAAACTCATTCAAAACATTTTGGTTTATGTCATTGTCATACATCAACGTTGTCGGTATCTCACCAATTCAATATTATTGGTACATCAACACATTCAGTATTGGAATACATTCGGAACATTCTATACTTTTGGACTTGTGATATAACTTTTAGAATTATTTGGGATTTAATTCACAATACTGAAAGTTCTCTTAAATTTTCACTTTGTAACTTAGAGAAGTAAAATACATATTGATTTTAATGAACTTGTTAGTTTAGTTTCTTTCTTGTACTTAGTTTAAGGCCATAGAGTCATAAAAAGTTCCGACCATTCGCATTATTTGCACTTCCTGTAAATGTCTGAGGATTCGTACAAAATGAAAACCAAAGGCCTACCCATATAAGAGGAATGTTTTTTCTTTCTTTTATAGATGATTAAGCTTGTATATAAAAAGCATGTTAAAGTTTGATGTTTCCGTACGGCTGACATCACAAAATCAAAAGCATCAACCAAATAAAACTGGCCTTACAATGTAAAAGTTCCCATAACCAAATAAAACCGGACTTACAATTCAAAAGTTCCTACGACCAAATAAAACTGGCCTTACAATGTAAAAGTTCCCACAACCATATAAAACTGACCTTACAAGGTAAAAGTTCCCACAACCTAATAAAACTGGCCTTACAATGTAAAAGTTCCCACAACCAAATAAAACTGGCCTTACAATGTAAAAGTTCCCACAACCTAATAAAACTGGCCTTACAATGTAAAAGTTCCCACAACCATATAAAACTGACCTTACAAGGTAAAAGTTCCCACAACCTAATAAAACTGGCCTTACAATGTAAAAGTTCCCACAACCAAATAAAACTGGCCTTACAATGTAAAAGTTCCCACAACCAAATAAAACTGGCCTTACAATGTAAAAGTTCCCACAACCAAATAAAACTGCCCTTACAATGTAAAAGTTCCCACCAATATTACAATCAACTTTCTATACCTTAACCTTTCTTATTTTTCTGATGAAAACTTCAATTTATTAATAAAATATTTTTTTTAATACAAATTATCAACTTACAGAAAATTATGACTGAAAACACAAAATTTATTAGACATTGGGTTTTACTTTCATTTAGTAAATTGAAAAAAGATTGAACTATTTAGTTGTAAAGTAATTAACATTCTTCCATTAAAAACAAAAAACAAACAAATTATGCAAAGAATCCATTTTCGCTACCCATAAGTTTCCCAGATCGTCGTTACTGGCAGTCATCCAAGTAAAAACCGCCTTTTACAAATTTAGTTTTTATTTGAAAAGATAATGTACTCAGTTTTATCGTTGGAAGACCTGGATGGAGAGAGTGTATTAAATACATGAGATTTACATGACCAGCAAAAGTAACTGTTCCATGTTGTTCTAATGTAAAATGTAATTATCAACGCAAAATATTAAGAACCTGCCACACAAAAAATAACCCACTATAAAATATAACCTATTACATCTTGTATCAACTGGAATTTAAACATTAACGCAAATATCATCATTAGTAATTTGACTTGCAAAATATGAATGCTAAACGCAAAGTGAAAGTAGTTATTTTTCGTTTTAACCTTTGGTTCCAATCCCGGCACACATGAGTTGCACGTGTATTTTCCTGCTGTTGTTCGAGGTGAAGGAGTGTATTATTTTATAATGCACGTACATTTGTCCAGTAGTAGTTTGGTTTGGATTTTTTTAACGTTGCTTAAACAATTTTGCAGTCATATCGCTACGATATCTGCAGTGTGCCAGTTTATAATGATGTCTAGCATTGGGGCATTATGCCGCAGACATGTAGCATGATGTCCCACTCAGTCACATCATCCTGACACCAGGCCGACCAGTCCTAACACTAACCTCTTAATGCTGAGTGAGGCAGCTTTGAGTACACTTTTGTAAGTCTTTGTTATGACTCGGCCACGGATCGAACGCGCGACCTTCCGCATCCAAGGTAGACGCTCTAACCACTATGCCACTGGAGCGGTCTTGTCCAGTAGTAAGACATATTACTTCTTTCGAATGTTCAGATCGAGACATATATATGACAGAAATAGGTGTTTCATAGCGAACATGTTCGCAACAGCTTTACAATGAATTTAAAGTATTAGGCAGGGCTAGCAGCAGAGAGGGTGAATCCTACAACGTTTTTAGACAAAATTTGATTGAAATCCTAAAACGAGCCGTCTTATAATCTTATTTTAACCAAAAAAAAGGTGAACCCTACAACGTTTTCAGACAAAAAATTGATTGAAATCTCCCTACGAAATCATTTTAACTAAAAAAATGAAAACGATTTTTTAATTAATTTTGGTCGCAACTTGTTGTCATCCACCCTCTCTGCTGCTTGGTGATTTCATCACTGGGTTAACAAAAAATAATAAATGATTTTAACCGAATATTTCATCAAGTCTTTAGGACGAAAATCATTTATGATTTCACAAACAGACTAATCGCTAACACCTCTTCTTGTAAATCAATCAGATTATTTGACTGGTCGGTGAGTTTGAAATTAATTCTGGTTAATGAATTATTATGGCATCGCATGTAGACAGGATTAATTGGGTTTTCAATAATTAGGAATCCTGGAGGAGCTGTTGGTGCAAATGAATAAAGAATATATCCCTGCTGAGCTTGATTTGATTGCTCTAGATTAATCTGATAGCTTCCTTCGATAACATCACACACTAAATTGAGCGCAATCACTGAGGATATATTCACATTGAACGGAGCGATATGCCTGCCGCCACCATCTGGATCATTATTATGTTTGAGGAGGACAGTTGAATCTGATTTTTGTAGCGCCTTGATATCGGTTTTAACAATTCTTGCTAGTTCATCAGCGTTGTATTTGGGAAACTTGAAATTACGCAGATTGTCCTCTGTGATATTGTAATCGGTTAAGAATCGTTGTTTGTTGTCGCTGTTGTCATTAATTATTGTTTGAATAATTAGTTCATAGATATATTTCATGTCCGATATAAGCTGATTTATTATTTCAACGTGTTTTTGCGATCTTGTTTTCCGTAGTTGTTCTAGTTGAGTGTCATATAATTGTTTAATCTCATTAAAATAACCACGGACGTCAGTTAGCGTAAATGAAATAGTAACAGATGAGTCGGTTGTTCTTTTAATGATAAAATCCCATTGCAATGTGTCTTTGTTGGTGAATATAAATCTATCGGCGATTCTTCCTTTTCTTATATCAGATAAATTATCTCGATAACTGGGATTGATTTCATGATATGATTGTACATCCGTGGTTAAGTCGGTGGTGGATTTTTCCGGTGGTTTTTCAAGCCATCCTAGTACGGTTCTTATCGAGCTGTTATAGATATCTACGACGTATCCTTCTGTGCTTATCTCAATTGCGGATGATAGCGTCGGCTCATGAACTGTTATAGCGATTTTCGATTCTGTTTCAGTAATCGATTTTATTCTACGCGCGAATTCATTATTGATTTGTTCTATTTGGTATGACCCTGTTGGTATCGAAACGACGTTCCAGTCTGGGGTTCCGTCGGGTTTATTCTTATACGAGAACACCAGTGAATTATTGGGTTGTTGACCACCAAATGATTTTGATCTGATATTAGGCCAACTGTGATACACTCGTAGTTTTGCTAGCGCTATCTCCTTCACCGGGACCGGAGAGGGGAAATTCACACTGAATTCTGGATTCGTTGATGTTATTGATATCATGCTTGTTTGTACTGGGTTCGTGTTCTCCACTATTCGTTGAAGTAATTCCTGCGGTGTTGTCATTGTTATTATACTCATGTTGTATTTCTAATTTTGGTATCGAGGAATCATAAATACTGACCATCACTGAGAACTCACAATCTGGTAATGTTGATATTATTGAGATCATTTTGTTTTTTGGGTTCGTGTTTTCTGATTCCATCGGTGTTGTCATTGTTATTATACTCATGTTGTCGCTCTAATTTCGATATCGCGGAATCAAAAATACTGACCATCGCTGAGAATTCACTATCTGATATAATCGTATTATAGAGTGACGACGATATCATCAATGATAATTGCGAGTATGCGGTTGATGCAATATGAAATTGAAGTAAGTAATTCTGCAGTTTACTCTGGCTGCATGATGATATCTTTTTTGCTATCCCGGTTGATATACCCCCGATTGTAGCCACCGCAGAAATGCAAATTGGAACTACGACCGGGGCAATCATTGTAACCGATGCAAGTATTATTCCGGCGCCAGCGAGAACGCTTGACACCGAGTACATAATAACATCAATTGCGGTGATTCTTCGTCGGTATTTTTTTATTTTTATTTGATACTCCTCAGTGAGGGTTTTGAGTCTATTCTGAAATTCTCTGACCTGATCATAGCGACATTGAGTTGATGAAATCATTGTTATTTTGAAAATACTAGCGTTTTCAATTGTGAAATCCTTTCAATTTAGTTATTTACTTCGCATATGAATTCTAAGCACCAGGATATTTTTGATCTAATCGTACTATCAACCGCGACAATCTCAAATTCTTCTTCACCCCGGATAATTACTGTTGCGGTGCCACCAAAATAGGTTTTACCGCTTACGATGATATCAAATTGCTTGTCAGAGATTAACGTCATCCTGTAGATACCATGGGGCCACTCCCCGATATTGACTTTCAATTTAGCATTAGAGTCTTTTATCCAATCAAAGGTCCCATGCTTTACCCTTTCAGAGGTTTCTTTTAGTTTAGCAATATCGTCATAAACGTCGAGATAGGTTTTTTTGATTTCAGTATATTTCATCAACTTTCCATCGCGGAGTTTAAAAAATGAAGCCAGCAGGATGTCAAGTTCCAAACCTTTTCGGTTTAGATAATTCCTGTTGAGTTCAGAATATGTCGTCGTGATATTGTAACTTTTAGAACCCTCAAAGAAATTTTTAGCCATTTCGCTGATGGGTTTTTGTTCGTCAAGCGCGTGCTTAATTTCCGCGAGAGTCGAGTCTGCCACAAGCGGGTTTCCAAAGAATCTACCAACAATGTCGTTAGTGGGTTTTTGATCTTCTATTAGTTTAGAAATCTCGAGATAATTTGCCTTGAATTCTGAAGCAGTCATCATCCTTCCAGCTTCCTTGTTAGCGAAGAATGAATTCAACAAGTCTTTAATTTCAGTGAGAGTCATGCCAACCACAAGTGGGGTTCCAAAGAATTTATGTATAACATTTTTGCGAAAAGAATTATAACCTCGTATATGATCATCCAGCTCACGGCCGTGGGTGGTAATCTTGTTGTCTTGGGTGGTAATCCTGTTGTCGTTGTCGGTAATCATGCGGTTGTTGGTGATAATCATCTTGTTGTGGGTGGCAATCGCGTCTGTGATCGTAGACACAAGTGCGCCTGGTTTAAGTCGTCCGTCGTTGGAATACAGCGCAATAGAGTTTTCAGCGGCGTCGCGCTGCCGTATCAAAATGTCATTCAATGACACATCACTGGATTTCAATTTACCCTGTTTGTCTTGAAATACAACTATTTCATTAGGATCAACACTTGTTAAATTTAACGTCTCAGCTATTTCATCTTCAATTATTTTTTTTACATCCTTGATAGAATCAGGTGGTGCAGTGCCATCGGGTTTGGGTTTCAAAGATCTCCCTCAAATATCAATCATGTTATTGTAAAACTCTTTCTCTCTCTAAAATCGTTTCGATTTCCAGCGATTGCTGGTGTAGTCATTTACGACAATATGAGGTGGTTTTCCGCTTGGGTTACTCAAGGAGTTAGAAATAGCGTCAAGGACATTTAATACTTCGCTGCCACATATTGGTGGGTCATTGATTTGTTGTGTTGGTAGCGTAGAATACCAAGTCTTCATTGGAAATTGTTTTATGTAACGCATAAACTCTTTTGGTGGGGCTAATCCATATGAATCAAAATAGACAATCCCACGTGGATCAATAACGTATGCAGCCCAGTGAGTTCCAGGTCCGGTGCTGTTATCGAGATTAATAATACCTGTTTCAGTTTTGTTTGGTTGATGTGGTAATTGATCTTTCATAAAAACACCTCTGAAATTTTTAATCACTAGTTTTTTAGCCGCATCCATTGAATCAAAATTGGACATGGGAATCTTCGATTCCTGAATTAAAAATCGTTCCTGGTAGTCTTAGACCCTTTCCGCTGTACCACGAATACGGGGTTCCTGGTAGTCTTAGACCCAATCCGTGAACGGATCGTCCCTTTTTTTATATCCTTTCCCAGTTGCCTTCTTTAGTGCCATTCCTGCTGCAGTACCAACGGCTCCTAACGCAGCCGCTTTAGCCACCGCTGGGGCTGCTGCTGCAATCAATGCTGGAATCGCAGCTAACAACGGAAATATACCGCCTGTTTTAATCATATTTTTGATAGCAGCCGCAGAAAGAGTAATCTGAACACCTTTTTTGGCTGCAAGTGCATCATTGAAATGTTTCACCTGACGAGTTGTCAGCGATAGTTTATTTGCACCACCAGTCATTTGGTTGGGTTTCAACGTGATTGTGGTTCCACATTTTTTAGCTGATTCCGATTGCAATTTTTTTAATTGACCGGGAGTTAACGCAACACTAATAACACTATATGACATTATACATAATTGATTGATTCTAAATCGTTTACAATTTCAATTACATGTTTTCTACTGGGGCATCTACCACTCTCATTCTTCCACCAACACCTTCAAGTAGCATTGATTTATCACTGAGAATGACAGCAACCGCTCTATAATTATCAATAGCATCAGGACGGGTTACATTAGCTCTAAAGTGTATATCAACGACGGACTGTCTTGTTAAATCGAGATGTTCTAGTGAGAAGTAATAGATCGGATACAGATTTTTAAAATCATATTGTGATATTTGCAAACCAGTATCGACATTTTGATCGCGTGCCATAAATGACAGCAGACGATGATACACGCGTGCAATATGATTTTTTGTGTAATTAAGTTGTATATCCTCGGATGGTTCCTGTTGGCCATTTATTCTCAGTGAGACGTCTTTCACACCTAATTGATCAAATATCATATGGCTGGAGAGTTGATTGCCAACTCGTGTGTTATCCTGTAACGCTACGAATATATGACGTGGCGCAGCAACACCTTGTTTTGATGCTAGATTCCACGTGAATAACCCGTTCAGATTTGATTGCTTCACATCTGTACTCACGGTTAGCCAACTCAACAACGACTTTCCTCCTTGGTCCATAAATGATAGTAATCGTTCTTCTGCGGTGATTGCTGGAGTCAACACTGGCATCCACAATGATATTTTTGTTAAATTGACTTTACCGGCATCAGTATTTGGATTTGCAACATCTGCTGGAATCCTCCAGATTGCGTCGTTATCATCACTCTTTCGTACAAGCGATACTGTATGCTTCGCCCCGTAAATAACTTTTCGGACGTTTCTACAGAATCCAAATATGTGATGCAGTGGAATCGCGCATGAAAATGATTTACTCCCTACTCCCAACATTGAGTTTCGTGTTGCAGCTCCTAGATTGAAATTAACGTCGTTGTTTATAACTACAGCCTCGACATCAGCATCATCATTAGCAGCACTGGCTTTTTTTGGTCGTCTTACAACGAATTGTTTTCCTCCAGCGTTATTTGTAGCATCTTTTGCAAACATCATAGAAGGTCCTGCTGATCTTGTATAATCATCAGAATATCTCGCTAACCCGATTATTGTTGTAGCCACATCAACATCGCGATCTATCGACTCGATTTCTTTTCCATCAATGAGGTATCTTGCACTCTCAAATAACGCCATAATACCATTATTGACAAAACCGACTTGAGTACCACCTGGATATGATGCTCCACCAGCTGTTACAAGTTCTCCTTCTACTTCAATAAACGCTTCACAGGGCAAAAAATATTTACTGATATCATGGACTTGAAGTTCAATTCGCGATCGACTATTTGCGTCTATCGCATGATAAGCGTAATATTGATAATCGCGTACAGAATCATCCTTGCCAACTGGGGCGTCTATATCAAACGCCGGATCATGTGATTTTTTGAACATTTTATTCTATTTATCAGAGTCTAAATCGTGAAATCATAAACGATTTTCATCGACGTAGTTTTTTAAAGCCGCTTCCTGCTATCATATTTGCAATATTGCTTTGGTCGGGAGTTAAAGCCATCGACGCTAATTTTTCGTCTACTGCGTTATTTATAATTCTACTAACACTTGCAGGCATTTCCGCTGTAGATGGTAACGATTTCTTTGAAAATCCTTTGGATTTTTCTCGTCTCACTAATGATGTTATTTTATTCTTCGCAGTTGAAAACGCTTTTCCAGCAAGATCTCCAACAGCACCAATACCTTTATCACGAATAACTTCAATTGCTTTCATTCCTAGTTGTTTAGCCAACGGCATCACTTTTGGAGCCATTCTCGCAAATAACCCTGCAATGGTATTGCCTAAACCATCTCCGTAGTATGCTCTATAAACTGGAAACCGTGAATTAACTACGTAGACGGGGGTTGGTTTATCATGATTGTAGTGTATGATCATTATTTGAAATCAGAAACCATTTTTCAATTGGAAACGCTAGCGTTTTTATTCAGTCTCGGTGATTAATCACTGTGATACCCACTTTCGACTAACTCGTCAATGAAATCTCGATATGTTTTGATATCCATGATACCGCCGGCAAATAATCGTCTACATATATCAGCTGCTTCATTAATAATTTCCGGTGAGTTATTTCCAGCTCGGAAACCTCCTACAAGAACTTCTAATCGTGATATATCATTGATAACACTACCAGGACATGAAATCCTTGGATTCTCACTGGAATCTTGCAATCCACTTCCGCTATAACCAGTTGCTTCATCCTGTTTTTCTAAATCGGCTTCTTGTAATAAATAATCAAGAAAATCATCATCATCAGGTGGTAGTTGTTGTTTTTTAGGAGAGTAGAGTAGTTTCTTTGCAGGCTGCTGTCGCCGCCTTTGCAATTTTGGTGGTTTTTGTTTTTGTTTTTGTTCTTCAAATCGTTTATACACGTTACCCACCGCATTGATATATCCATTGTATGATGGACTATCTGTCTTAATTTGACTTTTTTCAGTTTTGATCTTATAGAATATATCAGCCCAGTGAGTTATATTTCTAACATATTTATGATGTTCTGGTTTCAACATTTTTTTTCTGTTTTCATAAGTCGTAACAACAAGCGTAGGAATATCTGTTAGTTTAGTCTCATCAATTGCTGCTAACCCGGTCTCGGTAAATCTCACGCGTAAATCATCAACTGTTCTTTTTGATTCTATTTGTTCTATTTGTTCTGTTTGTTCAGTTTTCGCTGCTATTTTTTCAAGTTCACCAATAACAGATTTTCCCGTCTCGGGAACATCTCCCAGTATAGCACGCTCTATCCCCTTCGTTGCTGTGGTTACTGGTTTAAACAATTCTTCGGATCCCATAGCAAAATCAGTCTGAAGACTCTGTCGTTGTTGTAGTTTATTCCGTACAGAGTCACGAATTGGTACAAATCTCCTGATTGCATCCAGTCGTTCACGAGCCAATCGGGTTGTTAATGCTTCATTGACCATTATTTGAAATCAGAAACAATTTTTCAATTGCAAAACAATTTTTCAATCCGACCTAACACCATCGGATGGTCATGGAAGTGTTATTTCACTGTGAGACAGCTTCGTTCAATGATGGGGAAAGTAGCAAAATTGTATATAAAAATAATAATACTGCTAGTTTCCCCACTTTTCCATTTGATCAATCCGAACCAGCCATCAATTTTTTATTCACTGATTTCAACAGTTTTGATCAAAAAATGCTAAAAAAAATTAAAATCTCTATGAGGGACGGTCACAATCAAATAATGATAAATGGTTGGTCAATCAAATAATGATAAATGGTTGGTCAATCAAAATTGTTCATTTTCTTGAATTAACGCCCGTAGGTTTCTAACTTTAGAATTAACCTCCTTTTTCAATTCGTATTCGTACCCCAATTCTTTTCGTATTCGTTCTACGATGGTATACAACGGAGCGAACACACTTACGTCACTGGAAAATGCGAGAGAGTCCTTAATAGAATTCTGAATTCTTTTGATGAGCGCATACTTCTTTGGTAGCATGTATTTATTGTTGTTAACTCCGTATTCTATGTCCTGAAAATCAGACATGATTTGATCAGGATTTAACCCATCTGATAGTTCAATATCCCAACCTTTCAATTTTGAAATCTCGGATATGATGCTATTCATGTTTTCAGAATTCATTATTCTATAATAATGATATATTTCTAAATGAAAAATATGACGCATTAGACATAACTAAATTGAACTTTTTGTCCCGTCCTTTTTGAAATAGCCGTCTTGGTTATTCCCTCTGCAACATATCGTACTGAGGCTCTACAAATATCGAAGTGCCTACCGGCTTCATTCATTGATTGAAATATTTTTTCTTCGTTAGTTATCGTATTCAAAGATTTCACAGGTCTCGCTTTTTTCGAGTATTTCCCAGTCCCCCCTCGTTCGGTATTCTCACTTTGTGTAACAGCCTGTAGATTTGATAAAGAATTGTTTTTCGGATTAGAATCGATATGATCAATGACAGAATCATCCTCGATCAATCCATGGAAACACTCGTACACGAAACGATGATTGAGATATTTCTTCTTTCCAGCACCAAACACCAAATACCCCATACCATTGTCAGCACCAACTGATTTCTTCAGTCTGCGGTTTCTTACAACACCATCACTGGATGCTTCATAATTTGTGATCACAGGGTGTTGTCTGAATTCTTGGTTCATTCGTATACATAATACTATTGTTTGTCTAATTCATCGTTTGGTTTAATGATAAATCTTTCGATGTAGTCTTGAGGAGTTCTTATGATTTTATCCTTGACTCTGTCAAGGATACTGACTTTGTCAGCGTCAAGAATACTGACTTTGTCAGCGTCAAGAATACTGACTTTGTCAGCGTCAGGGTTAAAATTTCTGATTGATTGTCCATTTTTTATTCTTTTATCATAATATCGCTTCAACTCCCTGTATCGCTTACCACCGCAATTCAAACACAACTGAGATTTTCCCCTAACCCCAACTCCACATCGTATGCACGGTAACGGACCAAGGCTTCCACGACGAAAGCTTTGCATATGATACCCACAGAACTCATTTCTGCATGATTTGTTACACGGGATTACTGATCCAATCATAAGCCACTTGCAGTGATTCATTATATAAAAATCTTTCATTTAAATGCTTGTTTTAATTATAGCATGAAGGAATTAGGGAGAACGCCTTCCAAAAATGCTGATAAGGAGTTTAAGAGATTATTAAAAATCAATCCTAGATTTAATCTCGATAAACCTAAAAAACGTAACAAACGTCCAATAGACGGAAACATGAAAGAGTTTAAGAGATTATTAAAAATCAATCCTAGATTTAATCTCGATAAACCCAAAAAACGTAACAAACGTCCAATAGACGGAAACATGAAAGAGTTTAAGAGATTATTAAAAATCAATCCTAGATTTAATCTCGATAAACCCAAAAAACGTAACAAACGTCCAAGAGACGGAAACATGAAAGAGTTTAAGAGATTATTAAAAATCAATCCTAAATTTAATCTCGATAAACCAAAAAGACGTAACAAAATCAATCCTAGATTTAATCTCGATAAACCCAAAAAACGTCCAATAGACGGAAACATTAAAGAGTTTAAGAGATTATTAAAAATCAATCCTAGATTTAATCTCGATAAACCAAAAAAAACGTCCAAGAGAGATTACCCCTGGAAAGATGCTCAATTCAATCTCGATATAGTTTCTAATACACCAAAGAATACAATTCTTGATAAAGCCATGATTAGTAAAATCAGAGACTGTTTTAATGAATTCAAGCGTGATGGAGCATCTTATTGTTGGTCAACATTTCGAATTGATGGTGTTGTTGATGCTACCATGACTGATGAAAAAGCAGCAGTGATAATTTCACGTGTTGGGGAAAAACGGCATTTTTTCCGAATCAAATTCATTATCGAAGTCGATGGCAAATGGATTATTAAGGATAAATTTGAACCAATCCTCAAGAATAAAAAAGCTGTCATTGTGAGTAGAGATTCCAAACCAGGAATTCTAACCGGCATTGACAAACCATACTACGAAAGATCTTATCCCGTAACAGCAATGGTTTATGGGATATATCCGTTAAATGATAAACCCGATATCGCAAAACTAGCTCCTATGAAATATTCGTCAGGGCTTAATTGTGTAGCAGAACGAATAATAGAACACTTCACAAATGCATCCCGAGGAAATAAACTAACTGATCTGCGACGTAGGAAAATAACCGAGTGGGAACTGACAGTGAAACAGCATGGTGCAAAGATTTCTGATATAGCTAAATTAGAAACATCATTACGATTCCCAATAACCGTTATGACGATAACCGGAGAGGTTTTATACGAACCGAAATATAACAAAAATGGAGCCCCAATACAGATTATTGATCATAACAAACACGCGTGGACACCTGCGGTAACAGTATTTCCACGAGAACGAACCGTGAAATATATCCCTAAGGAGTTCATCGGGGATGTTTTCTATGAAGAGAGATTATTTGATGCTATTCATGCGTTGTGTAAGGATGATCCTGTGTCAGTGTGGTTACTTAGAAGTGATGAAAATCCCGAAATAGGATTTGATCAATTTGTAAAACCAAATGGTGAATTATATCGCATTGAAGAATTAGATAACAGAATGAGAAAAATCGCTAGTGATTTTTCACCGGAGAGTTTCCATAAAAAACTACTCACGGATAGTTTTACTATTCCATCAGTGGTAGCTCACTTCGCAAGAGAAAAAAACTCATGGCGTCCAACACGAAGTGATTTTCTCGAGGATGTTAAATTGAGTTGCGTCGAATTTGGTCATGGAGGACTGTGGAATACGAAATACTCACGTGATGGTATGATTTCAATTGATATAGCCGCGTGTTATCCCGGAAGTTTTCTCGGGTATGGGGAATGCGCTGAGTACTTCAAACGATTTGGACACCCCACGCATGAAATGACTCGTGTTGCGATTAATGGACCATTGCCTGATTTTGATTTAACCGGATTCGCTCGTGTGATATCATTCGAATTAGCGTCAGGATTACATCCGTGTAGTTATGTTTGGCTCGGTAAACACCTATCTGAAAAGGCCTGGATGCCAATAGTGCTATTGAGATATATGATTGATTGTGGTATGCTAATATCGTTGATTGTTTCCGAGGCTATTATATGCTATCGAGCTCAGAAAGAAGTTTGGCTACCAAAACCCGATCTAGATCGTATAATCAGCGAACTACGAAAACAATTCCCTGATTTCAATGAAGAAGAAATCATAAATTGGTCTAAGAAGTTATTTGAAATTAAAAAAGAACAAGCAAAAGATCTCGGCCGAAGAATAATCGGTAAATTTACCCAGGGTGGACGATACGACAACGCAAAATATTCTTCGCGGTTAATCACAGATGTCGCTGAATACGATTTTATTGTAGCGGATTTAATGAAACAGGGAAAACTTGTATCCCGTAAGGATGCTTTTCTATCTAATGGTGAGAAAATGGGTACGGTTGTTACCTACTGTGATGGATATAATTCCCAGTACACACATTTGAGAAGTTCAATGCTAGCCTATGCTTCTATTAATCTATTTTCGATGATAAATAGATTTCCTAATACCGCGGTTAGAGTGGCCACTGATTCGATGTATGTACACAATAAGTACAAATCAGCTGTAGCGGCATTCACAGATCCCGAAGAAAATTGGGGGCGTTGGCGATTTAAAAAGGAGATGCTACATGAGTATTGTGAATCCGCAGACGTTGCCATGGATGATAAATATCTTTGTTGTAACCGTATTGAAATTCAATCAGAATTTTCTAATGCACCGTCGGTATCTGATCCAGTATGTAGATATAAGACAGTTTATTTAAACGGTTGTGGTGGGTCAGGAAAGACAACTCGTGCAATTGAATTATTTCGTCGTGGAAACGCTAGCGTTTCTAACATGATTGTGGTAACACCGACTCACAGACTCGCCAGAGAGATGATACAACGAGGGGTAAATGCTTGCACTTATCACAGTTTTTTTCGATGGAAAGGTGACAAATGGACTCCTGAGCGTATGGGTGATAAATTCATTCCTGAAATCATAATTTGGGATGAAATATGCACAGTGTCATTAGATGTATTAAAAACATTTCTTGAGTGGTTGTTAACCAAAAACACAAAAGTCGTCATGTGCGGGGATCACGGCCAACCACCACCATTTGTCGGTGCATCTCCACATGAATGGCTAAGGGGTTTTGTAGACTACTATGAAGAAATCACCACTGATTATAGATCACTTGATGAACGATTACGCGAGTTCAAAGCGCTAATTAGATTACAACCGGATAGAATCCAATGCGAAATAGCGCGTGAAGTGATTTCAGAAACCCCAATGAATGATTTCTGGGAAGCGTGGAGACCAAACGATTTGATCATTGCAAGTAGAAAAATAGTCAGGGATACACTTCAGATGAAGTTATTTGAATTGCATAAAGAAAAATTTGCAACGCTTCCAGTACCCCTTTGTTATAGGCCATCGGATACACGAAAACAGAATATTGAAGTTGATATTCCAGGACAGAGTGAAAAACAAATTCTCGTATTAAATGATATTGTGCTGGTTGATATCAATGTCGTTGAAGATGCATTGCGTGCCAATAAATCCCCGTGGACGCTAGGATACGCAGCAACAATACACTCTTCACAGGGATTGACTATATCGGATACAATTGTTTGGATGGTGGATAATCACATCGAATGGTCGAATTTAATCTATCTCGCAGTATCCAGAGTACGAAACATAAATCAACTTCGAAGAGTTGTTTTCGATGATAATGACACAACAATAAGTGATATTGATGTTAGCATCATTAATAAAAAACTCTCCGGTTACAAACAGCAGGACAAAAAAAACAACGAGAATTTGATATTGATGCTGAACTAATAATCACTTTGAAGAAACAACAGAATAATCACTGCGCGAGTTGCAATTGTATAATGCGTTGGCAGTATTCGGATAAGGATCCTCGCCAATTTACCGTAGACAGAAAAAATAACAATCTCGGTCATGTCAGAAATAATGTGATGTTGACTTGTCTTGAGTGCAATAGACGCAACGGTGCTAGTTAAGACCATGCGGTGGCAATTGAGTATCCTCGGGAATCACTTGTAGTTGTTGTCGAGTAAAACCCCGCTGAGGGGCAGTTGAATCCAGTTTATAGACTGGAGGTCTACCAGTTGATCGTGTTATACTAGATATCTTATGCGTAGTGACGCTCCAAATAGGATAAGTAGCCCTTTTTCTACCCCCTTCAAGCTCTCCTGGTTCGTATAAGTACCTCACAATGACATTACTACCAAGAATTGGTTGGGAAACGCTAGCGTTTCTAGGGAAATCTTTTTGTGGTTGTACGGGTATTGACTTCTTTTTAATCGCGTTGATAGGTTTCATGTTGATTGTTCTAGTAATCTCGTTATTCAGTGCAGTAATCACAGATGGTAATCTTTTAACCCATTCACTGGATCGCTTTTCTTGAATGAATTCTTTTGCGTATTGATATCCAAATAACCGCTCAGCAATCGTCCGATTAAATCGTTCTACAATGGCCTGATCGCGATGTAGCGCAGTATGCCCTCGTCTTATGGTGACATTATGATGTTTCATTGTAGATAACACTGCACCCTGAAATTCCTTGCCAGGATCAACCTGCAATAGATTTGGCCAACGCAGAGGACCTCGTCGATAAATCCTTTCAAATGCAGAAGCGACTTCAGTGGCTGATTTTGTTTTTAACGGTTCTGCTTCTTTGTATCGACTCGCAATATCAACTACGGTTAGCGCGTATTTGTAACCACGATCATGTGGCAGAAATAATATATCAGCCTGATGAACTTCATTAGGAGCGGTCACATCAAAATGCGAGAATTGAATTTGTTTAGGCGGTGGTAGATAAATTTGCCATAGTGCCTGTTTGGATAACCAATTAGCCGCAGTGGTTTTTTTCACTTTTGCAGCGCTAGAGAGTTTATGGACTGCTGATTTACCCCTCCAGTATCCCCTCGGAGAATAATAAATTGATTCCATATTATTAATTACCGGCACCTAACATCAATTTACTTTTCATAGCCGATTTTATTAAAAATGAAGCCAATTTTTCTTTGAAGGATTTATCAGGAATAGCATTTAACGCATGAATTAATTTCACATCTGCTAGATGCCTGTGTTGCAGATTGCTGCTTTTATAAGCAACATCATGAAGGTGACAGGCCTTATCAATGGCGTTTATTGGTTCTTCACCGGGGTTGGGTTGATTTTGATTATTGAGTCTGATATCAAGTCTGGTTCCCGGTCCACAGTAGCTATATCCTGGAAGGTGCTTTTCTCCGGTGTATTTTGCCCATGGGGTTCCAGGGAGTTTTGCAAATTTGGCTGCGATATCACCTCCTCGTTTTTTTTTAAATCAGATCTCATAGACACAAATCTAAATTTCTTTGTACCACATTGCACGCATTTACCAGAAAGCGCTGATCGGTTATTTTTAGTTGTAATCGTCGTCAAGTCATCTGTGCCAGTACGCGTTTTACACTTCACACAATATAGATCCATAATTTATGTATAGAAATATGGATATAATTGATTTTTCAGCGACGAAAACAAGAGAACCAATTAAGCATCATGCAGCGCTACCAAACTCTATCCGGATGATTATAATCGGGCCATCTGGATCCGGTAAAACGCAATTGTTGCTCAATTTAATAATGAGATGGATGAAGTGGGATAAGTTGTATTTAATTGCCCCTAGCGTAGATGATCAACGATGTTATGAAGTGCTAAAAGATTTTAACGAGAATGCATCAGAAATTAAAGGTGAGAACGCCATTGATTTTATAACCGATATCGATGAAGCTTCGAGCATTGATGATATTGATGGAGATATTAACAATTTAGTCGTATACGACGATATAATGTTGGATAAACAAAAAAATCCTGCTAGAATATTTTCCCGTGGGCGTCACAAAAACACTGACGTGATATATGTCACTCAACGCTACACTCAGGTTCCAAAAGTCATCAGAGATAACTGCAATTTATTGTCTGTATTCAACGGAGTTGATACTCATACTCTTAGAAATATTTGGCAGACATGGTGTTCTGATATGGACTTCAATCAATTTCGAGATTTCTTTAGTCATGCTCAGTCAAAACCACACGGATTCGCAACAATAAATCTACATGATCCTCGGACACGATATCGTATCGGACTTGATCAAATATTCGGTTAAAATCATTTATTATTTTTTGTTAACCCAGTGATGAAATCACCAAGCAGCAGAGAGGGTGGATGACAACAAGTTGCGACCAAAATTAATTAAAAAATCGTTTTCATTTTTTTAGTTAAAATGATTTCGTAGGGAGATTTCAATCAATTTTTTGTCTGAAAACGTTGTAGGGTTCACCTTTTTTTTGGTTAAAATAAGATTATAAGACGGCTCGTTTTAGGATTTCAATCAAATTTTGTCTAAAAACGTTGTAGGATTCACCCTCTCTGCTGCTGGGCTCGTTATGACTTATCTCAAGAGAGTAGACTTTTTATGGGTAGATATATCGAGAGAATTTTGTACCATATGTGCTCACTTATAAGACTAGTTAAACTGCAAACTGCACTTACCCAGATTTGTCGCTGCATAATGCACCAGCAGATCTGAATATTTGCAGTAGTTTGCATGGAGTAATCATTAGAACAAACATCATAGACCCAAATTCGCCAGCTGATTATGCTACGGCAGATCAGGATCTTTGTTGTTTGACTCGACTGATAAGAGAGCATAGAAGCTATGTGTATTTCTATCTCTGCTGAAAGGACCCCGAGTGGCCGAGTGGTCTCACGCGCTTTCCGTTACGGATCACTGCCGTCTCACCTCTTTCTGCTCGGGTTCGAGTCTAAGATTCGGCTTATGTAGTTATGTGAGAAAGCTTGCCAGTAGCTTCTCGTGGGTCGGTGGTTCTTTCCGGGGGTTTTCTCGGGTTCTTTCTCCACCAATAATACTGGCCGCCATACATAGCCTATCGTGTGCTAAAAAATGGCGTTAAACCCTAAAATAAACAAACAAACTATCTCTGCTGAAGATGTTTAGTCGATCCCCTACGTTTTTTTCCCTTTTGCCGATAAGATAGTTACTGACCGTAGCAATCCAAATCAGCTGACCAATAGAAGTTTACTACATACGCTGGACATTCAAGATGATTACTTTTTTGATGTCTGTATGCTTTATTCTAATGAAAAACTTGCTTGTGAATAGTTGGAATTGGATATTATGACATACGATATTTGATTATTTATATGTCTACATGATTTTTTTTTATTCATCAACATGTAACACGCGACCTTCAGAAACCACGTTTGATCGATTCCATTCTATCCTGCATGGTATAAATGCATCCTACATGGATTAATAACGGAATCGACCACACGTGGGTTCCCGACGATGGTAAAATCGCTGGCGTAACAAGAATAGTGTGCGAGTTGCCAGTACATCAGAAAATATATGTCTCGACACGTGTATGCACATCACCCACTTAGCATTTTCTATTCGACTGACATGTTTCCTTTTGCATGAACGTTTTCTTTTTTCTTGAAATTCATGGTAAGATATGTTGGTAATAACTTTTTGTCAAGACCTAATTTACGGATACGGACAGTTCATGATAACTGGAAGGCCGAAAGAGAGGATAATATGGTAATCCTACCATCTGGTCGTGTACGAAATTCAACATATTCCAGATACTGGTGTATCAAATGAAAAAAACAAAACAACAAACAAACAAACAAACAAAAAAAAATCTCCAACAAAAACAAGTAAATATATATACAAATTAAGTTTACAAAATATGTTATTAAGCAATAAATCATGTAACAATCAATATATCAATCGATACATGAGAAAACTAAAAAAGGAAGGAAAAGAATTAATCTTAAAATAATTTTAAAAAAAAGAAAGATATGGGGGAAAATTAAGATCTGAGTACATTGCGTGGTATTTTGCTTTTAATGTATCTATTCAAATAATTAAAATATTGCCTATGCGAAAAGCAAAGAAGGTTTGAGAACATACATACCGCAGGATTGTCAAGTTCAACAGTTTTACAACTGTATTCACTGTAATAAGTGTTTTCTTCTGAAGAGGAAAACATTCGTTGCATTCCTTTGATTTATAGCGGGAAAACACCTAAAACTGGCCAGATCCATATTACGAAAATATGAAATTTTATTTTTAGTAGGGCTGGAAGTCGTCAGTTTCGTGATTCTTTTGTTTCTTTTTGTGCTATTGTTTTAGTAGATTTTATTCTGTTAATTTTGTGGGTGGTGGTTGCTGTGGTAATATAATTGAATGTTTTCATGTGTAATAACTTAAAAAAAATACAATGTTATTTTTTTTACCATGATTTATTTAGTCTCGGATATGTTAAGTCCAATCCGAGTTTTTGGACATTTGACTAATGTTGGTATTAAACATGCTAACATCATTAGCAAGAAAAAAGCCGGGTTGTACGTATCACTCTTAGATGAAAGTCATACACTTACAACATTACACATGTATGAATATTTTGTTAGATTTCTTGCATTTAGTCAGAAATTGAACTTTCCCAAAGAGTTTTTAAAATGATAACCACCAGTATACCTGGAAACGATGCATGTATAAACTCGAAATTCCGAATTCAACATAATCCAGTGTATGCCGTTTCTCTTTGTCACATGCCAGGCATACAATATCTGTATAATTACTCAGATTCCAACCATTCAGAATCTCCGCTAAGGAGTCTTCACCACCGAAGAGAACAATCTGTTTTTTCAATGAATTTAACCGTTTATATTTTTAATTTGGTTACATTCCACATGTGCTTGCATTCTGCTTCGATGTACATTCACTCTAATGCATGCAAAGTTGCATCTTACATTGAGCTCTAGTTTTAGGACTTATGATCATGGACAATAGCTAAACAATAAGCAGCAGAGGGGGTGTATCGGACAACATTTTTAGACAAGTATTCACTGAAATCACGCTTAAAATCAATGAAACCAATGACATCAGGCCCAAAAGTCAATGACATCAGGTCCCAAATGTGTGTGTGAATCATGGATTAGGTCCAAAAAAAAAATATGAAAAAATCAATGAAATTAATGAAATCAAAAACTTTTCAACTATTACATTTTTTGGGAAAAAGGGACTACAACATCGTTGTCACTCTGCTGCTATGGGTTAACCGAATATTTGATCCAGTCCGATACGATATCGTGTTCGAGGGTCATGTAAATTTATTGTTACAAATCCGTGTGGGGTAGACTGAGCATGACTAAAGAAATTTCTAAATTGATTGAAGTCCATATCAGAACACCATGTCTGCCAAATATTTCGTAGCGTATGTGTATCAACGCCGTTGAATACAGCAAGCATATTACAGTTATCTCTAATCACTTTTGGAATCTGAGTGTAGCGTTGAGTGACATAGATCACATCCGTGTTTTTATGCCTGCCTCTGGAAAATATTCTAGCAGGATTTTTTTGATTATCTAACATGACATCGTCGTATACAACTAAATTGTTGATACTTCCATCGAGGTCTTCTACTGATGGCGCCTCGTCAATATCGGTTATAAATTCAATAACATCCTCGCCGGCAATCTCTGAAGCGTTTTAGCAGCAGAGGAGGTGAACAGACCAAGTTTTCAAGCAAAAATAAGGCTTCTACGGAAACCGAAAATATCTAACAAAATGCAGAGAATGTGAACAGACCAACTTTTACAGGTGTCGATTTAGCAAACTGAGGCTTTCTCGAAAATGCTTAATATAAGCCTCCATTCATCAAAATAAAATTAAAAAAAAAAGACGCCATTTAGTTGACGTTCACCTCCTCGGCTGCTAATGCGCTAACTAAATATTTGATCAAGTCCTTAAGATTTCACAAACAAACTAATTTGTAAAACCTCACCTCGTAAATCAATCAGATTATTAGATTGGTCAGTGAGTTTGAAATTAATTCTCGTTAACAAATTATTATGACATCGCATATAGACTAGATTAGTTGGGTCTTCAATAATTAGAAATCCTGGAGGAGCCGTTGGTGCAAATGAGTATAAAATATATCCTTGCTGAGCTTGATTTGATTGTTCGAGATTTATTTGATAATTTCCTTCGATAACGTCACATACTAAATTGAGCGCAATCACCGTTGAAATATTCACATTATTCGGAGCAATATGTCTACCGCCGCTTTCTGGATCATTATTATATTTCAGAATATTTGCTGGGGGATTCTTCGATTTTTTCCAATTATCGTGGATTCTTTTGAACCCAATATCAATAGCATCGTCAAGTTGTTTCTTTAGTTTATCCGGATTATATCCAGGGATTTTAAAATCTTTAATCTCCGTTTTATTAATCTTATATAGATTCGCAAACTTATCATGTAAGATTTCTTCATTTAATACTTCTTGAATAATTTTCGAGTGAAATATTTTCATATCGTCGATGATTTTATTACCCGTTTCTACGACGTTGATAAATTCATCCTTGGTGAGAGAGCCGGATTTAATAGATATTAGCAGTCGTGAAAAATCATTATTCATTACTGTGAAATTTCCGTTAATGAGAGGAACATAAATTGATTCAAAAATTTCTTTATTCAAGAATTTATTAGGAGCATAATCTTGATAATTTTTGACTTCATTGACGGGTTTTATTTTGTTGGTGATATAATCGGATTTCTTAGGTTCGGGTGGAAAATCCTTCGAATTTTCTCGCGAGTTATCCGGTGGTAATTCAGGCCATCCTAACACTGATCTTATAGAACTCTGATAAATATCTACAACGTATCCTTCTGTATTTATCTCGATAGCGGATGATAATGTTGGTTCGTGAACTGTTATAGCGATTTTTGATTCTTTTCCAGTGAGAGATTTTATTCTGCGTTGAAATTCAGCGTTGATCTGTTCGATTTGATATGACCCAGTTGGTATAGAAACAACCTGCCAATCTGGTGTTCCGTCTTCACGATTCTTGTTTGCAAATACCAAGGAATTATTCGGTTGTTGACCACCAAATGCTACCGATCTAATATTAGGCCAGCTATGATACACTCGTAGTTTTGCTAGTGCGATCTCGCTCACGGGAACAGGAATTGGAAAATTAACACTAAATTCGGGACGTGTTGAGGTTATTGATATCGTGCTTGTTTTCACTGGTGTTGTATTTGTTACTATTTGTTGAAGTAGTTCTTGCGACAACATTATTATTATTATTCTGCTCTAATTTCAGCATTGTTGATTTATACAATTGAGCCATAGTTGAAAATTCGCTATCTGATATTGTTGTGTCATCCAACGACGATGATATCAACGAGGATAATTGCGAGTAACCGGTAGATGCAATATGATATTTAATTAAATAATCATGTAGTTTACTCTGGCTACACGATGATAGTTTTTTTGTGATCCCAGTTAATATACCAGCAATTGTAGCCACTGCGGAAATAGCGATTGGAACTACGACCGGAGCAATCATTGTAACCGAAGATAGTATTATTCCAGCAGCAGTGATTACTCCTGACACCGAGTACACGGTGATATCAACTGTGGTTATTCTTCGTTTGTATTTTTTGATTTTTATTTGATACTCCTCACAGAGAGAACTGAGTTTAGTTTGAAACTCTTTGACTTGATCATAGCGATACTGATTCGATGATGGAGTCATTTTATTTTAAAAGCGCTAGTATTTTCAATTTAACTGTTTACTTAAATCCGCTACGAATTCTACGTACCACGTTACTGAAACCTTGGCTAGATTTTTATCATCATTTGTTATCTTGAATTGTTCAATTGTATCCTTGTCGATTATCGTTGATACCGTATTATTGTTAACTTCAGATGAACTCGACGATGATATATTAAATTTAATCGGTGATATTATTGTTAATCGATAAATACCCTTTACGGTTGCGGTTATGTTTAAAATGTTATCTGTAGGTGTCCACGTATATGATCCGTGTTGAATCATGTATACTACGTTGATGACAGTAGATTTATTATGAGGAATTTTTACTTTTTCAACAACGTTTATCATTCTCATTGCATCATCCCTTATTGCGTTGTTGAATGTTTTAAGTTCATCGATGGATTTTTTAATATCGGGAAGTGTTATTTCAATTTTATCAAATGGGCTCCCAATAAACTTATCCATGAGGTTTTTACGAAACGTCATAAATAGTTTCGTGTGTTTTTCATATTCGGATTGAAGAGTTGCTAGTTCTAACATAGAATCTTTTATTACGGTGAGTTTTGGTGTGGTTACTGGTGGATTTCCAAAAAATTCTAGCAGGGGTTTGTCAATTTTGTCAACTATATTTCTTTGTAATGCAGTAAACTGATCAAATGCAACTATATGATCGTCATACTTATCATTAAGCGATTTTAATGAATTCACCGTGTTATCGTATGTTGTTAATTTATCCGTAATTGTTGAAACAAGTACACCTGGTTTGAGTTTACCCTCATCAGAAAATAACGCGATAGTATCCTCTGCTGCGTCTCGTTGTTTAACCAAAATATCATTAAGAGAGATATTACTACTTTTCAACTTACCCTGACGATCTTGAAAAACAACTATTTCACCAGGATCAACATTTGCTAGGTTTAATATTTCGGATATTTCATCTTCGATTAATTTTTTAACATCCTTGTTATCAACGGTTTCAACTCCACTATCAGGTTTCTTCAGCGATGATAAAGGTCGTCCCCAAATATCAATCATTATTATAGAAATCTTTTTATTATTCAAATCTTATGGATTTCTAATCCGAGAAACGCTAGCGTTTCTACCGCTAGTATACTCATTTACTACTATATGAGGTGGTTTCGAAAATCTTTTGGATATAGCATCAAGTACGTTTAATACTTCATTACCACATATTGGTGGATCAAGCATTGTTTGTGTTGGTAACGTAGAATACCAAGTCTTCATTGGAAGGGTTTTAATATAACGCATAAATTCTTTCGGCGGCGCTAATCCATATGAGTCAAAATAAATAATCCCACGTGGATCAATCGCGTAAGCAACCCAATGTGTTCCAGGTCCATCGCTGTTATCTAAATTAATAATACCGGTTTCAACATCATTTGGTTGTGTCGGTAACTGATCTCTCATAAAAACCCCTCTGAAATTTTTTATTTTTAATTTTTTAGCGGTATCAATTAAATCAAAATTGGACATGGGAACTATATCGTTCCTGGAATTCGAAGACCCTTTCCGCTGTACCATGAACTCGGGGTTCCTGGTAGTCTTAGACCCTTTCCTTTTTTTTTATACCCCTTTCCAGTTGCCTTTTTCAACGCCATTCCTGCTGCGGTACCAATAGCTCCTAATGCTGCTGCCTTCGCTACCGCTGGGGCTGCTGCGGCAATCAACCCTGGAATCAACCCTAACAACGGGAATATACCACCAGTCTTTTCCATGTTTTTAATCGCGCTCGTAGAAAGAGTAACCTGAACTCCTTTTTTTTCTTTCAGTGCTTTATTAAAATGATTAGTCTGAGTTTTTGTCAGCGATAGTTTATTCCCTCCGCCATTCATTTGATTAAATTTCAGCGTTATTGTGGTTCCACATTGCTTAGCTGATTTGGATTGTAATTTTTTTAGTTGACCAGGTGTCAACGTGACATTGATATTACTATACGACATTATACAAAACAGATTGATTCTAAATTCAAATTGCTTTGCAATTTTCAATGCAAGCATTTCTAAATTCAAAATTACTCTGTAATTTTTACTTATAGATTTTCAACTGGTGCATCTACCAATCTCATTCGTCCACCAACACCTTCAAGTATCATTGATTTATCACTAAGAATAACAGCAACCGCTCTATAATTAACAATACCAGCAGGACGGTTTACACGAGCTCGGAAGTGTATATCAACTACGGACTGTTTCATCAAGTCAAGATGTTCCAACGAAAAGTAATAAATCGGATACAGACTTTTAAAATCCAATTGTGATATTTGTAGACCAGTATCTACATTTTGATCACGTCCCATAAATGATAGCAATCGATGATAAACTCGTGCAATATGGTTTTGACCGTAATTAAGTTGTATATCCTCTGATGGTTCTTGTTGTCCGTTTATTTTAAGTGAAACTTCATTACATTCGATTTGATCAAATATCATATGGGAACGTTCTTGATTATCCAATCGCGCTCTATCCTGTAGAGCAATAAAAATATGCCGTGGAGCTGAAACACCCTGTCGTGCTGCCAAATGCCATGTAAATGTACCATCAATATTAGAATCCATGGTATCTGTGGACGTTGTCAACCAGCTTAATAATCTCTTCCCCCCTTGATCCATAAATGATAGCAACCGCGGTTCTACTGACAATGATGGAGTCAACACTGGCATCCACAGTGATAGTTTTGATAAAATTACTTTACCCGCAGCACCGCCAATGCGCCAGATTGCATTATTATCATCACCCTTTCTCACTAGTGCTACAGTATGCTTTACTCCATAAATAACTTTTCTGACGTTTCTACAAAATCCAAATATATGATGGAGCGGAATCGCACATGAAAAATGTCGACGATCTCCTTGTAATGTTGCTATTCTTGTTGCAGCTCCTAGATTGAAATTCTCATCATTATTTATAATCATATCCTCGATACCACCAGCAAGACCAGCACCAGGACCAACAAAAGCAGCAGCAGCAGCACCAACACCACGATCATTTGGTTGTCTTATAACAAATGGATTTTTACCCGCTGTATTTTTAACATCCTTTGCAAACATCATAGATGGACCGGCCGATCTTGTATAATCGTCAGAGTATCTTGCTAGCCCTAGTATTGTTGTTGCTACATCAACTTCACGTTCAATAGATTCGATTTCTTTTCCATCAATGAGATATCTAGCACTTTCAAATAATGCCATGATACCATTATTGACAAAACCAACTTGGATATTAGCTGCATATGGTGTATTAGCTACAACATCTGTTACAAGTTCACCTTCGACTTCAATAAAGGCTTCAGCGGGTAAAAAGTATTTACTGGTATCATGAACTTGAAGTTCAATTCTTCCTCGAAGATTAGGTTGTACTGCGTGATAAGCAAAAAATTGATAATCACGTACAGAAGTATCTTTAAGCACTGGGGCTTCCATGTCAAATGCAACATCAGGGTTTTGTTTGAACATTTTTATTATATATCCGATGGTCTAAATCAAAAATTCTGAAGAATTTTGAAATTATTTTAAAATAGTTTCATATGAAAACCCCAGGAATTCATTTAGAGAAAATCGATTTTCATGAAATTATGTCGACGGATTAGCCAAAAAACAATACAAAATCAATAAAAAAAACATCGAAAATTCGATGACAACAACATATTTTAGCCTCACAGGATAAAAAATCTGATCAAAATCGATTTTCTCTAAATGAATTCCTGGGGTTTTTATCCTCGATTTTCATGAAATTTTGTCGATGAATTGCATAAAAACACTAGAAAAATGAGTAAAAACACTAGAAAAATGGTAAAAAAAAGTAAAAAATCTAACAAAATTAGCAAAAAATAAATATTTTATAATTTTCAAAATTAAAAATTCTAAAGAATTTTGAAAAGAATTTTTAAACTAATTATTTAGTTGGGTGTATTTTAATAATGATGATGAAAATATCTGATAATGAAGATAACGTTAGTAGAATCACAAGTGATTCTGACATTAATGTTTCTGATACAAGTGATTCTGACATAAATATTTCTACAATAACCATAACAACTGAGCATCCTATTCAAATAAATAGAATCACAAGTGATTCTGACATAAATATTAGAAACACTAGCATTTCTACAATAACTATCATAATTGGAAATCCTGTTCAAATAAATATTTCTAACGTTTCCGGCGAATCTTCTTAAAACCACTTCCCGAAAGCCCACTTCCCGAAAGCCCACTTCCTGCTATCATATTTGCTGTTATATTATCCTGGGCGTTAGTCATTAACGACTGTAGTTTTTTATCCACGGCGTTATTTATTATTTTACTAACCTGTGTAGGCATTACTGCAGTAGATGGCAGTGAAGTCATTCCAGAAACACTAGTGTTTCTAATGCTAGCATTTCCAGGTTTTGAAAAATTTCGTCGAAAATCACTTCGTGATTTCACTAGCGCTGTTAGTTTATCCCGAGCGGCTGAAAACGCCTTACTAGCAAGATCACCAACAGTGTTAATACCCTTATCTCGGATAACATCAATTGCTTTCATTGCTGCCTGTTTTGCAAATGGAGCCACTTTTGGAGCCATTCTTGAAAATAATCCCATTATAGTATTACCGAGACCATCTCCATAGTATACTCGGTATTTTGGCAATCGTGAGTTTACCACGTAGACGTTAGTTGGTTTATCATGGTTGTAGTGTATGATCATTCTCTATATACAGAATCATTTTTGATTCTACAAATGCTTTAGCATTTCCAGTGACATTAGTCACTATGATAACCGTAGAAATTCGAAGAATTTTCGGCTAACTCCTCAATGAAATCTCTATATGTTGCAATATCCATGATACCACCTTGAAATAATCTCCTACAGATATCAGCTGCTTCATTGATTATTTCCAGTGAGTTATTCCCGGCTCGTTTTCCTCCTACAAGTACTTCTAATCGGGATATATCGCTAAGAATATTGCCAGGGCAAGAAATACTTGTATTTCCACTCGAAGAATTTCCAACTAAACCACTTCCTGTTTTAGTTTTTAATTGTTTTTTTTCTTTTTTTTCTTTTCTTTTTTCTTTTTGTACTAATGCTTCTAATACTACTACATCTTGATTTTGTTCTTCTATTTCTTGATTATATTTTTTAAGTCCATCTTGAAAATAGCCATATTTTTCACTATTTTTATTTAAACGACTTGTAATATTTTGATTTATTTTAAATATCCAATCAACATAATTATTAAAACCTACTTTACTTTTTTCATTACTTGAAAGATTCAAAAGATTTTTTCCTGAGTTAAAATTATCAGTAGCAAATTTAGCTAACTCATAATATTCATTTATTGTCGATGTAGGGTAATTTTTAATTTTAGTTATACCACCCTCAGTAAATTTATCTATAAAAGAAACTGATGTTTTTTTTTCAGTATCTAATTCTTCTCTCTGAGAGGTAGCACCTAATTCTTCTTCCTCTTCAGGTGGAAATGCTTGCGTGAGTGAGGAAATATCAACATCACCTAATCGTTCAATTTCTTCCTGAAGTTCTCGTTGTTGTTTTCGTTCTTGTTCTCGTTGTTCTATAGCATCTACAAAACCAGCAGGAAGTGTTTGTAATGACTTTTTCGTTTGTTTAGTTCGTTTTGATATTTTCTCTAACACAGGGAGAAAGGACTCTTTTTGCGCGCTTTCTTGTTTAGAAATTGCTGTTTTCACATCTGTAGTTGCCTTGACAACTGGTTTGAAGAGTTGTTCTGTATCCTCAGAAAAATCAGTCTGAAATAATTGCCGCTGTTGAAGTTTTTCGCGGATTCTATCACGAAGGGGTAATATTTTCTTAAGAGCTTCAAGTCTTTCTCTAGCTAATCTCGTTGTTAATGATTCTCCTACCATTATTGAAAGAGTATTACTAATTGTCAAATAAAAATCCTTTGGATTTTCAAATCTAAATCATTTCGAAAGAAATCACTAACTAAAAAATGCAAATCATTTTAATACTTCCCCCTTACACATATAATTTTACTTCCTCATACCGTACTGGTTATACAAACAAAGGAGGCTCTCTACGCGTGGGCTCATCACCTTCAGAGTTTTCCATTAACATTTTTAATTGTCTCACTTTACAATTAATAAGTCTCTTTTGTTCATATTCTAATCCTAATTGCTTACGTACACGTTCAACGATGCTACATAATGGTACGAAGACATTAACATCTTCAGTATTGACTAAGCTCTCACGTATAAGCTTTTGGATATTCTTAATTAAAAAATATTTCTTAGATAGGACATATTTTCCTGTCTGTTCTGCAAATTGTATATCCTCGAAATCAGTCATAATTTGATCACAATCCAAACCTGAACATAATTTTACATTTTCATCCTTCAACTTGTTGATTTCAATAATAATCAATTTGAGATT
This sequence comes from Unio delphinus, assembly GCA_029339505.1. Lineage (NCBI taxonomy): Eukaryota > Metazoa > Mollusca > Bivalvia > Unionida > Unionidae > Unio > Unio delphinus. The sequence continues at coordinate 8,023,467 of JAQISU010000219.1, read as the reverse complement.
TTCAATATTCATATATATATAAAAATATATTTGTTTAAATGCAAAGTATTTCAAATACAAAGTATGAAAATTCTTTAGAATTAAAAATGCAAAGTATTTCAAATACAAAGTATTTTAAAATGAATTCTGGATACACTAAGGTGTTGATCATCTTAGTATACCCAGAAGCTTAATGCGATTATAGGTGATTATGATTATATATAATGAATGAAGACGGCACAATTCACCGTTTGAACCCCCTTGGTGTTTTATACATCAAGCAGCGCGCTCAACGGTTAACCGACAAACACATAACAATAGATTATAGGTGAACAATGAATGAATTGATTTCAATGACAATGACGACGGTACAACAATAGATTATAGGTGAACAATGGAATGAATTGATTTCAATGACAATGACGACGGTACAACAATAGATTATAGGTGAACAATGAATGAATTGATTTCAATGACAATGGATGACGCGGGCTATTCTACATTCAAGTGTAAACAAAACCGCAAAATCGAAACTTTGGTTTTGAATGTCAATAATAACGTTCATACCACGTGTGACGGTGTGGTTTTGTTTACACTTGAATTTCGGCTAATGCCCAATTATAATAAAGACGAATTTGTATATATACACTCATTACGACGAGGTGATATAAAATAGGTGTAGTGATTGTAATTATTTGTTTGTTTATTAGCGATCACTGACAACGTTGAAAACACATATAATACTTAAAACAGACATTAAAAAAAATGTTTAAATACGACGTGTTTATAAAACAGTTTTGTTAATACTTGAAAAAAGACAAAATTGATTGTGTTTTGTTCGGATTTATTTAATTATAACAGCCAATGAAAAATCGAAGATTTTCCAACACTAGCGTTTCCGTGTTTAAGATCCGTAACTCTGTCATTGGTGGAAATCCTATGGATTTCACACGCGTTATACCTAACGGAGTTATCTCCCATGTGAAATTGCAAAATTGAAGATTTTCAATGGAAATTCTTTCACAATTTCACGAAGCAATTTCCAATGCAAATTATACATAAACAAACTGAATTTTGTTTTTAAAACGCTTTGAAAAAGCGGTCTTATAAATTCCTTCTGCTACTTTTTGTACCGAGGGGGGGAAAATATCGAAATACCTACCAGCTTCTGTCATTGATTGAAATACCATCTCCGTGTCAGTATTAAACGATCTTACAGGTCTAGCAATTTTCGGGTATTTCCCAGTTCTTCCTCGTTTTGTGTTTTCACATTGAGAAATAGCTTGAAGGTTGTTCAATTTGTTATTCTTGGGATTAGAATCAATATGATCAATAACAAAACCATCCTTGATTAATCCATTATGCACTTCATAAACGAAACGGTGATTGAGATACATTTTCCCTCCAGCATTAAACATCAAATAACCCATACCATTATCCCGCCCAACAGATTTCTTATTTTTACTGTGTCTAACAACACCATCACTAGAAGCTTCGTAATTTTTAATAACAGGATGTCTTTGAAATTCTTGGCTCATTTGTATATATAATATATCTATTTGTCTAATTCGTTAATTGGCTGAATTATAACATTGGAAAATCTGCCTAAGTAATCTTGAGCAGTTTTTATGATTTTGTCATTGACGTCGTCAGGATTTTTGATTCTTCGCTTGTCATAATAACGTTTTAACTCTCTATAACGCTTACCCCCGCAATTAATGCATAACTGCGACTTGCCTCTTACACCTACCCCACAATGCAAGCATGGTAGAGGTCCCTCCGAACCGTTTCTCACACTCTGCATATGATACCCACAGAATTCATTTCTACATGATTTGTTACACGGAGTCTTTGATCCAATCATAAGCCATTTGCAATGATTCATTATATAAAAATTTTCTATTTAAATACTTGTTTTAATTATTAATATGAAAGGATTCAAGAGATTATCGAAAATTAAGCCTTGGAAAAATGTTAGATTTAATCTCGATAGAATCTCTGATATACCTAAAAGTCTAGTAGATGATAAATCACTATTGAGTAAAATCAGCGACTGTTTTAATGAGTTTAAGCGTGATGGAGCATCTCATACGTGGTCGACATTTCGAATTATTGATGAAGATGTCAATGTACCTGTAATTGATGCTACTATGAATGATATAAGAGCAGCTGAGATACTTTCACACCTTGGCGGGAAATCTCTACTGAAGTATTTTTTTAGAATAAAATTCATTATCGAAGAGGAAGGTGAATGGATTATCAGAGATAAATTTGACCCAATCCTTAAGGATAAAAAAACTGTTATTGTGAGTAGAGATTCCAAACCAGGAATTCTAACTGGAATTGACAAACCATACTATGAGAAATCTTACCCTGTAACAGCAGTTGTGTATGGGTTATATCCAATAAATAATAATCCAAGTATTGCAAAACTAGCTCCAATGTTTTCATCATCAGTGGCTTTGCCACTTAATTGTGTAGCAACACGGTTAATAGAACACTTCAAAAATGCATCCCGGGGAAACAAATTAACTGATCTACGAAGAAAAAAAATAACCGAATGGGAATTGACAGTGAAACAGCGCGGGGCAACGATTTCTGATATAGCTAAATTAGAAGCATTATTAAAATTTCCAATATCGGTAGCGACAATAACCGGAGAAGTATTATACGAACCGAAATATCAATCGCGAGGAGCTCCAATTGAAATTATTGATCATAACAAACACGCGTGGACACCAGCGGTAAATATATTTCCACGAGAAAGAACTGTTCGATATATCCCTAAAGAATTTTCTATGGATGATTTCTATGAAGAGAAATTATTTGATGCTATTCACACATTAACCAAAGACGACCCTGTGTCAGTATGGTTACTCAGGAGTAATGAGGATCCGGAAATAGGATTTGATCAGTTTGTAAAACCAAATGGTGAATTATATCGAACTGAAGAATTAGATACTAGAATGAGAAAAATCGCTAATGAGTATTTAGAAGGAAACACTAGCATTTCTACAGAAAAACTACTTACGGATAGTTTTACTATTCCATCAGTGGTAGCTCACTTCGCACGAGAAAAGAATTCATGGCGCCCAACACGAAGTGATTTTCTGGAGGATGTGAAGTTGAGTTGCGTCGAATTTGGTCATGGAGGATTGTGGAATACGAAATACTCACGTGATGGTATGATTTCAATTGATATATCCGCGTGTTATCCTGGAAGTTTTCTCGGATATGGAGAATGCTCTGAGTACTTCAAACGATTTGGACATCCCACACATGAAATGACTCGTGTTGCGATTAATGGTCCATTGCCTGGAACTGCTAGCAGTTCTAATTTTGATTTAACCGGGTTCGCTCGTGTGATATCATTCGAATTAGCTACAGGGTTACATCCGTGTAGTTATCTTTGGCTTGGTAGACATATGTATGAAAAAGCGTGGATGCCAATTGTGCTATTGCGGTATATGATCGATTGTGGTATGCTAATATCGTTAATTGTCAGTGAAGCGATTATTTGTTATAACGCTCAGAAAGATGTTTGGTTACCAAAACCCGATCTCGAAAAAATAATTAACGAACAACGAAAACAATTTCTAGATGGAAATTCGAAGAATTTCAGCGAGGAACAAATCATAGATTGGTCTAAGAAATTATTCGAAGGTAGTAATAGAGAGGCTAAAGATCTCGGACGAAAAATAATCGGTAAATTCACTCAAGGTGGAAGATTTGACAATGCAAAATATTCTTCGAGATTAATCATAGACGATGAAGAATACAATTTCATAATATCTGATTTAATAAAAAAAGGGAAATTTGTAACCCGTAAGAACGCTTTTCTATCAGGGGAATTAGATGAGGAAGCTTACAAATCTGCGAGCGGAACTAATAATGTTTGGGTAGATGATGTCCTTCGAAATGGTAAGAAATTAGGTACGGTTGTTACCTACTGTGATGGAAAAAGTTGTCAATACACACAATTGAGAAGTTCTATGCTAGCCTATTCTTGTATTAATCTATTCTCGATGATAAATAGATTTCCTAATACCGCGGTTAGAGTAGCTACTGATTCGATGTATATCCATGAGAAATATAAATCAGATGTAGCTAAATTCACAGATCCTAAGGAAGCGTGGGGAAATTGGAGGTTTAAAAAAGAAACACTACATGAGTATTGTAAATCCGCAGATGTTGCTATGGATGATAAATATATTTGTAGAAATATAGATAATATTTCTGAAGAATTTTCTACTGCACCGCCCGTATCCGATCCGATTTGTAGATACAAGACAGTTTATTTAAACGGCTGTGGTGGATCAGGAAAGACAACTCGTGCAATCGAATTATTCCGTAGAAACGCTAGCGTTTCTAACATGATTGTGTTAACACCAACTCACAGACTCGCCAGAGAGATGATAGCGCGTGGAGTAAAAGCCTGTACTTATCACAGCTTCTTTCGATGGAAAGGCGATACATGGACTCCTGATCGAATGGGCGATAAATTTATTCCTGAAATAATAATCTGGGATGAAATATGCACGGTATCATTGACAGTATTACAGATATTTCTTGAATGGTTGTTATTGAAAAATACAAAAAGTCGTCATGTGCGGGGATCACGGCCAACCGCAGCCATTTGTTGGTGGATCTCCACATGAATGGTTAAAAGGATTTGTAGATTATTATGAAGAGATTAATACCGACCATAGATCACTTGATGAACAATTACGAGAATTCAAAGCGCTAATTAGATTACAACCGGATAAAATCCAATGTGAAATAGCGCGTGAAATAATCTCTGAAACTCCCATGAATGATTTTTGGGAAATGTGGAAGCCAAATGATTTAATAATCGCGAGTAGAAAAATAGTCAGAGACGCACTTCAGATGAAGTTGTTTGCGCTACATAAAGAAAAATTTGCAACACTTCCAGTACCACTCTGTTATAGACCTAAGGATACACGAAAGCAGAATATCGACGTTGACATTCCTGGACAACAACAAAAGCAGAATTTAGTATTAAATGATATTGTGCTGGTTGATATCAGCGTCGTTAAAGATGCATTAGGTGCTGATAAATCCCCATGGACGTTAGGTTATGCAGCAACAATACACTCTTCACAGGGATTGACTATATCCGATACAACTCTTTGGATAGTAGATAATCATATTGAGTGGTCAAATTTAGTTTATCTCGCAGTATCCAGAGTACGGCGAATAAACCAACTTCGAAGAATTGTGGTTAATGATAATGACAATACAATAAGTAATATACACACCGATGATAATATAATCAGAAAAAAACTCTCTGGTTATAAACAACAGGATAAAAAAAATAAAAGAGAATTTGACATTGATGCTGAATTAATTAAGACACTAAAGCAACAACAGAACAATCACTGCGCGAGTTGTAATTGTATAATGAGTTGGAATTGGTCGGATAAAGATCCTCGCCAATTCACCGTAGATAGAAAAGATAACAATCTCGGTCATGTCAGAAACAATGTGAGGTTGACTTGTCTTGAGTGCAACAGACGCCGGGGTGACAGCACCTTAGGTGCTAGTTAAGACCACGCGGTGGTAATTGAGTATCCTCAGGAATCACTTGTAATTGTTCGCGTGTAAATCCTCGCTGAGGAGCAGTTGAATCCAGTCTATAGATTGGAGGTCTACCCGTAGATCGTGTTATGCCGGATATTTTATGCGTAGTGACACTCCAAATAGGATCAGTAGCTCTTTTTTACCACCCTCAAGCTCTCCTGGTTCGTATAAGTACCTTACAATGACATTACTACCAAGAATTGGTTCTTTTTGTGAAATTCCTTGGATTTCCATTTTGATAGACGCCTTCTTAATAGCGTTGACAGGTTTCATATTAATTATTCTAGTAATCTCATTATTGATTGCGGTAATCACAGCTGGTAATCTCTTGACCCATTCACGGGATCGTTTATCCTGGATGAATTCTTTTGCGTATTGATATCCGAATAACCGCTCAGCAAGGGTTTTATTAAACCGTTCAACAATTGCCTGATCGCGATGTAGCGCAGTGTGTCCTCGTCTGATGGCGACATTATGATGTTTCATCGTAGATGTAACAACACCTTGAAATTCCTTGCCAGGATCAACTTGTAACAGATTTGGCCAGCGCAGAGGACCTCGTCGATAAATTTTTTCAAATGCAGAAGCTACTTCAGTAGATGATTTTGTTTTTAACGGTTCTGCTTCTTTGTATCGACTTGCAATATCAACTAACGTTAACGCGTATTTGTAACCGTTGTCATGCGGCAGAAATAGTATATCAGCTTGATGAACTTCATTAGGTGTTGTAACATCAAAATGCGAATAGTTAATTTGTTTAGGCGCTGGTAGATAAATTTGCCATATTGCCTGTTTAGATAACCAGTTTGCCGCTGTAGTTTTTTTCACCTTTGATGCACTAGCGAGTTTATTAATTGCTGCGTAACCTCTCCAGTATCCTCTCGGAGAATAATAAATAGATTCCATATTAAAATGCTAGCATTTTCAATTACCAGCACCTAACATCAATTTACCCTTCATAGCAGATTTTACCAACCAAGAAGCCAATTTTTCTTTGAAGGATTTATCAGGAATAGCATTTAACGCATGAATTAATTTTACATCTGCGAGATGTCTATGTTGAAGATTACTGCTTTTATAAGCGACATCATGAACATGACACGCCTTATCAATAGCGTTTATTGGATACTCGCCGGGTCGGGGCTGATTTTGATCATCAAGTCTGATATCTAATCGTGTCCCCGGTCCACAGTAGCTATATCCTGGAAGGTGCTTTTCTCCTGGATACTTTGCCCACGGTGTTCCTGGGAGTTTTGTCAATTTGGCTGCAATATCACCTCCTCGTTTTTTTTTAAAGGTTTCGTGGAAGTAAATCTAAATTTCTTTGTACTACACTGTACGCATTTACCAGAAAGCGCTGATCGATTATTTTTCGTTGTAATCGTCGTCAAGTCATTTGTGCCAGTACGTGTCCTACACTTCACACAATATAGATCCATAATTTATATATAACAGTTATGAATGTAATTGATTATTCAGCTACTCGACAACAAAAACCTATTAAACATCATGCAATGTTACCAGATTCTATTCGCGCGATTATCATCGGACCATCTGGAAGTGGCAAAACACAATTACTACTTAATTTGATAACGAGATGGATGAAGTGGGATAAATTGTACATGATTGCTCCGAGTGTAGACGATCAACGATGTTATGAAGTGCTAAAGGATTTTAATGATGCCGCGCGAGAAATTAACGGTGATGATATCATTGAGTTTATAACCGATATCGAAGAGGCACCGAACATTGATGATATTGATGGAAGTATTAACAATTTAGTCGTATATGATGATGTTATGTTGGAAAGACAAACAAATCCTGCTAGAATATTTTCCCGAGGCAGACATAAAAACATAGATGTGATATATGTTACTCAAAAATACGCACAGATTCCAAGTATAATAAGAGAAAATTGCAATTTAGTATGCGTATTTAACGGTACTGGAAAATACACATTACAAAATATTTTTAATTACTGGTGTGACGGTGATATGGATTTTAATAAATTTAAAAATTTCTTTAGTATGGCTAGAACCGCCCCATACGGATTTATAACGATAAATTTAGCAGACTCTCGGACAAGATATCGTATCGGACTTGATCAAATATTTAGTTAGCGCATTAGCAGCCGAGGAGGTGAACGTCAACTAAATGGCGTCTTTTTTTTTTAATTTTATTTTGATGAATGGAGGCTTATATTAAGCATTTTCGAGAAAGCCTCAGTTTGCTAAATCGACACCTGTAAAAGTTGGTCTGTTCACATTCTCTGCATTTTGTTAGATATTTTCGGTTTCCGTAGAAGCCTTATTTTTGCTTGAAAACTTGGTCTGTTCACCTCCTCTGCTGCTGTTTTCATTAAAATCTTTTAGCACTTCATAGCATCGTTGGTCGTCTACGCTAGGGGCAATTAAATACAATTTATCCCACTTCATCCATCTCATTATTAAATTGAGCAACAATTGCGTTTTACCGGATCCAGATGGTCCGATTATAATTGCGCGGATAGAGTTTGGTAGCGCTGCATGATGCTTCACTGGTTCTCTTGTTTTAGTCGCTGAAAAATCAATTATATTCATATCTCTATACATAAATTATGGATCTATATTGCGTGAAGTGTAAGGCGCGTACTGGCACAGATGACTTGACGACGATTACAACTAAAAATAACCGATCAGCGCTTTCTGGTAAATGCGTACAATGTAGTACAAAGAAATTTAGATTTGTTTCTAAACCCAAGGAACCCAAGGAACCTTTAAAAAAAAACGAGGAGGTGATATCGCAGCTAAATTAGCAAAACTCCCTGGAACCCCATAGGCAAAATACCCCGGAGAAAAACACCTTCCAGGGTATAGTTATTGTGGACCGGGAACAAGACTTGATATCAGACTCAATGATCAAAATCAGCCCCGACCCGGTGAGGAACCAATAAACGCTATTGATAAGGCCTGTCACCTTCATGATGTTGCTTATAAAAGCAGCAATTTGCAACACAGGCATCTAGCAGATGTGAAATTAATTCATGCGTTGAATTCTATCACTGATAAATCCTTCAAAGAAAAATTGGCCTCCTTTTTGATAAAATCGGCAATGAAAAGTAAATTGATGTTAGGTGCTGGTAATTAATAGCAACATGGAATCTATTTACTATTCCCCAAGAGGATACTGGAAGGGTAACGCTGCAATCAGTAAACTCGCTAGCGCCGCAAAAGTGAGAAAAACCACTGCGGCTCATTGGTTATCCAAACAGGCACTATGGAAAATTTATCTACCACCGCCTAAACAAATTCAATTCTCGCATTTTGATGTAACCGGACCCAATGAAGTTCATCAGGCTGATCTATTATTTCTGCCACATGATCGTGGTTACAAATATGCGTTAACTGTAGTTGATATTGCAAGTCGATACAAAGAAGCAGAACCGTTAAAAACAAAATCGGCCACTGAAGTCGCTTCTGCATTTGAAAGGATTTATCGACGAGGTCCTCTGCACTGGCCAAATCTGTTACAAGTTGACCCGGGCAAGGAATTTCAGGGTGCAGTGTTATCTACAATGAAATATCACAATGTCGCTATCAGACGAGGGCATACTGCACTGCATCGTGATCAGGCCATTGTAGAACGATTTAATCGGATTCTTGCTGAACGGTTATTTGGATATCAATATGCAAAAGAATTCATCCAAGAAAAAAGATCCCGTGAATGGGTTAAGAGATTACCAGGTGTAGTTACCGCACTGAATAACGAGATTACTAGAACCATCAACATGAAACCTATCAACGCGATTAAAAAGAAGTCGATACCTGAAAAACCACAAAAAGATTTCAAAGAACCAATTCTTGGTAGTAATGTCATTGTGAGGTACTTATACGAACCAGGAGAGCTTGAGGGTGGTACAAAAAGGGCTACTGATCCTATTTGGAGAGTCACTACGCATAAGATATCTAGTATAACACGATCTACGGGTAGACCTCCAATCTATAAACTGGATTCAACTGCCCCTCAACGGGGTTTTACTAGACAACAATTACAAGTGATACCCGAGGATACTCAATTGCCACCCCATGGGCTTAACTAGCACCCTTGCGTCTATTGCACTCAAGACAAGTCAACATCACATTATTTCTGACATGACCGAGATTGTTATTTTTTCTGTCTACGGTGAATTGGCGAGGATCCTTATCCAAATACTGCCAACGCATTATACAATTGCAACTCGCGCAGTGATTATTCTGTTGTTTCTTCAAAGTGATTATTAATTCAGCATCAATATCAAATTCTCGTTGTTTTTTTTTTGTCCTGTTGTTTGTAACCGGAGAGTTTTTGTATCAATAATATCATTATCATCGCCAATGATTTCATTATCGCCACCAATGATTTCATCATCGCCTGACTCTGTCAGGACAATTCTTCGAAGTTGATTTATTTTTCGTACTCTAGACACTGCGAGATAGACTAAATTCGACCATTCTATGCGATTATCTACCATCCAAAGAGTTGTATCCGATATAGTCAATCCCTGTGAAGAATGTATCGTCGCTGCATAACCTAGAGTCCACGGGAATTTATTAGCACGCAATGCATCTTCAACAACATTGATATCAACCAGCACAATATCATTTAATACTAAATTCTGTTTTTCACTTTGTCCTGGAATATCAACTTCGATGTTCTGTTTTCGTGTATCCGATGGCCTATAACATAACGGTACTGGAAGTGTTGCAAATTTTTGTTTATGCAATTCAAATAACTTCATCTGAAGTGTGTCCCTGACTATTTTTCTACTTGCAATGATTAAATCATTTGGTCTCCACGCTTCCCAAAACTCATTCATGGGAGTTTCCGAAATTATTTCACGGGCTATTTCACATTGGATTCTATCCGGTTGTAATCTAATTAGTTTCTTCAATTCTTTTAATTCATTATCAAGTGATCTGTGATCGGTATCAATTTCTTCATAATAGTCTACAAAACCCTTTAGCCATTCATGGGGAGATGCACCGACAAATGGTGGTGGTTGGCCGTGATCACCGCACATGACGACTTTTGTATTCTTCAATAACAACCACTCAAGAAATATTTTTAAGACATCTTCTGACACTGTGTCTATTTCATCCCAAATGATAATTTCAGGAATAAATTTCTCTCCCATGCGCTCAGGAGTCCATTTATCTCCCTTCCATCGGAAAAAGCTGTGATAAGTGCAGGCATTTACCCCTCTCTGTATCATTTCTCTTGCAAGTCTGTGAGTCGGTGTTAGCACAATCATGTTAGAAACGCTAGCGTTTCCACGACGAAATAACTCAATTGCCCGGGTTGTTTTTCCTGACCCACCACAGCCGTTTAAATAAACTGTTTTATACAGGCATATTGGATCAGAAATCGGTGGTGCATTAGAAAATTCTGAACACTGATTGCTTTCTAAGTAATTATTTTCAATGGTAACATCTGCTGATGGAATATAATCATGAATCATTTCTTTCTTAATTCTCCATGATCCCCATTTCTCGTTGCCAGTAGTCTTAAAATCAGCCATTTTGCTATTTATGTAAAATGAATCAGTAGCAACTCTAACTGCGGTGGTAGGAAATCTATTGATCATTGAAAACAGATTGATAGAAGCATAACCGAGCATAGAAGCTCTTAAGTGTGTGTACTGCGGATGGTATCCATCATTGTAGGTAACAATTGTACCCAATTTGGTTCCATCGGACATAAATGCGTCCTTACGATTGACATATAGGCCCTTATTCGTTAAATCCGCCATTACAAAATCGTATTCAGCGTTGTCTATAATCAATCGTGAAGAATATTTCGTATTATCATCTTTGCCACCTTGGGTAAATTTACCGATTATTCTTCGTCCAAGATTTTTTGCTTCATTGTTTCTGATTTCAAATAACTGTCTGGACCAATCCATGATTTGTTGTTCATTGAAATCAGGAAACAGTTTTCGCTCTTCGCTAATTATTTTTTCTAGATCAGGTTGTGGTAACCAGACTGATTTCTGTGCCCGATAGGATATAATTGCTTCACTGACAATTAATGATTTTAACATCTTACAATCAAGCATATACCGTAGTAACACTATTGGCATCCAGTGTTTTTCAGACATGTGTTTACCAATCCAAAGATAACTACACGGATGAAGTCCTTCAGCCATTTCAAATGATACCACACAAGCGAATCCGGTTAAATCAAAATCAGGAAGTGGTCCATTAATAGCAACACGGGTCATTTCGTGTGTAGGGTGTCCAAATCGTTTGAAATATTTCTCGCATTCTCCATACCCAAGAAAACTTCCTGGATAACACGCAATCATATCAACTGAAATAACGGAATCAGAGGTGTATTTTGTGTTCCATAATCCGCCGTGGCTGTATTCAAGACAGGACAATTTGACATCTGATAAAAACTCACTTCGTGTTGGTTTCCACGCGTTTTTCTTTCTAGCAAAATGTGCTGCAATGGATGGTACTGTGAAACAGTTTGCTAATAATTGATCGTTGTCCTCCCCGTCCCCAGAAAACTCACTAGCTAGTTGTTTCATTTGATTCTGCAGTTCTTCAGTACGGTATAATTCTCCGTTAGGCCTTACAAACTGATCAAATCTGCATTCCTCGTCTGAATTACTATGAAATAGCCACGCTGACACAGGATCGTTTTTACTCAAATGGTAAATAGCATCAACTAATTTCTGCTCGGTAAAACATTCTTCAGGTCCCAACCCTGCTGGGGATAGATATTTTACGGTTCTATCTCGTGGGAATATTGTTACTGCAGATGACCACGCGTGCGCGTTATGATCAATAATTTCAATGGGGGTTCCTTTTGATCGATATTTCGATTCGTATAATACTTCACCGGTGATTGTTCTTACCGATATTGGAAATCTTAATGATGTTTCTAATTTGGCTATATCCTGAATTGTTGCTCCATGCTCTTTTACCGTGAACTCCCACTCGGTTATTTTTTTTCGTCTTAGATCAGTGAGTTTATTCCCCCGGGATGCATTTGTGAAGTGTTCTATTATTCGTGTTGCTACACAATTTAGCCCTGTCGAATATTTCATGGGTGCTAGTTTTGAAATATCAGGTTTTTCATTGAGCGGATAGATCCCGTAAACAACTGCTGTGACAGGATAAGATCTTTCGTAGTAGGGTTTATCAATTCCAGTCAAAATTCCCGGTTTGGAATCCTGATTCACGGTGACAGTTTTTTTGCCCTTGAGAATGGGTTCAAATTTATCCTTAATAATCCATTTGCCATTCTCACGGATAATGAATTTGATTCGGAAAAAATGACTTTTTTCCCCAACACGTGAAATGATCACTGCTGCTTTTTCATCATTCATGGTAGCGTCAACAACACCATCAATTCGAAATGTTGACCAGCAATAAGATGCTCCATCACGCTTGAATTCATTAAAACAGTCTCTGATGGGTTTATCAAGAATTTTATTCTTGGGTGTATTAGAAACTATATCAAGATTGAATTGAGCATCCTTCCATGATGATCTCATGTTTCCGTCTCTTGGACGTTTGTTACGTTTTTTGGGTCTATCGCGATTAAATCTAGGATTGATTTTTAATAATCTCTTAAACTCTTTCATGTTTCCGTCTATTGTGCGTTTGTTACGCTTTTTGGGTCTATCGATATTAAATTTAGGATTGATTTTCAATAATCTCTTAAACTCTTTCATGTTTCCGTCTCTTGGACGTTTGTTACGTTTGTTTCCGTCTATTGGACGTTTTTTGGGTTTATCGAGATTAAATTTAGGATTGATTTTTAATAATCTCTTAAACTCTTTCATGTTTCCGTCTCTTGGACGTTTTTGACGTTTTTTTGGTCTATCGAGATTAAATCTAGGATTGATTTTCAATAATCTCTTAAACTCTCTATCAGCATTGAATTTAGCATTTTTCGAAGTCAATCTCTTGAACTCCTTCATGCTATATAAAAAACAAACATTTAAATGAAAGTTTTATGTATAATGAATCACTGCAAATGGCTCATGATGGGAAATGTAACCCCGTGTAACAAATCATGCAGAAAAAATGAATACTGTAGGTATCATATGCAAAGTTTTCGACGTGGAAGTCTTGGTCCGTTACCCTGTATTCGATGTGGGGTTGGGGTCAAAGGAAGATCACAATTGTGTATTGATTGTGGTGGTAAGCGATATAGGGAATTGAAGCGTTATTATGATAAAAGAATAAAAAATGGACAATCTATCAGAAATTATGACCCTGAAAAGGCCCTTGACCCTGACAACATCAAGGATAAAATCATAAGAACCCCGCAAGACTATATCGAAAGATTTTCCAGTGATGTAATTATTGAACCAAACACTGAATTAGACAAACAATAGAATAGTATATATGAACCAAGAATTCAGACCACATCCAGTGATTACAAATTATGAAGCATCCAGTGATGGTACTGTCAGAAACCGTAGACTAAAGAAACCGGTCGGTGTTGTGACTAATCAAGGGTATTTGAGGTTTACTGTTGGCGGAGGAAAAGAAACGAAAAATTATCTCATTCATCGTTTCGTGTATGAATGTCATTATGGATTGATCAAGGATGGTTTTGTTATTTACCACAAGGATTCTAATCCAAAGAATAATTCTGTATCCAATCTGCAGGCTATCACACTGAGTGAGAATTCCAAACAAGGAAAGACTGGCACTTGCAAAACGGTTGGGAAGAGACCTGTGACATCTTTGAATACAATAACTAATGAAGAAAAAATATTTTCATCTATGAATGAAGCCGGAAAATATTTCAATATCTGTCCGACTTCTGTACGATTCGTTGCAGAGGGGATTTATCGATCGGCTATTTCAAAAAAGACGGGGCAAAAAGTTCAATTTAGTTATGTCTAATGCGTCATAATTTCCAATTAGAGATATGTCATACTTATAGAATAATGAATTCTGAAAACATGAATAGCATCATAGTTGAAATAGCAAAATTGAAAAATCAGGATATCAAACTATCAGATGGATTAAATCCTGATCAAATTGTGTCTGATTTTCAGGATATAGAATACGGGGTTAGCACTAACAAATATATGCTACCCAAGAAATATGCACTCATCAAAAAAATTCAGAATTCTATTAAAGACTCTCTTTCATTTTCCAGTGACATCAGTGTGTTCGTTCCGTTGTATACTATCGTAGAGGGAATACGAAAAGAATTAGGTAACGAATACGAATTGAAAAAAGAAGTCAACTCTAAAATTAGAAACCTACGAGCATTAATTCAGGAAAATGAACAATTTTGACTGACCGACCATTAATCATTTTTTGATTGCCCGACCATAATCATTTTTTGATTGCCCGACAATTTATCATTTTTTGATTGCCCGACCATATCATTCCGACCCTCATTTTTTTTAGCCGACCCTCAAGGGGGATGTCAAAAATCGATGGACGATGTGTCAGATTGATCAATGAAAAAGTGGGGAAACTAGCAGTATTATTATTTTTATATACAATTTTGCTACTTTCCCCATCATTGAACGAAGCTGTCTCACGATGAAATAACACTTCCATGACCGTGTTAAAAATCATCCGACATGTCACTGATGTCAAAAAGGGAGTTGCACGATGGTGTTAGGTCGGATTAAAAAATTGTTTTACAATTGAAAAATGGTTTCTGATTTCAAATAATGGTCAATGAAGCATTAACAACCCGACTGGCTCGTGAGCGACTAGATGCAATTAAGAAATTTATACCAATTCGTGACTCTGTAAGAAATAAACTGCAACAACGACAGAGTTTACAAACTGATTTTGCTCTGGGGTCTGAAGAGTTGTTTAAACCAGTAACCACAGCAACGAAAGGGGTAGAGCGTGCTTTACTGGGAGATGGTCCCGAGACGGGAAAATCTGTTATTGGTGAACTTGAAAAACTAGCAGCGAAAACTGAACAAACTGAAAAAACTGATCCGAAAAAAACGACTGTTTCTCTGTTGAATAAATTTACTGATCATGCTAAAATATTAATAAAAAAACCTAGTTTATTGAAATCAAAGGATTATCAAGCCTTTGGTAATTTTGCTGCTCAAAGCTATAATTCAAAAAAAGATTTTTTAAAGGACGAGTATAAAAATGATAGAATATCAAGTAATGATTGGTTCGATAATTTGTATAAGCTAAATAAAGGGATTGGTCGTTTGAATAAGGATGAGATAGGATACAAGGAATTTCAAAGGGGAATTAGTTATTATAAAAGAGAACAAATAGAAGAGCGACAACGAGAAATAGAAGAACGGCAAGAACTAAAACGTCAAACACCAACACGTAGACAAACAAGAAGACAAAAAAACAACAACTACCACCTGATGATGATGATGATTTAGAAGAACGACGTCAAACACCAACACGGAGACAAAAAAAAACAACAACTACCACCTGATGATGATGATGATGATGATACTCTTGATTATTTACAAACCACGGATACAGACAAACTAGATGAAGCAGCTGGCTATAGCGGAAGTGGATTAGGAAATCCAAGGATTGGAAACACTTGTCCTGATAGTGTTATCAATGATATATCACGATTAGATGTTCTTGTAGGAGGATTCCGAGCTGGAAATAACTCTCCAGAAATAATTAATGAAGCAGCTGATATCTGTAGACGGTTATTTGCCGGCGGTATCATGGATATCAAAACCTATCGAGATTTCATTGACGAGTTAGCAAATGGGTATCATAGTGATTAAATAACAATTGAAAACACTATTGTTTTTATAATAATGATCGTACACTACAATCATGATAAACCAACCCTCGTCTATGTAGTTAATTCACGGTTTCCAGTTTATAGAGCATACTACGGAGATGGCCTCGGCAATACCATTTTAGGATTCTTTTCAAAAATGGCCCCCAAAGTGATGCCGTTAGCTAAACAATTATCAATGAAAGCCATTGATGTTATTCGTGATAAGGGTATTAGTACTGTTGGAGATCTTGCCGGGAAAGCGTTTTCAACTGCGAAGGATAAAATAACATCATTAGTAGGGCGAAAAAAGAAACCGTTACCGTCTACAGAAGAAATGCCTGCAAGTGTTAGTAAAATAATAAATAACGCAGTAGATGAAAAACTAGCGTCGATGGTAAATCAGGGGGACCAAAGCAATATTGCAAACATGATAGCAGGAAGTGGCCTTAAAAAACTACGTCGATGAAAATGGAAAAATCGTTTACGATTTCACTATTTAGACTCTGATAAATAGAATAAAATGTTCAAAAAATCATCTGATCCAGCATTTGATATAGACGCCCCAGTCCCCAAGAATGATTCTGTACGCGATTATCAATATTACGCCTATCATGCCATAGACTCAAATAGTCGAGCAAGAATTGATCTTCAAGTCCATGATACCAGTAAATACTTTTTGCCCTGTGAAGCATTTATTGAAGTAGAAGGAGAAATTGTAACAGCTGCTGATACTACTGCTGTACCAGCACCGTATCCAGCTGGTACTCAAGTCGGTTTTGTCAATAATGGTATTATGGCGTTATTTGAGAGTGCTAGATATCTCATTGATGGAAAAGAAATTGAGTCCATAGATCGTGATGTTGATGTGGCCACAACAATCATAGGGTTAGCGAGATATTCTGATGATTATACAAGATCAGCGGGTCCATCTATGATGTTTGCAAAAGATGGTAAGAATACCGCTGGTGGAAATCCATTTGTTGTAAGACGACCAAAGAATAATGCTGGCACCGCTAATATTGATGCCGAAGATATGATTATAAACAACGATGTTAATTTCAATCTAGGAGCTGCAACACGAAACGCAATGTTGGGAGTAGGGCGTAAATCATTTTCATGTGCGATTCCACTGCATCATATTTTTGGATTCTGTAGAAACGTCAGAAAAGTTATCTACGGGGCGAAGCATACAGTATCGCTTGTACGAAAGAGTGATGATAACGACGCAATTTGGAGGATTCCAGCAAACCCAGCTGCAGCACATATAAATGATGATGCCGGTAAAGTCAATTTAACAAAAATATCATTGTGGATGCCAGTGTTGACTCCAGCAATCACCGCAGAAGGACGATTACTATCATTTATGGACCAAGGAGGAAAGTCGTTGTTGAGTTGGCTAACCGTGAGTACAGATGTGAAGCAATCAAATATCAACGGGTTATTCACTTGGAACCTAGCATCAAAACAAGGCGTTTCTGCGCCACGTCATATATTTATTGCGTTACAGGATAACACACGAGTTGGCAATCAACTCTTCAGTCATATGATATTTGATCAATTAGGTGTGAAAGACGTCTCACTGAGAATAAATGGCCAGCAGGAACCATCTGAGGATATACAACTTAATTACACAGAAAATCATATTGCACGAGTTTATCATCGTCTGTTGTCATTTATGGCACGCGATCAAAATGTGGATACTGGTTTGCAAATATCACAATTTGATTTTAAAAATCTGTATCCGATCTACTACTTCTCACTGGAACATCTCGATTTGACAAGACAGTCAGTTGTTGATATACACTTTAGAGGTAATGTGACTCGTGGTGCTATTGCTGATT
This sequence comes from Unio delphinus, assembly GCA_029339505.1. Classification (NCBI taxonomy): domain Eukaryota; kingdom Metazoa; phylum Mollusca; class Bivalvia; order Unionida; family Unionidae; genus Unio; species Unio delphinus. The sequence continues at coordinate 8,005,312 of JAQISU010000219.1, read as the reverse complement.
ATAGAGCGGTTGCTGTCATTCTCAGTGATAAATCAATGCTACTCGAAGGTGTTGGTGGAAGAATGAGAGTGGTAGATGCCCCAGTAGAAAATCTTTGAACGATTTTTCTCGATTTTTCATTGAATTAGAATCAATGAATTATATATAATGTCATATAGTGTTATTAGTGTTACGTTAACTCCTGGTCAAATCAAAAAATTGCAATCAGAATCGGCTAAAAAATGTGGAACCACAATCACGTTGAAACCCAACCAAATGACTGGTGGTGAAAATAAATTATCGCTGACAACTCGTCAGGTGAAACATTTCAATGATGCTTTCAAGGATAAAAAGGGAGTTCAGATTACTCTCTCTGCGGCTGCTATTAAAAATATGATGAAAACAGGCGGTATATTTCCATTGTTAGCTGCAATACCAGCATTGATTGCAGCAGCAGTCCCAGCGGTGGCTAAAGCAGCAGCGTTAGGAGCCGTTGGTACTGCAGCAGGAATGGCACTAAAAAAGGCAACTGGACAAGGATATAAAAAAAAAGGAAAGGGTCTAAGACTACCAGGAACCCCGTATTCTTGGTACAGCGGAAAAGGTCTAAGACTACCAGGAACCCCGTATTCATGGTACAGCGGGAGATCCGTTCGCGGATCAGGCCTGAGACTACCAGGAACGGTTTATTAATTGAGGAACCTATGGTTCCCAAATCTTCGATGGTTCCAATGTCCAATTTTGATTTAATGGATGCTGCTAAAAAACTAGTGATTAAAAATTTCAGAGGTGTTTTTATGAAAGATCAATTACCACATCAACCAAACAAAACTGAAACATGTATTATTAATCTCGATAACAGCACCGGACCTGGAACTAACTGGGTTGCATACGCTATTGATCCACGTGGGATTGTCTATTTTGATTCATATGGATTAGCCCCACCAAAAGAGTTTATGCGGTATATAAAAACCCTTCCAATGAAGACTTGGTATTCTACGCTACCAACACAACAAATCAATGACCCACCAATATGTGGCAGTGAAGTATTAAATGTCCTTGATGCTATTTCTAACTCCTTGGGTAACCCAAGGGGAAAACCACCTCATATTGTCGTTAATGACTACACTAGTAATCGCTTTTTAGAGAGAGAAAGAGTTTTACAATAACATGATTGATATTTGGGGAAGACCTCTGAAACCCAAACCCGATGACACTGCAACCCCTGATTCTATCAAGGATATAACAAAAAAAATTAAAGATGAAATCGCTGAGACGTTAAATTTAACAAGTGTTGACCCGAACGAAATAGTTGTATTTCAAGACAAACAGGGTAAATTGAAATCTAGTAATATTTCTCTGGATGATATTTTAGTTAAACAACAAAACGCAATCGAGAACGCCGTTGCGTTATTTTCCGATCAGGGTAAATTGAAAACCAGTAATATTTCTCTGGATGATATTTTGGTTAAACAACGAAACGCAATCGAGAACACCGTTGCGTTATTTTCCGATCAGGGTAAATTGAAAACCAGTAATATTTCTCTGGATGATATTTTAGTTAAACAACAAAACGCAATCGAGGATACTATCGCGTTATTTTCCGATCAGGGTAAACTCAAACCGGGTGTACTTTTTTCGACGATTACAGATCGATTTAAAACTCTCAACGATTCTGCGTTAGAACTAGCAACACTTCAATCTAAAACCGAAGAACATATAAAACAGTTTACCGCATTTCGTAGAAATATCATTGATAAATTTATTGGAACTACATTCGATAAAATTGAACTAAAACTCCCTGATATTAAAAAATCCATCGATGAGACGAAAACTTCCATCGAAGGCATCAAAGGTGATCTTTCGAGGATGATAACAGCCATTGAAAAAACAAAAATTCCTCATGAGAAAACCAACAACGTAGTATACACGATCCAACACGGATCATTTGAGTGGACACCTACAAACAACACATTAGATATCACTGCAACCGTTAAGGGTATTTATCGATTAACACTAGTAACACCATTGTCTCAATTTAATATTTCATCGTCCAGTTCATCCGGGGTCAATAATACGATTTCAACGATCATCGACAAGAATACAACTGAAAAGTTCACAATCACATCTACTGATAAAAATTTGGTTAGGGTCTCAACAACGTGGTATGTGGAATTCGTAGCGAATTTAAGTAAATCGTAATTGAAAACGCTAGCGTATTTAAAATAAAAATGATTTCATCATCGCAATATCGCTATGATCAGGTCAGAGAATATCAAACTAGACTCAAAACCTTGTCTGAGGAGTATGAATTGAAAATTAAAAAATATCGCAGGAGAATTACCGCAATTGATGTTACTGTGTATTCAGTGAGTGGTGTAATCACCGGAGCCGGTATTATACTGTCTTCAGTGACAATGATGGCTCCGATAGCTGTTCCAATTTGCATTTCTGCGGCAACAACAATCGCTGGAATTATTTCAATAATCACAAAAAAAATATCCTCATGCAGCCAACGGAAACTACAAGACTACATAATTCAATTTCATGTTGTGTCCACTGCATACTCGCAATTATCCTCATTGATATCGTCATCGCTCGATGATACAATTATATCAGAGAGTGAGTTTTCAGCGATGGTAGATATATATGATTCTGCGATGTCAAAATTAGAAGTACAAAAACATGAGTATAATAACAATGACAACACCGATGGAATTACTTCAACAAATAGTGGAGAACACAAACCCAGTACAAACAAGCATGATCTCAATAACCTCAACGAATCCAGAATTCAGTGTGAATTTCCCCTCTCCGGTCCCAGTGAAGGAGATAGCGCTAGCAAAATTACGAGTATACCACAGTTGGCCAAATATTAGGTCAAAATCATTTGGTGGTCAACAACCGAATAATTCCCTGGTATTTGCAAATAAGAATAAACCCGACGGTACCCCAGACTGGAACGTTGTTTCCATACCAACCGGATCATACCAAATCAATAACGAATTCGCGCGTAGAATAAAATCGATTACTGGAGTAGAGTCAAAAATCGCTATAACAGTTCATGAGCCAACACTATCATCTGCCATTGAAATAAGCACAGAGGGTTATGTCGTAGATATCTATCAAAGTTCTATTAGAACCGTACTGGGATGGCCTGAAATCCCACCCGGGGGAAAAACCGTTGATTTACCAAAACCACAAAAATCTGATTATATCACCGACAGAATAAAACCTGATAATCCAATAAAGAGTTATAAAGATCATAGATTTACTATAGAGTTTTTTGGTATCGGATACCAACTAACTGGGAGAGAGAAGGAAGGGAAGGAGGAAATAGAAGAATATCATTTTATTGACAAACCTAAAATCGTTGACAATTTCACAGCAATGAATAATGATTTTTCACTGTTGTTAATATCCCTTAAATCCGGCTCTCTCACCCGAGATGAATTTATCAGCGTCGTAGAAACATGCAATAAAATTATCGACGATATGGAAACATTTAATTTGAAAATTATTCAGGATATATTAGATGATAATAATCACATATCGAGAACAACATTTGCAATAGACTATAAAATCCCCGTCAAGGATATTCCAACATTCAAACTACCAGGATATAACGTACCAGAACTAAAAAAACTTCTCAGTGATGCCATCGATGTCGGTTTCAAAATAATTCATGATACGTGGAAGAAAACAGCATCACCGGAAATAAAAATCCTCAAACATAATAATGACCCAGACGGTGGTGGCAGGCATATTGCTCCGTTCAATGTGAATATTTCAACGGTGATTGCGCTCAATTTAGTATGTGATGTGATCGAAGGAAGCTATCAAATAAATTTAGAACGATCAAATCAAGCTCAGCAAGGATATATTTTGTATTCATTTGCACCAACAGCTCCTCCAGGGTTTTTAATAATTGAGTCCCCGGTGAATCCAGTCTATATGCGATGTCATAATAATTCATTAACCAGAATTAATTTCAAACTCACTGACCAGTCAAATAATCTGATTGATTTACAAGAGGAGGTTTTACAAATTAGTCTATTTGTGAAATCATAAATGATTTTCGTCCCCCCCAAGTCTGGAACACGATATCGTATCGGACTGGATCAAATATTCGGTTAACCCATAGCAGCAGAGAGGGTGAGTGACAACGATGTTGTAGTCCCTTTTTCCCAAAAAATGTAATAGTTGAAAAGTTTTTGATTTCATTAATTTCATTGATTTTTTCATATTTTTTTTGGGGACCTAATCCATGATTCACACACACATTTGGGACCTGATGTCATTGACTTTTGGGTCTGATGTCATTGGTTTCATTGATTTTAAGCGTGATTTCAGTGAAAACTTGTCTAAAAATGTTGTCCGATACACCCTCTCTGCTGCTCAATATAACATACAGTAATCTCACACCTTGATACTAACTTGCTTTCATCTAAAATATAAATCTTTCCCTATTACCCTTTCTTTACAAATCCAGCCACGCAAAAATCTACATGGATAGATTGTATTCATCAACAAATTAAAGGCAGACGCTACAAGAATTACGTCAGAGTTGCCAATAGGCCAAAAAAAAAAAAAACAACAACAACGTAACCCTCGCGCGAATGTGTAGACAATGTTGATAGTGTACCTATGAGTAACATAATCTATTTTTGCATGGTTATTTTAGTATATATATATATATATATATATATATATATATATATATATATATATATATATATATATATATATATATATATAGAGAGAGAGAGAGAGAGAGAGAGAGAGAGAGAGAGAGAGAGAGAGAGAGAGAGAGAGAGAGAGAGAGAGAGAGAGAGAGAGAGAGAGTTGCAAATGAGGTGTGAGGAGAGGGCATGAACAATAACTGGTGGCCGGTGGTTCTATAGATGGATTGTACTGTAGCTCCTGGTATTTCTAAATTGCGAGAATAACATTTGCAGCCGAGGTATTAATACATGCCCATATTTGTCGATGACACAGAACAAAAATTCACCACTCTCATTCAAATTGCGCTTGAAATCAATCAATGCTCGAATTAAGAAAGATCGAAATCAACGATGCGAAAACAAAAGGAAGTGTATACCGCTCATGAAGATACTGCACCGCCTTGGATGTGGGGGGTCGCGGGTTCGAACCCCGGCTGAGTCATACCATAGACTTATAACAAATGGTACTAGCAGCTGCCTCGATATGTTCTCAGCACGAATAAGTTAGTGTTCGGACTGGTCATTCTAGTGTCAGGATAATCTGACTGGGTGGGATATCATGCTCGACTTTACTGAAAAATGCTACGATGTCTGCAATCAAATTTGTAATGATCAAAAAAAACTAGCAAGACAAAAATAAAGTCACCCATAAACATCCCGGTTTAACATCAAATCGGCACATATGATAACAGCAAAAAGGGAACTTAAAAAGAAACGATGTCTTAACCTGGGATTAAAAGACTTCGTAGAAGGAGCTAAAATAAATGCCCTTAAATAATACAACATTTATTTTCTAAAATAAATAACCTTGAATAAACCAACATGTATTTTCACTACATTTAATAACGCTGAAGACGAAATGAAATGTTACAAAATATTAACTGTCATACGAGATATTGAGTGACATTAATTTTAATGAAAATCGCACAGACGTTGATACAGTAATTAGAACATTTTGTAGTGGCAGTCATTCACACAACTCAATCAAGCATGCAAATTGTATATGACATTCATTCACACAACTCAGTCAAGGATGCCATTTGGATATGACAGTCATTCACACAATTCAATCAAGCATGTAGTTTTAATATGGCAGTTATTCGCACTACTCAATCAAGCTGGCAACTTTGATATGAAAGTAATTCACACTATTCAGTCACAAATGCAATTTTGATGTGTCGGTCATTCACACAACTCAATCAAGGCGTGCAATTTTGATGTGTCGGTCATCCAAACAATTAAATCAAGCATGCAATTTCGATATGGCAGTCATTCACACAACTCAATCAAGCATGCACGTTTTATATGGCAGTCATTCACACAATTCAATGAAACATGCAATTTCGATATGGCACTAATTTACACAAGCATGCATTTTTGGACACAAATATACTTTATTAGGCTGTATGTAATTATTAGGCTGTATGTAATTCAGCCAGAAAACCTTCAGCCTCAAACAATTACGGCAGCTATGGAAAGAATGTTCACGTAATTTTGATGAAGTAAAAACCGACACATCTTCCATACTACAGATTTTGAAGAGTCGGTTTCTCCAGAACCTTCATTTAACATCCGAAATGTGACATCAATGAATACCATATGACAGTCTTCATGTGACAACACTGACATACCATATGACAAGTCTTAATGTGACAGAGCTGAATAATACCATATGACAGTCTTAATGTGACAGCACTGACATATCATATAACAGTCTTAATGTGACAGAACTGAATACCAAATAACATTCTTAATGTGACAGCAATACCAAATGATATTCTTAATGTGACAGCACTACCAAGTTACATTTTCAATATGACAGCATTACCAAATGACATTCTTAATATGACAGCAATACCAAATGACATTCTAAATGTGACAGCAATACCAAATGACATTCTTAATGTGATGTAACTGAATACCAAATGACATTCTAAATGTGACAGCAATACCAAATGACAGTCTTAATGTGATGTAACTGAATACCAAATGACATTCTTAATGTGACAGCAATACCTAATGATATGCCTAATGTGACAGCATTACCAAATGACATTCTTAATATGACAGCATTACCAAATGACATTCTTAATATGACAGCAATACCAAATGACATTCTGAATGTGAATAACCTTGAATAATACAACATTTATTTTCGCTACATTTAATAACGCTGAAGACGAAATGAAATGTTACAAAATATTAACTGTCATACGAGATGATATTGTTAAAGCTATTTTAAAAATCCGTTTCACACACACACACACACACACACACACACACACAAACAAACACACACACACAAACGCACACACACACACACACACACACACACACACACACACACTCACACACACACACTGCAAAGGTATATTCAAAATGATTGGCAGAGGGTTGAGGCAGTTTTACAGAGGAGTAATTAGTAATACAAAATGCCAATGCACACATATAAACACACATATAAACATACATATAAACATACATATAAACACACATATAAACGAAATAAAGATGTAGATAATCAAATAACCTAGCATATTATCGGGATTGTTTGTGGAGATTTATTTTCGCTCATGAGTAGGTATATTATAATATGCGCCAGACATATAACAAATATGACAAAAGATGTTTAGTTCGTTGAACTCTTGGCACTGATCTATTTTGACAACAATATCACCAAAAATGTAACCTTGGGAAAGAAAAATATCTGATTGTACTCGTCGGCATTCCAATCAAAAGAAATGTTATTACCTCATTGGGTAATTCCTGGAACTGATTTCGACTGCTCTTCGTTGAAACTAGACGAGTGTTGTTTCGCAAAGGAAAGGATAAGGTGACAATGGTGATATAGCAAAACAGCTAAAGTACATTTATAAAGGAATACACTATTGATGATGTAGACCACTGACAATGAAACACGGACGATATCTCATCAGCAAAGAAAGGCTGTCTGCATAAAAAAAAATAATTGTGGCTCCAATATTTTCGTACTAGAACCCCAGTAGACGATGAAACAGGAACTGGATATTCATGTTCCGCTAATTGGATTTTAAAAAAAGTGAACAGGCAGTTCGATATTAATGTTATTGAAGGGTTTAACGCCAATTTTCAGCCCACGATAGGCTATACACGGCGGTCAGTATTAATGATGGAGGAAGAACCTGACAAAACCCCAGGAAAGAACCACCGACCCACTAGAAAAGACTGGCAAGTTTTTTTTCACATACCCACGTTGGCCGAATCTGAGATTCGAACCCACGCCGACAGAGGTGAGATTTCCGTGATCCCGATATTAATGAGATCTGGGTTGAATTTAATCGGTTTTGCTTGATTATGTCATTAGCAATATTATCTTACAGCTGAGTTATGGTATCGTATTGTTAGGCTCCTCATTATCAGACAAATCTTCTATTGAATACACCTGAAATAATAAATTCATTGTTCATTTAGCAGAGTTGGGGCCCCTGATTGTTTTATCGATCCACTTTTGTTTCTACACCTGAACATCTTTGATTAATTTGGAATTGAACGAAAGTGTTCTTTACAGCTCTATCCTTCATATAGATTCGGTCAGTTTTTTGACCTGGGTTGCGCCGTCACGACTGTTATTAGACCTGGGTTGCGCCGTCACGTCTGTTATTAGACCTGGGTTGCGCCATCACGTCTGTTATTAACCCTGGGTTGCGCCGTCACGTCTGTTATTAGACCTGGGTTGCGCCATCACGTCTGTTATTAGACATGGGTTGCGCCGTCACGTCTGTTATTAGACGTTATTGGGTTCCATTATCGTTCTAGTTTATTATACCTGAGTTCCATCAGCATTGTCAGTTACTAGACCTGGGTTCCCTTGTCATTGTCAATTATGTTAATTTTTTGTACGGTTTCTTTGTCAGCTTAATTTGCATAAGTTTCCACTTTGTTTTGAATTTTGTTCAGTTGTCATTTGTTTCATTAATATATGTATACACTGATTAACCTATATTCTGTCTCTTACTTCACCAAAAAAATAAGTATTTTTTTTATATCTGAATAAAGTGAACCTTGGATAGTTTAGGTATAACATGACTTATTTGGTCACTCAACATTTCTTATTATTGGCTATACAATCCTCAATGTAAAATCACAGCAATTGAATGATGCTTTGAAGGAAATAGCTTTTAACCGATTACAGACTATTTTTTTTTTCTAAAAGAAGTCCATAATTGAAACTTGTTACGACCAAAGTGCATCCAGAGTATATGGGGTAAATAGGCAAACGAATTTCACGTTGTAAGTAAGGAACAATAGCCAGATTGCAACATGTATATGCTAGACCCTGAGGCTAATTGTTCCGCTTCATAAATGTTACGAGTATCAGCCTTGCGAACAATGAGGTGTCAAAGCCAGTTGTATATATTATGGCTATAGGAACTTGTTACTGGCGACGTATTTGGCTATTCAAAGGTAAGTGATATGAATCCTCTGTGTTGAGTTCAAAGGAACAATAAGTGGGGGTCGTAAATGTATCCTTGACATACAGCCGGGAAGGGGGCAATATTTTCTAATTATGTAGACCATGGGCGAATCGACATCCAATCGGAGTTGAGCAAGGCGTGGCCACCATTTGAATCGCAAGCCTAAATCTAGTCTCTTGAAAACTAAACTCCAGTAGTCGCTAAACCATCTTGCGGGAATTATATAAGGGAAGTTATAAGCTTCTCCGACGTCATTCGAAATTGGCGGAAAATATTTTTATTCTGGGAATTACAAAGGAGCTTCAGACAGGTCAGTGACTGATTTGCTCGATTGTTGAAATCTCTTATGGCAAGGTAATTGTACTTTAATTATGTGCAGTATGTATACTTTATTACTAGAGTCGTTAATACGTATAATTATCATTTGTAGGTTTCGATTAATTTGTAGTGTTTAATCTACATGCATATTCTGAGATATGAGCAATGTTTATGTAAAGAATTAATATTTTAATTCTCTGTTTAGTTAATTCGTAGTGATATTCTAGATTTCCAAATGTTGAATTTAATTATAACTTTGTATAATGGTTGCGTGTGCAACATTAGTTAATAGGGATATTTGACTATTCATGTATACTTTGTACGAGTATAACGTGTAAGGATATATCAGCGCAAGGATATGTTGATATATGTGTACACTTTGTAGAAGTGTAATGTACAGAAATGCGTTTGATTATATGATATTGTTCTGCATGATAACTTTGAGAATCTATATACATGTATACCGATGTGATGAAATCTTTTGACATATACATGATAAGCAGTTGATACCGTGTATACAATATCAGAGAGTACGGGTATTTCGATATGTACGAATGCGTGACCCAAAAAGATAATGGCTTATCTAATTATAAAATGTTTTTTTTTAGTTTGAGACTAGATAGCTAGAGGAATATGCTAATGTCATTGTGTATTCATAAAGGAAGCTTTTAGGAACCGGATGAACAATAGAAGGCAGAGAAGGGAAATACCCTAGTACAGTTGGTCGCGAGTCTCTGGGAGACAAGAAAATAAGAGAACGGAGGCAGAAGTCTGAAGGCAGATAGGGGAAAGGACGTGGAGGAAGTGGAAGGGTGAATGACGTAGTTTATTGACTAAAGGGGTACAGGAATACCAGTCAAGAGAAAAGAAATAATACATATGAGTAGACACACAGGAGAGGAGGAAAATCTATCACACTAAGTCAGATGATGAAATATGTCGTTACTAGTTCGAGTGCAAGACGAGTGATAGGGTTTTTAATATTGAATTTTATTTGAGAAATGACAATCTGTTATCGAATGGTATTAAATTGTTGTTTATTTGAATTTTAGCTTTTGTGTATTCAGTAATTTATAGCGCCTAATCTTTAGAAGTTCTAAGCGCTTCACAACATACATCAATAATGATATGACTACTATATATATATATATATATATATATATATATATATATATATATATATATATATATATATATATATATATATATATATATATATATATATATATATATATATAATGTATATTTTTTTTTACGTATATCTTCAACTATAAAGCTGAACTAGCACAATCAACATAAAATAATATCACGAAATTATGTTGTATAGAAAATCCAGTTAAGTATTATTTCGGCTCTCTGGATTTCACGCTTTTTCTCTTCGCTAGGATTTCAACAAATAAAGACTAGTTTAGAAGGTATAATTATCCTGTATACATCTGAAATCTTAATATGCTCAAAAAGTTTGTAATCTAAAGGGTTTGTCACTGATCGTCAACATAATACAAATTAACAGTACCTGAATCAGTATTTGTCACGGAATAAGGTAAGAAATTAACTTGGTCATGCCTACAGCGATATTGTTTAATTGATTCCGTTGACGCGTATAGCGTTACCTAGAATAGTTTACCACGATGTGCACGGGTACCTTATTCCGGTTCTTGCTCTTGTTTGTTTAATATTAAAAGCCCATTTTGGTGACCTCAATATCTGTCCTTTCTTTCTGAACTCTGTAGGACTCACGGTACTAATTCGACTACCATACTAAACATATGGAAACACTATCATATTCAAAATTAAGTAACTTAATATTTCTGGGTGCTAATGATCAGACCTATATTTTTCCATGCACAATTATCCTTGGGTCAAGCTCTGTGTGGAGAACACCATATGAACCGCGGCATGTTTTTATATATATATACATGTGCATGAAACACATTTTACTGATTCTGCACCAAATGATTCAGGTGTTCATTTCATTTGCTGAGTGCTCCTCCTAAGTCAAGCCTGTAAAAATACTAAAATTGAATCGATAGAATATTGTCTATATTTGTTAAAATTGCAGATGGGATAAGATTTCAAAATATATTTTTTATTAAAATTCTACTTTTCACTATTAACTATTTATGGCATACCAAACCCGTATATACTCTATTATTTGTTCACCAATTTCTAGACTGGTTCACAGTTCGTCCATATAATTAGTACTGTGTGTCTTATAAGAAGATTGCGCTAGAACCATTTTCGGTAGGTATTGCCACTGGTCGATATTCACAGATTGCAAAACAGAACGCAGTGAATGAAATTACATTTCTCGCCATGGGCAAATTTTCCAATTAAATGTCCTAAATAAACGCGTGATAAGGTATAAATATTTGGCATAAAGGATAAAGTCACGTTTCAATGTGGATGTGGATAACCTATGACATTTAATTGACACTTGTAATTTAATTTTTTAAAACAGTTCAAAAGACGATAATTTTGGGAATAATAAAAAAGTGAATATGCAATTCCTTTTCGAATCAACAACAAAAACAACACAAACATTAAAACAAAAAACAAATTACAATGTAACTGAATGTTGAAAGTAGCATTATCTTTAAGTAAGTTAATTATGAGACGTTATTCGTGATTATATTCTACATTATGCAAAACCTTAGAACATGCATCTGATGATGAATTCCTTTGTCAAGCTTCCTTAATTAACAAAATAATTTACAAATAAAATAAATATTTTCCACTGCGTATATTGTTTCCATTGAGTTATAGCTTTATACAATTAAAAATTTGACAGTGAGCAATATTTAATGTTGCCATTTGCATACGACGATTGCATACGTTCTCAGAAAGGCACGTTTCATACAATTAGTATCGGTAGTACAATTAGTATCGTTAGTTTTGAAAATTAACTCTATTTTCTGTTGTATATGTATGCATCTGATGATTAAAAGCTTCCTTTAAATTTTTCAATGAAAAAATTTTAAACAAACAAAATTGATTTCATTGCTTATTTTTTCCATTGCATTTCATTTTTTTCATTAGGTATTTTAGTCATGTCGATATATACTCCATTGAATACGTTCCACAACAGCTAGACCGTTTATGAAAGTCTTTATACAAACGGCGTACTGTACATTGTTTTATTTAAGAAAGCGTTTTATTTTTGTTCAGGTTTTGCTCTTTGTTATTTGTATTTTGGGCAGTGTCATATGCTTTATCTGCTCGGGAAATGGACGCATCCGCCCATACACGAGTCTCTCGCGGCATTGCAGATCAGCGTTTGGTTAGCCAAGGGCTAAGGAAGTAAACCTTATAGAACATCTGGAGTGGAGACCCTAAGGCAGCTGGACGATGTGATGTACTACATCCCTTTCTGGCAACTCCTTGATCTGGAATGGGATGGGCTCCACCAGATGACTTTTGCCCAAGACACACTGATAATGCCCGACAAATCTGAAGTTACCATACCGGATCAGTCGTCGCCCAGATCAACAAGAACCGCGCCTGCCGTTGTCCACCAGGACGGAGGTGACACGTGTGCTACTGGTACGTTGTTATCGTGATTATGAACTTTCGAGTGAGGCTGAAGACAATTAACAAGGCAAAGAACATCAAGTTCAAATTCAACCTTGAACAACTGAAGGACTCTAACATCTGCAAATCATTCCATGCCACAATTTTAGGTAAATGTTACCCACTTGTTGTGATGGATGTTGATACTAAAGTGATGACAGACACTTTCAACACAGGCATGATAACAGCTGACAAGGATATCATTGACCTCCATCACCCAAAGAAAAAACCACGTGTTACAGAAAAAATATTCTGAATTTGTGTGATGTTCCAAGAGACCTAAAAAAAACAGACACACAACAGGTGCAATGGAGTAATGAGAAATAAACAAGAATAAGAGGGGTGGGGGGAACGTGATGAAAACAAAAGAAGATCGGATTGGACAAAATTGCACAGAAATAGAGAGCAGTCCGATAAAGAATAACAGCAAAAAGGCATTCCAAATTGTGGAAGCCCTCACCAGACAGAAGCAACCAAGATTAAGAACCATTCAAGACGAAAATGGAAATTGTCTCTCAGAAGCGAGTGACATTGCAGAAAGATGAATGAGAATTATAAAGAACTCTACAAGCACCAATCCACAGGAGACCCAGAGGTGCTTTAAGTTCCAAACTCCACAAATGATGATGATTTACCCATTCTCAAAGAAGAGGTGGAGTCAGCATGACAATTATGTGAATGACTACCATATTAAAATTGCATGCTTGATTGAATTGTGTGAATGATTGTCATATACAAATTGCATGCTTGATTGAATTGTGTGAATGACTGCCATATACAAATTGCATGCTTGATTGAGTTGTGTGAATGCCATATTAAAATTGCATGTTTGATTGAAGTGTGTGAATGATGCCACATCAAAATGTTCTAATTACTGTATCAGCGTGGGTGCGATTTTTATTAGAAATAATGTCACTCAATATATCGTATGACAGTTTATATTTTGTAAACATTTCATATCGTCTTTAGCGTTATTAAATGTAGTGAAAATTAGCGTTGTATTATTCAAGGTTATTTATTTTAGTTTCTTCTAGGAAGTGTTTTAATCCCAGGTTAGGACATCGTTTCTTTTTAAGTTCCCTTATTGCTTCTATCATATGTGCCAAATTGATGTTTAACCATGATGTTTATGGATGACTTTATTTTTGTCCTGCTAATTTGTTGCGATCATTAAACTTTTTTGCCTTGACTCCTTTAATTTTCCCCTTCACATATGATAACTGACAGTAGGTAGATAAGGTTCAACATGTATAAGTGTCATCCCCAATAGTGCTATTTTGATACCTCCATTTTATTTAAAAAAGCATGTTTCGTTCTGATTAACTTACGTTGCATCATTCATTGCATCCTCTCCATTTCATTCATAACATCTTTTACAATTTATTCTCGTTTCTAATATCTTTTCAACTTCCTAGTTTTAATCGTACAGCATGTTCTCTATATCCTCTGAATCGAGTCTTCCTGTTTGTATACCATGGGGTAGCCTACATTGCCTGCCTGATTTGTTTTAGACCGCTCCGGTGGACTAGTGTTTAGAGCGTCCGCTTTCGATGCTGAAGTTCACGGGTTAGAACCCCGGCCGATTCATATCAAAGACATATAAAATGGTACTAACCGCTCCCTCGATAGGCGCTCAGCATTAAGAGGTTAGTGTTAGGAAAATTCGGCCTGATTTCAGAATAGTGTGACTGGGTGAGACATCATACTAAATGTCTGCGGCATGATTCCCCAGTGCTAGACATCACTATCAACTGCCACACTGTAGATATCGTAGCGATATGACTAATACATTTTCAAACCTACATTAAAAATCCCAAAACACATGACTTGATTTTACATATTTAATCTATTAGCATAAGAAGGTAATCCTTTGCAAAAGTTATTAAGTGTTTTGAAATTTCGACTGTTTGACTTCAGGATAAACAAACGTAACAGTTATCAGGTTAAAAATTATATTGATTGATACAGTTCATCTGTTTTCTCCTGTGCTTGCTTTAACTGGAGTCCCGTTCATTGATTTTTGCGAAAGATTACCATATTTATCAATTACTTTTAACAAAAACTTAAGACAACTTTTTTTTAAAACTTTAAGACGCTTATTTTACTTTAAGACGTCTTTTTTCATTTTAAGTGAAATACTTCTACACTCTTAGATTTTAGAGTTCAGTTAACCCCTGAACTGAAGACACAATTTGGACTGAGTATGTTAAAAGGTAGTCGTTGTTTTCCTATTTCCAGCAAATCCACAACTTTTTGATGTTAAAAGCTTCTCTTTACCCAACAGTATATTTTCATGTTTTCAATAACTGAAGATTGCTCAGAATGATTCGTGGATGTCATCTCCTTTTCTAGTTTTTACTTCACTTAGGCAATTTTGGTACAAAAAGAAAACTCTCTGTCGAGATGCATTTATATCAATCGTGCTACTTTTCAACAATATCTGCCTACAACTGGTCATCCACAGGATTAACATAACTCCTTTGTCTGGAAATATTTTTTTCTCACATGTTTGTGCAATGTGTACGTGGATTATTCAGTTTATATTATTTTAATTCGGTGTTTTGTCTTTCCTTTGATTCTTCTATTTAACTTTTTGGTGAATTGACTGAGTTCTGCAAGCAATTGTACTTTCAGGATTAAAGCAAAGATGTCTTAAATATGTTTTTCGTCGTGATACGCATTTTCATCTCGACTGTGTCGACAAGAAAATGGCGTCTAAAACAAGTAACTTCTTCGATCTCTTCCAACATATCAATGTTCTTAGACTTTAATATAACAATTTGTTCTTACTCTTCTTAACACAAATAATATATTTCATATACTGTTAGCATGTGTTGTTTCCATACATTTGATCTCTGACTTTGATAATTCGTTGTTAATTAATCTTCAAGTCGAACTATAATTATTTTGAATTAAACTTTGCAGACTTAACCAATTATATACCTAATGTATTCCATCCTCGCACTGTATGGTTTTGATTATCTTGTTATCATACTTCATGCTATTTATTTCAATGATTAGCATGGCTTTTACTATCTTGCTATCATGCATTATGCTATTTATATAATTGCTTATCATGGTTTTAATTATCTTGCTATCATGCATTATGCTATTTATTTCGATGATTATCATGGTTTTTATTATCTTGCTATCATGTTTCATGCTATTTATCTGGATGATTATCATGGTTTTAATTATCTTGCTATCATGTTTCATGCTATTTATCTGGATGATTGTCGTGGTTTTTATTTTGCTATCATTTGTCATGCTATTTATCTGGATGAGTATCATGGTTTTTATTATCTTGCTATCATGTTTCATGCTATTTATCTGGATGATTATCATGGTTTTTATTATCTTGCTATTATGTTTCATGCTATTTATTTCAATGATTAGCATGGCTTTTACTATCTTGCTATCATGCATTATGCTATTTATATAATTGCTTATCATGGTTTAAATTATCTTGCTATCATGTTTCATGCTATTTATCTGGATGATTATCATGGTTTTTATTATCTTGCTATCATGTTTCATGCTATTTATCTGGATGATTATCATGGTTTTTATTATCTTGCTATCATGGTTCATGCTATTTATTTCAATGATTAGCATGGCTTTTGCTAACTTGCTATCATGCATTATGCTATTTATATAATTGCTTATCATGGTTTTAATTATCTTGCTATCATGCTTCATGCTATTTATCTGGATGATTATCATGGTTTTTATTATCTTGCTATCATGTTTCATGCTATTTATTTCAATGATTAGCATGGCTTTTACTATCTTGCTATCATGCATTATGCTATTTATATAATTGCTTATCATGGTTTTAATTATCTTGCTATCATGCTTCATGCTATTTATCTGGATGATTATCATGGTTTTTATTATCTTGCTATCATGTTTCATGCTATTTATTTCAATGATTAGCATGGCTTTTACTATCTTGCTATCATGCATTATGCTATTTATATAATTGCTTATCATGGTTTAAATTATCTTGCTATCATGCTTCTTCATGCTATTTATCTGGATGATTATCATGGTTTTTATTATCTTGCTATCATGTTTCATGCTATTTATCTGGATGATTATCATGGTTTTTATTATCTTGCTATCATGGTTCATGCTATTTATTTCAATGATTAGCATGGCTTTTGCTAACTTGCTATCATGCATTATGCTATTTATATAATTGCTTATCATGGTTTTAATTATCTTGCTATCATGCTTCATGCTATTTATCTCGATGATTATCATGGTTTTTATTATCTTGCTATCATGTTTCATGCGATTTATTTCAATGATTAGCATGGCTTTTACTATCTTGCTATCATGCATTATGCTATTTATATAATTGCTTATCATGGTTTTAATTATCTTGCTATCATGTTTCATGCTATTTATCTGGATGATTGTCATGGTTTTTATTTTGCTATCATTTGTCATGCTATTTATCTGGATGAGTATCATGGTTTTTATTATCTTGCTATCATGTTTCATGCTATTTATCTGGATGATTATCATGGTTTTTATTATCTTGCTATTATGTTTCATGCTATTTATTTCAATGATCAGCATGGCTTTTACTATCTTGCTATCATGCATTATGCTATTTATATAATTGCTTATCATGGTTTAAATTATCTTGCTATCATGTTTCATGCTATTTATCTGGATGATTATCATGGTTTTTATTATCTTGCTATCATGTTTCATGCTATTTATCTGGATGATTATCATGGTTTTTATTATCTTGCTATCATGTTTCACGCTATTTATTTCAATGATTAGCATGGCTTTTACTATCTTGCTCTCATGCATTATGCTATTTATATAATTGCTTATCATGGTTTTAATTATCTTGCTATCATGCTTCATGCTATTTATCTGGATGATTATCATGGTTTTTATTATCTTGCTATCATGTTTCATGCTATTTATCTGGATGATTATCATGGTTTTTATTATCTTGCTATCATGTTTCATGCTATTTATCTGAATGATTATCATGGTTTTTATTATCTTGCTATCATGCTTCATACTATTTACATCAATGATTATCATTCAGTGTAATCTGTAAATGTGCACCTTTTTGAAAGATTGCATGATTATCTTTTCATGTTTTAAATCGATCATTTAAAGACTTTTATTCCATTGGAGTATATTTTGTAAATTTCGTCAAAGAATTAGGTTTGAATGTATATTTATCTCATCCTGACGCCTAAACAAATACGCAAAATCTCTTGAAACTGGCACTGCCCGAAAAACTGTTGTGTGTATTACGATATAACTTTGACTGTGTAAGAAATAGTTAAAGCATTGTGTTGTCGTTGCATTTTCGGTGAACATCATCGTACCCTAACAAAATAGTAAAATACAAATTATTATGAAGTCAGTTTTGCACTCATATACACAGCAACGACATCAAGTATAGTGCTGTATGAGCTAGAACCTAATATTTTACACACACACACACAGACACACACAGACACACACACACACACACACACACACATACACACACAGAGTCGCCCCCGTGTGTGTGTGTGTGTGTGTGTGTGTGTGTGTGTGTCGCTATTTGTTATACCGACATTTCTATAAATCAAACATTTGTTTCCTAAACACAAAATTCATTAAAGAAAAAAAAACAGACGGAAAGAGATGTATGCTATTTTTGGGAAACATTATAAATAAGAATTCGAAAATGTTTTTCTTCAGAAATGTTATGACTGGGAGTGTAATAAAGACCATGTACTGTATATACATGTACTCTCTCTCTCTCTCTCTCTCTCTCTCTCTCTCTCTCTCTCTCTCTCCTTTGACACGCTGCCATGACTCGTCGAGATCTATTTCAGACAGACTAAATCCATGCAAAATTCGCAGTGATCTTCTAAATCCCTCACCTATTTTTTATTGACTGTCTGCCAAATTATATATAATTTTCTCCTAAAACGAATAAGCTCTTGTGACATGCTGCTATTTTGGAATTCGATGTGTCAGTATTATTAACGCGTGCTCTTTCTCTTGACTTGCCACAATCACATCAAGAAACACATTACCATAGTCACATATGTAGATCCTTTGATGTGCCAAGAAAATCTTGTGTACTCGTGGCGTTTCCTTGGCATCTTGTGCGACATTGGTATTACGTGTGTTTGTGATCTGAACCCGTTTCTTATACTTTATTACTGTATTAAGATGTTTCCTAAAGATTACACTACACCTAACATCTGCGACAATTTGTGCAGCATCAGCAAATATTCTCCTTTATCTATATGTTTTTTTAGTCGACCGGCTATAAGATTTGTCAAAGTCCTTAATACAAATTTTAATACGAAGTACAACCGTTTCATTCAAGTATAATATTACTCTTTGAAAATTAAGTAAATGCCATCTATAATTTGGACATTCCATTTGTTTTCACCTTAATGAATTTAGTCGCAGGAAAGAGAAGGGTACAACTGAATTAATGTTGCCCGATAGTTATATAACATTAGCCTAAAACGT
The DNA here is from genome assembly GCA_029339505.1 of Unio delphinus. Classification (NCBI taxonomy): domain Eukaryota; kingdom Metazoa; phylum Mollusca; class Bivalvia; order Unionida; family Unionidae; genus Unio; species Unio delphinus. Next base: position 7,985,751 of record JAQISU010000219.1, on the reverse strand, counting down.
GAAGCTTCAAGGAAGAAAGCAAACAGAAAAAAATGATTTACTTAAGCAGATATGGGGCTACAACGAGGCAATTTAAAATTGGGGCTAGCAATGTGCCATATGAAAGGTTTAACATTATAAGCTATAATTATTGTCCATGAGAATTGTAAAATTCTATGAGAATATTAAAATGATAGGCTAGTAAAATCCTCAATTAAATTTACACTTTAGTGAACAACCACAATGAGAGATGGTAAAACACTCACCTAATTACAGACATGAGTTATTTTTACAGACCTAAATATGCCAATGCAATCCAACACCTGCTACTACTAACATGTGCAGGTTGTATGATAGCTTTTGATGACTAACACTCATTCGTACAAAAATACTTGGTTTACAAACCTGCAGGTACACCGTATGTATCGTGACAATACAATCGTATGAAATTATAGTAAACCATAAGCGAGTGGGCGGACAAGAAAATACATTTTGTTGACCTGAAACTCTTCCCGATTCGCCTACAGAAGCTAATGTTTCAATTCTGTTGCATGTGTGCTAAACTATGTAATCGACTTGAACGCTCAAAAATCACAAATCTAAGTTCTTAGAAAGAATTTAAAAAATCGGGCTCCTTTCCATCGCAGAACAGTACCAACATGACTGATCGAGTTCAACTTTTTTTTTCTCGGTATCAGGGAAACCATAAAGTAGAAAGAAGATGATAGAAACTATATGACGTGATGTCACAAAGAAGATGAGAAAGACACATTTAAGGGATATAACCGATCAATGGAGGGAATCAAATTCGAAAACGTAGAGTTCACGGTGGTTTTTGCCAAAGTCATGTTGCATGGTTTGTGGGGAAAAGAAGATCAATCCCCGATTGCACACAAGACGGAATATTTTACAGATCCAAACCGATACCTTCATCTGTTAGAAATAAAGAAAATAACGCACCCAACTCATCAATATCGTACGAGAAGATTTCATCATAGCAAATTACAATGAGATTCTAGAGTTTATCAAACTCAATGAGTTTCCAAATACGACATGGAACTCCCTTTTAAAGTTGCCATGTTCTCTAATCTCCTAGCGAACGCTTGCTCTAACTGTACACAGACATCGATCGACCTGAATCAGCCGCTTATCGAAAAATGAATATTTAGGAGCGTTGATGGATGGATATACTAAGGGTTAATATCGCAAGCGGCTAACAATATAATCATGGTCGGCAGTACCGAATAAGAAAGGATAATTCACACTTAAGTCACGAAAATATAAAGCCTTTCTTGTCAAATTCATGAACAGCACGAAATTACACGTTTTTTTTAGAAAAACTTTATCCGTAAACCGTTGGAAAAAGTGCATCAATAGTTTACAAGAAAGGTCTGCAACATCCCTATTACAAGACCCTATCATACGGCAGCCGACAAGCACAAAAAAAGAATAGTGTGTGTGTGTGTGTGTGTGTGTGTGTGTGTAATTTGGATTTTTAACGTAACTGTTTCAGTCATATCCCAACGATGTGTGCAGTGTGTCAGTTTGTAATGATGTCTAGCAATGGGGCATCATACCGCAGACTTGTAGCATGATGTCCCACCCAGTCACATTATCCTCACACCAGTCCGATCAGCCCTAACACTAACCTCTTCACGCTGAGCACCTAGCAAGGCAGCTGTTAGTACCATTTTTTAAGTCTTTAGTATGAAGTGACTGGTTTTGTACGTGTGGGTGTTTATTCACAAATACATGTTTCCAATATATATCATCTCCTTCCTTCCTTCCTTCCTTGTAGAACCACTCCGGTGGCCTAAGTGGTTAGTATCATTAAGAGATTAATGTTAGGACTTGTCGTCATGGTTTCAGGATAATGTGACTTGGTGGGACATGATGCTACATGTCTGCGACTTGTGGCATGATGCCCCAGTACGATACATCACTATACACTGCATACTGTAGAGATCTTAGCGATGACTAAAAGTGTTAAAGCTACATTAAAAATCCGTTTCACACACACACAAACACACACACACACGCACGCACGCACACACACACACACACACACACTAGGTTATATTATAACACGTGCGCACAATAGTGTGTCAGAGTTGTTATTGAATTGTAATGGCATGTGTTGGTCTGTGAAAGTGTGCGGTGATTGTAATTAGGAGTGTCTTTGCTCGTCTCTCCATGTGTTTGTTCATCCATGTTAAGTTTCTGGATATAACTATACCAGACCAAAGTTTCCAATTCTCTTAGAGAGCCAGCGTAACATCTTTGATATTATAAATCCCACTAAGGGCTTTACTCACCGATTATGTTAAATTCCCATAGGGTCATGTACCAGAGCACTGTATTAAACTATACCAGAAACTCATTAATTAAGGAATTACACGAAGTATATTGATGTATGTAGAGATAAATCTGAAAACATCTTGCAAATACTCGACCAAGTGTCAGTGCGATGGGGGTTGTAGTCGGGATGGGCTTTTGCCTAAGAGCACCGGACAAAGGTGGCGCCCTATAAACTATTTCATGGTCACAAGTGAAATGTTCATAACACAAAGAATTCCAGATTTGCATACGCTTATCTATATTTTTGCGGTTCTTAGTATTTATAAGACTATTTGAAAATGATAAAAAAGAATAAAAATGAAAAAGCTTCCGCCATCAAACCTCCAAACAAAACAACATTACAACATTTTAATGATCGTCTTTTTTTGCACATTAGTCAAATATTTTTTTTTAATAACGTTCATTCAACGTAAGTATTTGAATGCATTCGGAATCGTATGTGATCGGACTGACCTAAATACTGGTTTTCACAGTAAATGTATCCATTACACATACCATCGTACTTTGCATAGTCTAGCCATATTGGCATAATACATGCATCAATTACACAGAAATAATTATTTAGGTTAGCATAGTCTAGCCATATTGGCATAATACATGTATCAATTACACAGAAATAATTCTTTAGGTTAGCATAGTCTAGCCATATTGGCATAATACATATATCAATTACACAGAAATAATTATTTAGATTCGCATAGTCTAGCCATATTGGCATAATACATGTATCAATTACACAGAAATAATTATTTAGGTTAGCACAGTCTCGCCTTGTTTTAATTTGAGGTTTGCAAGGTTGAAACTATTCGTTTGGATCAAGTAGATCGTGCACGATATGTTTTATTTGGTTACAATGTTGTTAAAATTATTATTATTATTATTATTATTATTATTATTATTATTATTATTATTATGATTATTATTATTATTATTATAAGTAACTTTAGTAATAAAGACTAATACGTAAATGAATAAAATTATCATGATACTGGACGATTCTGGCACGTAAATGTAATTGTACTTTAATATATGCTATTTCTTCTCCTGCGAATAATAATAATACTTTAGGTTCTGTTTTCTTCCTTTTGTCCGAAATAAATTTGCGTGTCTGGGATATATCTGCTTGATATAAATATATCGATATCTTCTGGCCATACTCGAGTTTTGAGACATTAACCTTCGTCATATCACCAGAATGTGCGCAGTCGCATATACTGTCTGATACATAATTGCGTTTCGGTTTCACATGACAAGGTTGTCTAACCTCAAAGCAAGCCATTTTCGATTTGTTCAGGCAAGTGTTATCTTAATCCCAACTGAAACATTTACCTGCAAATGACTGGTCCGAATGTGTTAGGAAGAGGAAAATATTATATTAGGTGGCTTTCGGGCAATTCTATTATTGGTTATAAGTCTTGTTTACACAGAAAAGGAAGTTCACTTGGTATTGACATCGATTTTGCATAAAAGGTCGTGTAGTTAAAAAGAAAATATTGCGGAAATAAAATAGTTAATGGTGTATTAAGTAGCGGGTAAAAACAGAAACATCTGAAAGATATCATGCCATTCTCTCTGATTAAAGGTGTGCATATAGTAAGTGGTCTGATAGAGTGACACTTCACACGTTGGCACGTGACATTGCTTTCCCGATTGATGATCCATCTCGAGTCGAAGTGGCCCCAGTATAAGCGTTTTCTTCATTTTTAACCACTAAAAGCTTGTAAAAACAAATAATAATAAAACAAACAACAACAAAAAACCAACAACTCTAATAGGTGTAGTGGATGTTTATATTAAAGGAATTTAAATATATTTCAACTGTAAGCTGATCCATCTAGTTGAATCGTATCTATGTCATATCCATCTAGTTGAATCGGATCTATGTCATATCCATCTAGTTGAATCGGATCTATGTCATATCCATCTAGTTGAATCGTATCTGTCATATCCATCTAGTTGAATCGTATCTATGTCATATCCATCTAGTTGAATCGGATCTATGTCATATCCGTCTAGTTGAATCGGATCTATGTCATATCCATCAAGTTGAATCGGATCTATGTCATATCCATCTAGTTGAATCGGATCTATGTCATATCCATCTAGCTGAATCGTATCTGTCATATCCGTCTAGTTGACTCGGATCTATGTCATATCCATCTAGTTGAATCGGATCTATGTCATATCCAATCCAAAAGAGAGAAGAAGAAAACAAAACGCGTAAAACATCGAGATGTTAAAGTATAAAGCAAACAATGAAGATAGATTCTAATTATAGAGATGCACCAAGAAATATTTTTAATACCGGTCGAACATGTGTAGCATGATAAGAGAACCCACCTTTTCACTAAGGCAATATAATCATTACTTATTCATTATATTCGTTAGAATGAAGATACATGGATTATTTTGCTAAGACATTTAGTAATCAAACTATATCCAAATTATATCCAAACATTCTAAAATCTACTTAAACTTTTAGCTACCTTCAACCAACTGACCACATTCGGAATGGACAAAGAAAACTCGCGATATGGATTGTTTATGTGACATGAGTGAAGAGTTTACAATATGTCAGTATCCTATGCTTTTGTAAAGTCGTATATTGAAGAAAAGAAAATTCAGGCATTAAATGAATGCAAAACTTATGGAGATTTCTACACATTTTAAAACTGAACAAAACTGGTTTGTCACAAGTATTTCGTTTTCATTTTAATTGTAAGATTTATTTAATAAAATGTAATAATTTGCATTTAAATATTTTGAGACATACATATATGGGAAATGTCATGGAAAGGAAAATGGTGGGACTAGAAACAAATGGAAAAGATCAGTGGGCGCTAAAAGTAAGAGGAAAGTCGAGAGCTGATTGAATGGGTAGGAGTTGACTCGACGGCGAGAAGTTACCGATAATCTATCCACCAATGTTATTAAAAGAGATTTAGTTAAGAAATTTGGCCCATGCATGTCATTTTGAATATTTTCTAAGTCTCCATTTTTAATCGCGGGATTATTTTAGCAAGCGAAACGAAAGATGGCCCTTTTCACGCAAGGCATTTATGTTTTGATTGGCAGTTTATAAAAATAAGTGAAATGTTAAAAAAAGGTTAGAGTTTGCTAACATTTGTCCCCAATTAAGCGTGAAACCAAAATGCAATATTCTATTTTCAATTATTTGACTTGAAGAATGTTATCACGTAGTTTTAAATTATGCTTCAAAAGCAGTCGCTTTAATTTCTGTTTGCTATTATTAAATATTCAAACCTTTAATCCTGCTATATTCTACGTGTAAGTATGTGCTAGATAGGAGACATAACTTGAGTCAAATGGAGGATAGTAACCGTCCACGGAAAATGAAGCAATGTTTATATCAATGAAAAACATCAATGACTTGCAAAAGTAATTTGGATTTTGACTGAAAATGACAACATTTTGACTGAACAACTTTATGAGGAACTGTTTCGGCAAGGAATTCAATTCGCGGAAGAAATATTCCTTTAGGGAAATAAATGTCCACTCCTTGGTATCGGAACTATAAGTAGCCTGAAATTGAAAGTACAGTACTTAACTATGTTTGGTCACTCTAAACGACAACACATGTCGGTAAATATAAAACGTCTTTCTATGATGACTTTGACGAACGTTATACGCAAGAAAAAAATAGAATTGTGTTGAGAACTTTGTAACATTCGTAATTATAGTATATCTACAGCGTGTTAATGTGTAAGAATACAAAAAGAAAATCACATATTAAACCATAGCTAATCAAAGTATCTAAAAAGGCAGCATTTGCTGTGAAAGCTAATTTTTCAGCTATTGGAAAACTACACCTACTTAGAGCATGAAGATATTTCTTTAAGGTCAATTTAAATTCGTGGAATAACAATAGTTTTCAGCAGATTTTACATTTTCAGAGAAAAGAACGTTTACGTTTATGTTTGTTACGTATCATAACAATATTATTACCTTAGATATCTATTTCGGTTTAGTGCGATGTAAACTTACAGGTAATATCATAATAACAAATAGTTGTATTCTAACGCACGCGTCGTATTGATACAAGCGTATGGCATTGAAAAAAGCGTATGATATTGATACAAGCGTATCGTATTGTTACAAGCGTATAGTTTTGATAAAAGCGTATCGTATCGATACAAGCGTATCGTTTTGATACAATCGTGTCGTTTTGATACAAGTGTATCGTATTGATCAAGAGTATCGTTTTGATACAAGCGTATCGTTTTGATACAAATTATGTTGCTGCCTGGGCGATAATAAGCTAATTCATTTGCAGCAGAAAATAGCTTATCACTTCACATATACTTTGCGAAACTAAAAACAAAATAACCTAACCTGCCTCAGAATTTGTTTTATTCTTACAAAAAATAATTATCTTTAATTTGAGATTAAATCGTACATGCAATTTGAGTTTTTAATGCACGGTAGCCTACTTTGTTACTGGTATTGTTGTTGGTGGTTTTATGTTCTCATCAGGAATGTATTGATAAGCTTGTTGGCACATCCTGTCATGGAATACTCGCAAGTCTTGCGTCAATCATTAATTGCAATAAAAAGCATTACGTAGCAGGTCAAAAGAGTTTTAATTAAATAAAACAGTAAGAAAACAATCTTATAAATTATATCGTTTAAAATATACACGTTCCTGCAGTATATAACACTGGTACCATACTGGCCCTGTATGTTCTAATCTTTTATAACATTGATTCCACAATGGCCCTGTATATTCTAATCTTTTATAACATTGATTCCACAATGGCCCTGTATATTCTAATCTTTTAAAACATTGATCTCATACTGGCCCTGTAAATTCTAATCTTTTATAACATTGATACAATAATGACCCTGTAAATTCTAATCATTTATAACATTGATACATAGTAGCCCTTTAAATTCTAATCTTTCATAACATTGACACCGTACTGGCCCTGTATATTATAATCTGTTATAACCTTGATACCATAATGACCCAGTATCTTCTGATCTTTTATAACATTGATACCATACTTGCCCTGTATATTTTAATCTTTTATAACATTGATACCATACTGGCCCTGTATATTCTAATCTTTTATAACATAGATACAATAATGACCCTGTATATTCTAATCTTTTAGAACACTGGTACCACCTTGATCCTGTATATTTTAATCTTTTATAACACTGTGAAATAGCATAATCATTTTATTTGAATCGATTCGATGCGCGACATAACTATTTATCTCAACTGGTCCGTTAATAATTATTCTCAACAATCGGAGGAAACAGTGATCCTGATTAGTTATCCACTTTTATATTGTACCAAAATATATAACAGAAAAAAGCCCATAAAACTAAAGATAACCGATACTTATCGGCTATGTTCGTATTCTCATTTCAAATCGTCAATCAGATATTATATTTGCATTGATATAGGTATATGGTTAAAGCAGGATATGTTTGTTATGGTGATCATACACTATCATGATCATCAGATACGTCACACCAGATATGTGACAGATAATAACATTATTTGATAAATTTGATTATTGTTTAAGATTTATTCATTGTCTCTTCAGAAACAAGCGTGGGTGCTCCTTTTCCTGTTATTACTGTATATATAGTTAAAGTTTGTGGAAGCTAATTGAATTATTTTAAATTTTCTTTGGTTGCATACACTTTATGGCGTTTGTGCCTTATATTTAACGGAACAAAATTTCTGTAACTGACGATGATTCGAGTCAAGAGCTGTTTTTCGTTTGGAGAATTAGGATGCTAAATATTGCTAATTGAACTTAATGCTATAGTATCGAAAAGTATGTGACATGGTTTTATACGAATAAAACAACTCGAGGTGAAAAGTAATTAATTTAAAGACTTTGAATAATGAGTTTGAAAATTTTCCAGCTAATGCGTTCAATGGTACTTTTATTAGTGCTAGAAATTTAAAATACTACCTGTGACACTGAGAATCGTGAAACTGTGCTTTCCTGTTAATTTTATTATCGTTCGGGCAGAATCCAAGATGTGGATCAAAGTTATGGTGATCTACTGTATTATTTCGGCAGTGTACGGACAGACGATCAGCGATTCTACGAAGCTGATAAAAAACCTTTGAATGGATATGAGAAAATGACTCGACCAGTATATAATCAATCCCAACCAGTCAGTCTGTATATTTCTATGGATCTAGTGACCATTCAGGAATTTGATGAAGTGCTTGAAAAGTTCTCTGTTGTTGCTGTTATCTACATCAGCATGACGTGGAATCCCTCGTACTACAATGGTTTGAACACTATAATGATTCCTCAGTCAAAGGTATGGACGCCTACGATATTAGTTAAAAACTCATTTGACACCAATAAACCTATTGGCGAAGACTGGATGAAAGTAAGATATTACAAAGATGGCGATGCTGTTTTTTACACAGCAAATGTTTTTCATACAACGTGCGCTGTTGATGTAACTTTTTATCCTTATGATGCACAAACTTGCAATATCACGTTGATTTAATGGCAGGTGAATACGAATGAAGCAACAATATCTGCAAGCAATGATTATGTCTTAAATTCATTTTTCTCTGAAAATGGGGAGTGGGAAGTGACATCAACATCTGTTATTACAGGAACAATTGACTCTTTATCAAACATTAATTTCACTATCAAACTGAAACGAAGATCCAGATTCATTCTAGTAAATTTTCTCCTTTGAGTTTTTTTTCATTGGGATTCTGAACATCATGGTATTTTTGTTGCCCGCTGAATCTGGAGAAAGGGTTTCATTCTGCATAACCGTTCTACTGGCCTTTGCAGTTTTTTTGACGATTGTTGGAGCCAATTTGCCAAAGGTATCAAAGCCCATGCCCATGATTTGCTATTTTCTGCTTGCGAATCTATCTCTTAGCACTTTCATTTGCATCATGACGATACTCAACCTTAGACTTTTCCACAAACCAGAATCCGAACCTGTCCCTCACTTTTTGGCTGCTATCGCTCAGAAGTTTCACTGTATATGTGCGTCTATAAATGAGACACCTGTCACTAAAAAGGAGAAAATGTCCTTCAAACTGGAGACAGAATCGGACCAAATCTGCGCTGCTGATGAGAATATCTGCGCTGCTGATGAGAAGTTTGTCGCTGCTGTAAATTGGAAGAACATCAGCGGAATGGTGGACAAAGTTTTGTTTATTTTCTCTTCAATATGGTTAATCATTTCCTTTACTGTGTTTATTGCAATGATAAAAGCCAACCAAGAAATAATATAACACATTGCTCTGTTTCTTATGACGCTCGTTAAAATTTATAGTTAACATTCCTTACAGCAAATAGCAAAAAAATAATGATGCTTGCCATTCCGTAAGATGAAACCACATTTTCTAATACCACCGCTCATGAACTTGTATGCCTTATGGGGACTTCATCCCTCTGTAGATCCATACCCAATCAAGGATGGCAATCCATACATATAAATGAGAGATAGGGGCATACATCAAACTACAGTCATCTTTTAAATAAACACCATGCAAAAATGGCATTCAAACTGAATAATACTTCAATAGTTCGGCTTTTACTGCCCTCTGTCTAATTCATAGTTCTATTTCCAAATACTGAAAATAAAATCACTGCCACTTTAACTTCAAATTAAATGAAATTCAAAATTTCTTTTCGATGATTACCTTGATACATCACATCTCTCTCTCTCTCTCTCTCTCTCTCTCTCTCTCTCTCTCTCTCTCTCTCTCTCTCTCTCTCTCTCTCTCGCTCGCAGATACAGTGAAGTCAAAATATGACCGTGTACAGCGAATAGCTAACCAGACGCGTTGTTTTTCTTCTTATTTACTGTTAACCTATCAGCTTAATAACAACTTCCGGTTAACAGATGTTTGTGACCTATATTGGAATTATATGCTGTTTCTTAATGATCGTAATTGCAATAATTTGTTTTACAAGCTACGATGGTAAAATACTTGTAGATCGTGATCTTTGTAATAAATTCATGCTGAAATGAAATCTGTCAACCGGTTCAAGATTTTAATTTTTTTTCTAGTTGTGTTTTGTTTTGGAAGTGGTGTCTTTTTCAGCTCTTAATGTTTGCATCACTTTGTGATATCAATTAAATTCTTGTGTTCGGGCCAAAAATCTCGTCTTCTCATATCTCCATTTAACCAAATTTAGACACAAATCAGTTGCTGAAACAACTTATGATCAATGACATGTGACAGATCATTTTTTTTATTTCCTTCTAGCCTCCTTAATCTGACTAAATATTGAAAAATGCTGACAGATTTTTCTTTCTTTAAAAAATATTTTTTAATTTTTTTCGCTTATTTAAATTTGTGCTGTTTTTAGTTTGATTCTGTTCGTTTGCTTTTATATAAGGTTTCATTAATTTAAAGCACTTCACATTTTCGCTAACCTTTAGGAGTAATTATTTCACTAATCAATGTGTTCTATCGTGTTTCTCACTCAGGAAAGAAATGTAAAAATCGTATGAAAGCCATATCTAAACACTAATTACCCTAGCAAGCAATGATTTTCTGTTGTATTTTTAAGCATCGTCATCCAGTGCTAATTTAACTGGAATATTGGGTAAAATGGAAATGTGCTTAAATGTATTATAGAAAGGCAAAATCTTGATATTGGAAATATTCATAATGACTCCCAGTGAGGGTACAATGGATTATGAAGAGTCATTAAACTAATATAAAATTGATTGCAGAAGTCACGTCTTGGTTGGAAAAATCAGATAACCAAGTGTTCTATTATATCCTGCAACATGTAATACATGTAAAATGAAATTGTTGTTTTTGTTTAAAATGGTTCTACTTTGCAGAGATTACTAAGAAATCGTAAAACCAAACCATGGCTATAAATGCTTCATAACTATTTAATGATGTGATCTGTATCAAGACTGTAAATAAAATGCAGCATTTAAAACCATTTTAATTACTTTAAAACCTGTTTAATTATTTTAAATAATTAGAATTTAATAATAAATATTTTCTAATACATATTTAATCTGGAAAAGTTACCTTTTATTGTCTCTGTGAAGAACTATTATTTTGTGCTTTTTTATGACTTATCAATTAACGCTGATTTTTTTTATTTACCTACATACATCAATTAGGAGTCAAATATGTAATGTGCCTATAACCCTCAGTATTCATTTGTAACGAAAACATGTAATGCATATGCAAATTTCAATAAAGATATTAATCTTGGACTAAAATTTTATTCTTTGAATGACTGGATGCTTGAACCTTTGGCCTGATCAACTGAACGCTTGAATTTTACTCCTAAATGACTGAACGCTTGAACCTTATTCCTTAACAAATGAACGCTTGAACCTTACTCCTAAAAGAATGAACGCTTGAACCTTACTCCTGAACGACTGAACGCTTGAACCTTACTCCTGAACGAATGAACGCTTGAACCTTAGTAGTAGGGGAGGTGAACAGACCATTTGTTACAAACCTTTATTTGTCAAAAACAAGTTTAGTGGTAGGGCAGGTTTGCCCACCATTTTTTACAAGACTTTATTTGCCAAAAACAAATTTATATTTTACATGTAAAAAATGTTCACGAGTGTGAAAAAAAAATCACTAGGTTACATAACACGCGTTCAAAGTAAATCAAACACGGGTGTCGCGGTTAATCGGTTGCTACAATTAAAAAAGTGTGATATTGATAATGGCAAATATCGGAGAACCATATTCTACTAGATTAGCTCGAGAATGATTAGCCGCAATTAAGAAATTTGTACTAGTACGAAATAGACTTAAGGAAAAACTTTAACAGCGCTAGGAATCTCATGTTGATTTTGTAACTAGTACAGAATAGTTATTTAAACCTGTTACTACAGCTACTGAAAAAACTGCGATATCTACTGAACGAGATATATTGGGAGATATTACGGATGATGAAGAGAAAAAAAGGTATTCTTCCACTGTTAAAATAAATCGATGCATCTGAATCACAACCTCATGTTGCTATTGATCCTGTCGAAGAACAAGAAGGTGTTGTTGGTGGAACTCCAAGAGGAATTTCTTTTGCTGCCAAGAGTTATCACTCAAGAGCTGATTTTTAAAAATCTGAATATATATATATATATATATATATATATATATATATATATATATATATATATATATATATATATATATATATATATATATATATATAGCTCTTGGGTTGACTGGGTATATAAAATAAATAAAAATGTTGGGCTTATAAATAAAAGAGAATTATCTTATAAAGCATATAAATCTGGAGTGGATAATTATGATATAATGCGGGCGGAATAGGAAATTCAAAAACCAATACGGAGACCAGTAGGTAGACCAAAACAAAAACGAGAAGGAAGATCCTCAACCATCTTTAGATCCTCTCGTTGATCTCAATCTCGTCCAAAAAAGAGATGGAAAAGAATTTTTTATAGGAAGTGGGCTCGGTGTTTTTCCTAGTAATATTATCAACGATGTATCCCGGTTGGAAGTTCTCATCGAGGGTAAACGAGCTGGAAATAACTCACCGGAAATAGTTAACGAAGCCGCTGATATCTGTCAGATATCATTTCAGGGTGGTATTATAGATATTGGTGTATACCGATCTCTTATCGATGAAATCATAGATGACTACCACATAAATTAATTATGTTAGATAAACGGACATCATATAAGATGATTATACATAATCAATGCCGACGGCAAAGCAGAGTGATAAATTCACGGTTGTCAGTGTATAAAATAATTTATGGAGATGGGTTGGGAAATCTTATTCGGGGATTTTTCACTTGAATGGCTCCATGGGTTTTACCACTTGCAAAACAATTATCGTTGAAAGCAATCAGTGTTATTTGTGATAAGGCTACTGGCGCTGTTGGTGATCTCGCCGGGAAAGCTTTTACTAAAATAAAAGATATATTAGTATTATTAATATGCAAGCCTCAAACAATCCAACCTGTAAAATTACCTAGTACTGAAGTTATGCCTGCGAGTATCAGTAAAATAGTAAATCAAACCGTAAATAAAAAATTAGCAGAGTTGGCTTGGATATCTGAGACTCAATGAGATCATAATATTACTGCAAATATGGTAGCAGGAAGTGGTCTTCGTTTAAGATGAAAATCAATTGTCAATTATAATAAAATGTTTGAATATGTGTCCGATCCCGCATTTGATATAGATGAACCAGTATGGAGAGATACATCTCTGCGTGATTTTCAATATTATTTATGCGACTGGAAGACACCTGATGCTCGGGGGAAAACTGAACTTCAAGTTCAAGATAGTACTAGATACCTCCTACCTTCTGAAGGGTTTATCGAAATTACAGGTTGAATTTTAAAAACCGATGATACCAATTATGGACAAAATGATCAAGTTGGATTTGTTAATAATGGTGTGATGGCGCTGTTCAACAGTGCTAGATATTTTATCGACGAGACAGAAATTGAGGGAATTCACGAAAATATTGATATCGCGACGACTATACTAGGTTTGGCAAGATACTCAGATGATTATACACGATCTGCCGGACCGTCGATGATGATGTTTGCAAAAAATATAACTGATCATTCAGATGGTAGATATGTAACTACAGGTGATGTGAAGCTGCTGCTGCGAATGGTGTAAGAAATGCAGTTTTATCGATGAACGAAAATTACAAGATGGGATTAGCAACGCGTATAGGGATGTTAAATAATGCTAGAAGAGAGTTTTCCTGTGTGATTCCATTATCTCATATATTCGGATTTTGCAGAGATGTTAAAAAAGTTATATTCGGTGAAAAACATACAGTTGTACTCAATGGAAAACTCAATTATAATGACGCAATCTGGAGACAGCATGCAGTTGCCGCTAGTAAGGTAACGCTGACAAAACTCACATTATGGATTACTTCAAGGACTCCATCAATTACCACTGAACAACGATTAGTTTCTTTTATGGGGTCAGGTGGTAAATCATTGCTATCATGGTTGACCATGACTACAGCTAGTTCCCCCGGTCATGATCCTGGATTATACATATGGCAGATATCAACGCAACATGGATTGTCAGGTCCGAGACATATTTTCGTCGCGTTTCTAGATAATGCGAGAAAAGGCAACCAGGAGAGAAGTTCTATGATATTTGATAATCTTAATGCTTCACAGGTTTCCTTGAAAATAAATGCTTATCAAGAACCTTCTGAATGTATGTTAATAGATTTTTAACATAATAATGTTGCACGGGCGCATCACCAATTGATGACCTACCTATGACGCGATTAAAATAGTGATACCGGATTGTCAATATCTCAACGTGATTTTATAACACACTAATTTACTAATTTACTATTTTTCACTGGAGCATCTAGATTTATATCGACTGTCTATTCTTGATGTAAAATTTCAAGCTAATATTGGTGATTACCCTGCTGGCATTTTTAAAGCAATTGCTGTCATTCCCAGTGATATATCTATGTTACTTGAAGATGCTGGTGGAAGGATGAAAGTCGTTGACGCACCAGTAGAAAACATATAAATGTTTTCCAAAAAAAACATGTAGACAATTAGATCAATTAGATCAATCTCGAATTAAATAAAATGTCATACAATCATGTTAATGTCACGTTGACTCAACGTCAGGTAAAGAAATTGCAATCAAAAAACGCGAGTACATGCGGGGCAAAATAACTTTGAAGCGAGATCAAATTGCTAACGGCGAACCAAATAAACTATCACTGACTAAAACTCAACTTAACCATTTTAATAAAGCGTTAAAGCAAACACTGGTGTTCAAATTGAATTTGCTCCCTCCGCGCTCAAACATATGATTAAATCATTTGAAATATTTCCTCTGTTAGCCGCGTTATCAGCATTGCTTGCTGGTGTTGTCCCTACTGTTGAAAAGGCTGCCGCATTAGGTCTGTTGGAACTGTTGCTGGAATGGCATTGAAGAAAGCTACTGGTCGCGAATATAAAAAAGGGAAATGGTCTGAGACTACCAGGAACCTAAGACGGCCAGGAACATACCTGAGTTAGGTTTTACCTCGATGTCAAATTTGGATTTAATCGAAGCTGCCAAAACTCACAATATAAAAAATTTCAGAGGTGTTTTTATGAGGGATCAATTACCAAATTAAAAAACAAATAATGAAACAGGTATTATTAATCACGATAATAACACTGGATCTGGAACTCATTGGGTCGCATACGCGATAGACCCACGTGGAGTTATTTATTTTGACTCCTACGGGTTGGCGCCACCTAAAGAATTTCTTAAATATGTATCGATATTAAATATCCCTTGTTGGTATTCAACGTTGCCAACACAGACAATGACCGATCCTCCAATCTGTGGCAGAGAGGTTATTAATGTTCTCGACGCAATATCAAAATCATCCAAACCACCTCATAAAACCGTACACAAATATACCAGCGATAACTTTTTAAAGAGATCTTAAATGTATAATGGTAGATATATGGGGAAGATCTCTCTCACGAGGAAAAAACCCTGGTGGTGCTGTAAAGAAACTTATCAAAGACGCATTATCTGAAACATTAAACCTGGTAGATGTATCACCGGATGAAATCGTTGTATTTCAAGACCGACAGGGTAAATTGAGAACGAGTAGTGTTTCACTGAAGGACATTTTAGTTAAAATCAACGGGGTAACATAAAATTCTGTCGCGTTGTTTGATTCAACAGGTAGGATTAAACATGGTGTTCTTTTTTCAACCGTGGAAGATAAATTAACAACGTTGACATCAACAACATTTAACAACGATTATACATTTAAAAACGCTACGACCCGAGTATGATGCTCATATAAATCAATTTACAGGTGTCGAAAAAAAAATTGAAACGGTTAAAAATCTGTTCATAATTTCTTTGGAATTTCACCAGCAATTTCTATGAAACTCGCTGATAGTAAAGCCACCGATGATAAATTAACAGAGTTGCGATCTGAGTATGATGAACATGTGAATAAACAATTTACAGGTCTCCGTAATAATTTTGGAAATGTTGATGACACCCTTGATAATTTCTTTGGAAAACCAGCAATGGTCCCTATGAAACTCGCTGATATTAAAACATCCATCGAAGCAATTTAAATAACTCATGATGATATCAAAGCTGATTTTCCTAATATGGCCGCGTAGCTCGATAAAATTAAAATCTATGGGAAAAATCTCAATGATGTGTATTCCATACTTTATGGATCCTTCGCTTTGGCACTTCAAAATAATATTATTGATGTTACCATGGAGGTCAAAGGCATCTATATATTAACCTTAGTTTCGCCGATGCAATTTATTATATCATCGAGTTCATCAGCCGGGGTTAATTATATTATAAACGCGGTAATAGATGAAGGATCTACTGAACGGTTCGGGATAGCTTCCACTGATGATAAATTAGCTCGATGGTCGATCACATAGTACGTAGAATTTGTAATTGATTTAAATAAACAGTATACTTAGATAATGACCACCCAACAATATCAATACGATCAATTCCGCGAGTTACAAAATTAAACTTAAAAATCTCGTTGACGAGTATCAAACAAATTAAAAAAAAATCGCATGCGTATGACCCGCATTGATATAATCGTATATTCGGTTTCAGGTGTTATCGCTGGAACCGGTGTATTATTATCGTCGATAACGATGATTGCTCCTGTAGTTGTTACTGTTTGCATTTCCACGGCGGCAACTATCACAGGAGTTCTCGGGATCATTACAAAAAAATCTTGGTACAGTAAAAGTAAATGACATGTTTATACGGTTAAATTACACAGATCGTCAACCGCGTACTCGCAAATATCAGCGATGATATCATCTAGCCTCGATGATAAGGTAATATCCGATGATGAATTCTCCGAGATGATTAATATTTATGATGTCGCGATGTAAAAAGTAGAAAAACATAATATTGATAATAATGTCACTGACATCACCGATGACAAAGTGAAGATAATTACTCCAGTGGATAGTCGAGAATACAAAACCGGCGAGAACAACGATGATATCAGTAACGGCAAATAAACCTGAATTTAGTGTAAATTTTCCAGCTCCGATTACGGTAAAAGAAATCGCACTTACTCAATTACGAGTATATTATAGTTGACCTGATATCCGATCGGAATCATTCGCCAGTAAGCCACCCAATAATACATTTGTGTTTGCGAATAAAGATAAACTTGATGGTACTCCTGATTGGCAGACTATATATCTTCACAAAGTTAGTTATCAAATCGAACAAATAAATGATGAAATCAACCGCAAAATAAAATCTCTCACAGGTGTAGAATCTAAGATCGCTATAACAGTTCATGAACCATCGTTGTCAACCGCGATCGAGATAAATCTCCTCGCGTACGCCGTAGATATATATAACTCATCGATCATATCAATACTAGGTTGGCCTGAAAAATCACCATACGGGGACAACACCACCAGTGGAAAAACCGCGTCTTGTTGAACCAGGAAAACCTCGTCCAACAAAACGGGAAAAACCACCAGTCGAAGGAGAACCACTTTCATCTGAACCTAAATTGTCTTATTATATATCTGGTAAAGAGTCGTATCATGATATCTCTCCATCATACGGAAAAATACGTTTTGAAAAAAGTTTTTTTTTTAACCGATAAGGACACCGGGGGTGGGGTGGGGGTGGAGGTGGAGTAGGGTATCAAATAAAACATGATATTGTCTTAGAATATTTTAATTCTATTAATAAAGAACATCACAATTGTCTAGATAAATTAAGTGATAATTTTATCAAACATTCAGTAATCGTCACCTCGGAGTGAAATCAATAAATATATAGAAATATTAAATCAAATTGCATCTGATATGGAATTGCTTAACCTGCAGATTATTCAAACAGTGTTAAATGACATACATGGTCTTACCAGACAAGATTTTGCAGCTAGATATAATATACGTATAAAATATATCCAACATTTAAATTTCCTGGGTATAATTTACCATAACTAAAAAAACTCTGTTAAAGATCTCATCAATGAAAATTTTTCTTGTTTACACACCCTATGGAAGAGATATCCACATATAACTATTCCTAATGATACACCTATCCCAGATAGATATCTCAGATACAATAACGACCCAGATGGAACAGGTAGCACGTCTCACCGGGCAACGCTGATATAACCTCGGTAATCGCGGTAAATATCTCCTGTGATATCGACAGAAGTTATAGCGCGAATACAGAATTATCAAACCAAGCACAGCAGGGATATATTTTATATAATTTTACCCCTCAAGTGCCTCCTGGGAGTTTAATAGTGCAGGTGCCAATTAATCCAGTATATTTAAAATGTAATAATCCTTGGATATAAAATTTTTTTTTTAAACTCGTCGATCAAAATTCTAACCTGATCGATTTATCAGAGAAGCGATTGCAGATTACTCTTGATGTGATATCCTGAAAAATTCGGGATAAATTAAAATCGTAACATCATATATATATAATGTACCATCACGCGAAGATATATAGCCATGATAAACGAAAACTCGAAGACGCGATCAGGGATTTATTCTATAAATCGATCACGTGGAGTTTTAGTCATCGATGAATTTGGCGACGAGTGCTTTCTACTGACGCAACGTCAACTAGATCAACTTCAACGGGATCATGTTACTATGATCTCATGTACCCGCGAACCGTCAACGCCTCTTCGATATTTTATCAGAAAAATCCATAGACGCTGTCGAAGACATTGTTTAAGAAATTCAAATGTAAAATCTAATTTTTTTGTAAATAACGTCCCAGTAAATTTTAACAATTACCATGATTACTATCCATGATTATTACCATGATTTTTAATTGTATAATTATCGCTGTAATTTTTATCCCATAAGTTTTTTTTATAATTTTTTTGTCTGTGATATATATATATGACAACTCCAACTATTTGTCCGCCGACTACGAAAAACAAAATCATTTAGTTGTACGGTGTTAAAAGACCTCTTGAAGTTGCCACCGAGTACAAAATCGGATTATCTCGGTTTTATAAAATATGGGCTCGGGAACCGATGAGCGCTGTTATTCAAGGCAATTCTGAACGATTCCGCGATGCTCAACGGGAATATAAAACTAGTAAGCTAAAATTAAAAAATAAAATCAAAGATTTGAAAAATAAGCTAGATCAACTACAGGTCACCGTAGATAAAAATCAAGCTGAATACGACGAGGTAACAACTATCAACGAGAAAAATAAAAAAAAATAAAAACATTAGAGGAATTACAAACAGTAAATGAGAGATACCAGACAGCGATTGCGAAATCACAGAACGATCACGCGGTGTTATCGGCTACTTATAAAAAAAACTTAGCGCTGATAACAAAAGATCTAAAACCTAAGATAGAAAAACATAAAAATGATCAAGAAATCGACAGATTTCTCAATGATTTTGATATATTTCCTCCGTTTCGTTAACTGAGGAACATTTTTTCAAACTCAGCGGCGTTTTCATCTATGCGCGCTTGCTCATTGAAAATATCAGTGATACGTTTAAAAATCTTTTTCATGATTTCTGGCACCTCAATGAAACACCCCTCATTGGTTTTATTTTCATAAATAAGTTTATTTCGCTCCCGTGTGATAATTTTCATTATCCGATATTCAGATGTATATGTTAGTAACCCAGATTCTCTCGCGGTGGTTATTTTTTCGTATTCTACCGTGATAAATTTACTTGTAAATATTTTACTATCGTGGAGATATTTTATTTTATCAAGTTCATTCTTCAACTCGGCGATATTTTCGTTGTTCATTGTATATAAAATTCATTCGTCTAAATGCTAATCTTGGTTGATAATATTCATAAATGATCTATTGTACCATTTGCTGCATCAAACGCAAGGGTTAATTTACGACTGAGTTTCTTGAGTATTTTACACAACGGGGCAATCGCGCGAATATCATAATACTCTGTGACGATTGCAAATAACGTATTGTATTGCAATTTTTCTAAATATTTTCCACTCCGAAATTAACGCTAAATAATTACATTCATGTTCATGTTCGTATCCTTGCTCGAGCAGAGTTTACTTCTCCTAATATTTTTCCGGATCGTCATGCTTGTTCATGCTAGCGACGATTTCATATAATCGTCGTTTATATATATAATATACAGAATTATTTCTTTGTCTAAATTGTTTTTTTTTTCTATAGTAAAACAAATCACGTGAATGTGAATGGCACTCGTTGTTTAAATATTATCGAGTAGGTTGTTAAATGTATACCCGCTGCAGCGTGAAACACTCTTCCAGGGATAATATCAAAATGTTTGGCTGTGGAGGATATTGACTGAAACTCTCTAGTCGTGCTATCCATGAATGCGGTTACAGGTCGTCGAATTTGAGATTTAACTCGCGGTTTCGAGTTAAGAGAATTTTCACTGGGAGTAACAACTCTCAAATTGTCTATCCAAAGTATTTCCGAAATATGATCAACGACGAAACCTTTTTAGATTGGCCTGTTAAAACTCATAAATAAGTCTATGAGCGTGATGGATTTTTTCCATTAGTTTCGATTATAAAATAACCAGTATTACTAATCGGACCAACTTTCACTTTTCGTTGAAAGTATCTAACGAATCCATCACGAGAAGCTTCGTGGTTGTCATTAATAGGATGAGAACGATATTCATTTTGGCTCATTTATCACATATATATTTACTCGTCTAAATCGTTAAATTTATTAACATAATCGCTTGGAGTTCCAATACAACTGGAAGGTTTATGATCACCGCGAACGCGTCTTGACCTCAAAATGGTTTAACCGCGTTGAGACAATCCAAAATAGATAAATAGGTTGAATCGGATAAGGATACTGGAGTTTCAATAGATGATGTTATCGAGTTAGAGAAAATAATAAACTTTCCGATAACCGTTCAAACTATCACCGGAGAAGTATTATACGAGAAGAATTAAAAGTCAAGAGGCGCTCCAATTGAAATCATGAATCATAATTCCCACGCGTGGAGTAATTACGCGAGAATATTTTCGCGAGATCAAGTAGTACAATATTATTCCGGTGGTATCTTTGATTAGATCAACCAGTGAAGTAAAACTGATCCTGTATCAATTTCGTTATTTAAAAGTTCCGAAGATCATGATTAGTAAGACCTAACGGAGAATTATACTGCACAGAAGAACTCCGAAACGAGATGAATAAACTCGCGATGATATTTTCAAGTGAAACAGAGGAAATAACGAGTAATGCACGAAAAGAAAACTCGTGGAAACCAAGCAGACTTGAATTTCTCGATGATATACGAGCAAGCTGTGTCAAATACGGTCGTGGTGGATTGTGGAATACTAAAAACGATTACAAAAATGTTATTTCGTTTGATATAATTGCGTGTTACCAGGAAGTTTCTCGGGTACGGTGAATGCAAGAAATATTTTACGCGGTTCGGTAATCCTACTCATGAAATGACTAGGGTTGATGTAAACGGACCTTTTCCTGATTTTGATATAACGAGATTCGCTCGTGTGACATCATTTAACCTCGCTGAAAACCTTCTCCCGATCTGTTATGTTTGGTTTGGCAGACATTTTTCGGAGGACAAATGCGCTCCGATAGTATTATTACGATTTATGCTCGATAGTGAGATGTTAACGTCGTTGACTGTCAGCGAGACGATTATATCTTATCGAGCGCAGACTTCTGTTTGGTTACCAACTCCTGTGATGAGGAAAAATCGCTAAAGATCTCGGCAGGAGAATAATTGGTAAATTTACTCAAAGTGGATCGTGTGATCACAAACGACGCTGTACGTGTTTGATTTTAGATGATCCTGAACGTGATTTTATAATTTCTGATACTGAAAAATATGATAAATTTGCATCCAGGAGAAATGCTTATTTATCACCAAGGGAAAAATCGGAACCACCGTGGAATATTTCGACGGTGAATCACTGCAATTCCTCATTTGAGATCTTCAATGCTCGCTTATGTTTCAATAAATTTATTATAGATGATAAACAGATTTTCTAACATCGCGGTCAGAGTTACGACATATTCATTTTATTTTAATCGAGAACATAGGAAAATCGTCGAAACGTTTACTACAATTTTGAACGAATGAGGGTCATAGAGAATAAAATGTGAAAAATTACATTGATATTGCGAATTAGCGGATGTTCCCACCGAGAATAATTACCGCGGAGAGACAGTATCAGAATTATCATCGTCGCCATCTATATCCAGACATAAACTGAATAATTAAACGGGCCAGGAGGATGCGGTAAGAAAACTCGAGTTATCGAATTTTTTGGATCAAATTCTGATATGATAGTATTAACTCTTACACACAGACTTGCAAGGGAGATGATAAACCGAGGAGTAAACACTTGTACGTATCATAGCTTCTTTTGGTGTAAAGGCGACGCTTGGACTCCTGATCGCATGAGTACAAAATATATTCCTCGGATCATCATTTGGGATGAAATATGTACAGTACAGTTAAATACATTAAAAATATTTTTAGATCAGCTGTTATTGCAAAACACCGCTGTGATAATATGTGGTGATCACGTTCAACCACCACAGTTTACTGGATCATCTCCTGATAATGGCTTAAAAAATGTGGATTATTATAAGGAAATTAATACCGATTATAGATCACTTGATCCTGAATTAACCAAGTTAAAAACATCGATAAGATTACAACCGGATAACATACAAGGTAAAATAACACGTAGAACAATTCTTAAACCTCACTAGGGGATTTTTGGGAAACGTGGAAACCATCCGATTTGATAATCGCGAGTAGAAAAAACATCAGAGATGCACTTCAAGTAAAATTATTTCAAATACATAAGGAACAAATTTTGATGGACCCAGTTCTGTTATGTTATAGACCTGTTGATACACGACGACAAAATGTAGATGCTGATATCCCGGGAACATCCGAAAAAACAAAATATAGTATTAAATTATATTG
Organism: Unio delphinus; assembly: GCA_029339505.1. NCBI lineage: Eukaryota > Metazoa > Mollusca > Bivalvia > Unionida > Unionidae > Unio > Unio delphinus. The sequence continues at coordinate 7,962,453 of JAQISU010000219.1, read as the reverse complement.
TACTAGTTGATATTAACGTTGTAGAAGATCTTCATGAAGGTTAGGATACACGATGATAATATTTTCATCTAAAGGATTGACCATCTCTGATAAGGTTGTTTGGAATATAGATGATTTCATCGATTAGTCAAATTTAGTTTATTTAGCAATATCTCGAGTCAGAAGATTGAATCAACTTCGAAGAGTTGCTATAAAATTTCATGATATTAATTAAGATCTCGCAGTGGTAATTGAGTATCATCGGGGATCACTTGTAGTTGTTCACGTGTAAATCCACGTTGTGGAGCAGTTGAATATAATCTATATATTGCTGGTCTTTTTTTTTAGATGTGACAACGCTGGATATATTATGCACTGTTACATTCCAGATAGGATCGGTTGATATTTTCGTACCACCTACAAGCTCACCAGGTTCATATAAATATCCCACTGCGACATTACTTAATATTGGTTGCGCTGAAAAATCACGCTTGGGTACACTTATATACTTTTTGTGATCGCGATAACAGGTTTCATATTGATCTTTCGAGTAATTTCGTTATTAAGCGCGGTTATCACACCTGGCAATCTTACAACCCATTTATTTGATCGTTCATCTTCGATGAATTCCCGCGCATATTGATATCCAAATAACCGGTCTGCAAGTGTTCAATTAAACTGTTCGACGATTGCCTGATCGCGATGAATTGCAGTATGACCTCGTCTGATAGAGGTTCTATTTTGTTTCATCGTTGATGATACCTCGCCTTGAAACTCTTTACCGGGATCAACCTGCAGGAGATTCGGCCATCGTAGAGAGGCAACTTCAGCTGAAGTCTTAGTCGTTAACGGTTCTGCTTGTTTATATCTACTCGCACTATCAACGACAGTTAACGCGTATTTGTAAGTATGTTTTTGACAGTATCATGTGGAAGAAATAGGTTATCAGCCTGATGAACTTCATTGGGGGCGCTAACATCAAAAAACGCAAATTGAATCTTCTTAGGAGGTGATAAATAAATTTGCCATATCGCTTGTCGAGATAACCAATCCTTTGCGATAGTATTTTTTACTTTTGCAGCGCTAGCGAGTTTACTAATCCGGTATCAGGACGGGGAATAATAAATCGATTCCATATTAATATTAATTACCAGTACTTGTCATAGCAGTTTTTATTAAACAGGAAGCTAATTTTTTCTTGAACGATTTATCAGGGATAGAATTTAACGCGTGAATTAATTTCACATCAGCGATGTGTCGTTGTTGAAGATCCTTACTTCGGTACGCGACATCATGAGCGTGACAAGCTTTATCGATATCGTTTACTGAATCTTCGCCTGATTTGGATTGATCTTGATTATCAAGTCGGATATTAAGTCGAGTTCTAGGACCGCAGTAATTATACCCCGGAAGGTGTTTTTCCCATGGGTATTTAGCCCAGGGAGCTCCAGGAAGTTTTGTTAACCTGAGGCAATATCACCTCCTATTTTTACGGACTAATCTAAAAAAAAAATTATACCACACTGTGTACATTTACCGGCGATTTCATCTCTGTTACTTTTTGTTAGAGCAGGAGTTAGATCACTCGTTGGTGTACGAGTTCTACATTTTGCAGAATATAAGTCCATATTTATTTATATCATATCTAATGGAAATTACTAACTTTTCTGCTACACAGCGACGAGAAACTATTAAACATCAATCAATTTTACCAAACACTATTCGAATGATTATAACTGCACCATCTGGAAGTGGCAAGACACAATTACTATATAACTTGATAATGAAATGGATGAAATGGGATAAACTATATTTGGTAGGTTCGAGGGTAGATGATCAACGCTGTTATAAGGTATTATATTTTTTTAACGAGAGTGCAACATCGATAAGCGGGGAGATGTTATATTTTTAATCACTAATATCGATGAAGCCCCGAGTGTCGAGGATCTTGATAACACCATCAGCAATTTAATAGTATACGATGATATGATGTTAGAAAAACACAAAAAAATCCTGAAAAAATATTTTCACGTGGACGACACAAGAACACTGATATGATTTATGTTACCCAGCGATATACTTAACTCCCTAAATCAATCAGAGATAATTGTAATAACCTCGCGGTATTCAACGGTGTCGATACTCACACGCTAAGAAATGTTCGTCGGACATGGTGCAGCGGCGATATGGATTATAATAAATTTATAAATTTCATTAGTGTTACTCAGGCTACCCCCCCCCCCACATTTATAACAATAAATATACATGATATCGGATCGGACTTGATAAAATATTTGATTAAAACCTAACAACCGATTAACCGCGACATGCGGGTGTGATTTACTTTGCCCGCGTGTTATGTAACCTAGTGATCTTTTTTTCACACGCGCGACATGTAAAATATAAATTTGTTTCTGACAAATAAAGGCTTGTAAAAATGGTGAGCAAACCTGCCCTGCTACTAAACTTGTTTTTGACAAATAAAGGTTTGTAAAAAATGGTCTGTTCACTTGCCCTACTACTATCTTACTCCTGAACGAATGAACGCTTGTACCTTACTCCTGAACGAATAAACGCTTGAACCTTACTCCTGAACGAATAAACGCTTAAACCTTACTCCTGAACGAATGAACGCTTGAACCTTACTCCTGAACGAATGAACGCTTGAATCTTTCCTCTGAACGAATGAAAGCTTGAATATTTGTTTTGAACCATTAGATGAATGAACCTTTGATATGGACGCCGTTTAAAGGAAAGCCTTACTATACCAGCCAATCTTTCAGGACATTAATTACCGTGAGAATGTTAATGAAAGTGAAACATTTCGGTCTCAAATATTTATCAGCCTATTCTCAAGCTGTTACAAATTTAAGCATTTAAGACATAAGCTTGTAACATGTTTAATGCAAAACGGAAGTTCTTTCTCATGTTCTCTGTCGCAGAATTGTAACCGAGTTGGTTTTGGATTAAATGAAAAACTCAAGTACAATGTGTGAAAGATGAAAATGTATTAACTTAATTAGTAAAGAAAATTGTATGATGTAACAATACAATGATTCTCACACGCTCTCAACATACAATTGATCCAATCACTCTATACTAACATTCACACATTGAAAATAAACGAATAATATTATATCTATGTGATATACAGCTTCAAGAAACCTCAGTTTCAAATAATTGTACACATTAAGATATTCACATAATTTCACGTATAGACTACGATTAAGATTCAAACAATCTCAAGTTTTCAAATACGTTTCAAATATTCTGCACTGTCAGTAAGATTCACAAATCTCCTGGAATTCAACTAAGATTCAAAATAGTCACATGTAAATACAAATATATCAATTAAACAACAATTGGAATAACCATATGCTTCTTGACTATTGTACAGTCGCACGATTCATACACCGATTAACCGCACAGTTTCACTACGTCCCTCGGGTTGGCCCACTCTTGTATCGGCCGCTGGCACCATTCATGAATCCACTACCAGCGAAATTCACAAATCTCCTGGAATACTAGCAAGATTCAAAATAATCTCATGAAAATACATATGTACCAATTGAAACAACAATTGTAACAAACATGTACTTCTTGACCCTTATACAGTCGCACGATTCATACACCGATAAACCGCACGGTTTCACCCCGTCCCTTGGGTTGGCCCAGACCTTATCGGCCGCTGGCACCCTTTATGGATCCACCACATGTATAGTAGTCATACATATACACACGTACAGACAGCATACAGCACGCTTGAATTAGCTACGTCTACAGTCGTGGCTCCACCACATATACAGACATACGTACATACATATAGACAGCTGAAGATAGCTCTACATGTCAGTTAAATTCGTCAGCAGCTAAACCCGTCGGCTACACTCGTTACATTCGTTACACTCGTTATTTCCGTTCTTGTTTCGTCATCATTATAAATTCAGCATCAATACCAAAGTTGAGAGTATTCGTTTGTGTCACTTTATTTATAACTAGCGAGTCCTTTAACCCATTCATGCGGCTACAATCCAACAAACGCTGGTGGTTGACCGTGATCGCCACACAAAGGATCACAGCTGTATTACCAATCAAGAAACATTGTTTCATATATCTAGCGACACTGTGCATATTTTATCCCAAATTAGTATTCCATATTTCTCACTCATTCCATCAGAAGTCCGTTTATCTCCCTGGTACCGAAAAAAGATTTGATAAGTACATGACTTTACAATTCTCTCTTTCATTTCTCTCGCAAATCTGTGGGGAGGAGTTATTCCACGCGTGCGCATTATGATCAATGATATGTATTGAAGCTCCTGTAACGTTGTACTGATATTTATTTTTGATTGTGTGTGTGTGTGTGTGTGTGTGTGTGTGTGTGTGTTTGTCGAATTTAGGTATCTCACTGATAATAAATTGATCTCGTAGAAGCACTTAAAACTAGAAATCCATCGGTATAACAAATTACCATTAAATGGCAAGTGAGTGTATTGCATTCTGACAATAAAATGGCTGCCTGGCGCTTTGAGTGTTCTGTGTTCAGCCAATTATTTCTAGTCGGTCATAATTACAACACTTAACGGTCGAAAACAATACTTCCTAAATGCCCCATACGCAACGATGGTTATTAAACCTTAGAACTGTCATGCATTTGGAAGTTAAATTTAAATTTCATTACTGAACCGTGACTTAATAATGACAATCTGTAGCATTGTAACAATCTTATCTCTATTATTGGATCTAAGCTTCAGCGGCATCAAAAAATATCCACCCCCGAGGAAGATTCACACATCAATCCAAATGAGCGTGGATTTGCATGAAGACATAACTCATAGCGTATTATTTCCATAATACTGTCCTCACGCTCGCCATGACTTCAATATCGTTCACGCTCGCCATGACTTCAATATCGTTTCGCGCAGTGCTGTCAATACTGACTTTGTCATCAAATAAATTGAAAAATGACTCCACTGCATACAAGGTTTTGAATTTACTGTGATTGTTGGTCTCTTTCTGAAGTCCGTGGAAATATTACACGAAGTTTATAAATTTTCTGGCATTTTCACTAAATCCAAACTTTAATCCAAGATTTGATTCAATCTAATAAGAAAGACTTGAGACAGCAAGCGTCGAAAAATAATCCAGAAAGAACCACACACAAACACGAGTTCCTCGTTACTAAAGCGTTGGTACATCCATAGCCTGACGGCGTATACACGAGTCTCTGTCTCTGTCTCTGTCTCTGTCTCTGTCTCTCTCTCTCTCTCTCTCTCTCTCTTTATTGCTTTTCAAAAAAAATCTGTCTCCGATGTGCTTCTTATTTCTGCGGAGGGCTACATCATACAAAAGTGGTGTTCGCCAGAATAAGTCGGAGACTCAGTATCTCGCTAAAGAACTCATTGCAAAATAGAATAATGTCAAAAACATTATGAAATTACATGGAGAAGTTCAGTAAAAGAACTTTATCCGGTGGTTCCCCTTTAAGAAAAAAACTTTGGAATATGTCTCGCAAGAATAAGCCATCTCAGTCGAGTTGACGACAGAAAACTCGTTCATCGTTTATTATGTGTACATGAATGACTTTATTTGGTGTACGCGGTACTTGTATATGGCATGGAGGATACTGAAGAATGTCCGCAGTATTTGCTTGTTTGTTGTTGTTGTTTTTTTTTTAGGGGGCGGGGAGGGGTCAGTCATTGGCGGAAAGTTCGTATTCCTTGAAATAAAGCATCTGTCATGTTTAAATTCACATTTAGATATGCGTATTGTAGTTACGTCTTAATTTATGGATTATTAAGTACATTATTAAATAAAGATAAAGAGATATGGTGTCATCCTTAGATTGATAAGCGAGACATATCTGCATATCCTTAAATACACGCACATTCGACCAATGAACATTCGTATAATCTCATTATTTTTCACGGACACATATGTCGCCTTTTAAAAAATGCCATTTCATGTTGTTTTGTATTTTCCAATAAAATACATGCATAATATTAAAAAAAATATCAGAAACAAATATCAAACAAACCGGATTTACATTCTATAACATGAAAAGCCTAAAATGTCTTACGTTTGACACGTGCAACACATGTGCATTCAGCTTCATTTCTGCCTGCAGTATTTTACCCACAGCTGGCAAAAATTAAAAGGGACAAAAACTGGAGAACTTTGGTCGCACGTTATTATCAAAGTAGGACATGATCTGGACTCTAACTGCACTTCAATCATATAACAGATCGGTAATGGCTGCCTTGGCCTTTTCATGGCTCGTAGCAGAAGCTTACTGAGTTATCTGTGATGTAAAGTACGTAAGGTCAAGTCAAACCAATTTCAGTGACACGATTTGCCTTAGCAAAAGAATCAATGCATATGGAGACTGCGTGTACCAAAATATGTTTTTGTTTACATGCAGAAACGATTTTGTTACTAAGTTTTAATATAAAAAATGATTATTGTTACTTTTTATTTATTAACGTATTTCTTTAAATGAAACTGCATATTTTAATCCCAAAAATTAAGTAAATTCTTTCCTTTTTATTTTATGTATTTGTATTTAGCTCTTCAGCTGCTGTATTATACGTGCTTCTTTTAACCATTATGTGAAAGCCATTATAATGGAACATTTTCACACCAGCGTGACAGGTCCTTAAATAATGACAAAGTTTAACGACTCTCGATTCACTATCATCATCATCATCATCATCATCATCATCATCATCATCATCGTCGTCGTCGTTATCATCAATTTATTGACCTAGTGAGGTCGTCGAGGCGCTGTGAAGCTGAACATCTGACCAGTTCTCTTCACTTGTCTCGATCATGTACCAATGTTTGTCTCCGCAAGACTTTTCCTGGCCCATTCTGTGATGTGATGTTGTCATTCCACTTTTTTCTCTCTCTACCTCTCCTTCTGCCACCCTGGACGCTGCCCTGCAGGACTGTTATGGACATAATGTTGGCTCTATGACATGGTCATACCATTTCACTTTCAATCAGCTCGCAAATCGTCACATAACAGTAATGAAATTCACGTTACAGACTATTACTGCTTTCACAGATAAAGAGCTTGCAAATATGGCGGCAACCCTTTGCATAGGGGAAATATCGACTGCGGAGAAGAAAGTGTTAGACACTGTTCCTTGCATAGTGCTAACAAACACCTTGGACGAAAAGAGACGGTATTAAACCGCTGACTATTAAGTAAAATTTAATCCAAGATACCCCAATAGAGAAATCGGTGTTATATGAAGACAGTGGCTAAAGTTATTGGGGTAAATCCGGTCTTCATACTAGTCATCATATATTTAAAGCTTTCAAAGTTTTACAAAATGTAAGTTGAACATTGAAAAACGTGTAAGTGACAGTAAAAGAGAATATGAAGATAATACTTGCGATTTATAGAAATGAGGAAGACGATAATATTGAAGACAAAAGGTTTCCAAAGAGGAAACAGCAGTAACGATCCTGAGAATTATAAACATCTGTGCAATTGTTATGTAGACTTAATTTAATTATATATTTGTTAATTATTTTTTTTTTAAATTTACATACATGCTACGGTAATGTAACATTGTATGTTGGATATTGACCTTGTCTAAAACTGAATTAATTTCTATCTGGCCTAATTTACTTATTTTTAAATTTCATTTTATGTAAACAACTAATAATAGCTTAATTATTCTTTATGTGTATGAACTTAATATCAGGATTTGTATTCAGGTAAACATGACAGAGTAAATATGTTTATTTAGGTCAGGGTTTTGGATTTTCTAAGTGGATTTTACAGGTTATTGTTATAAACAAGGCTCATTATATAATTCTAGACGGTTACTTTCCATTAGGCAATGTTTGTTTTTTTTTAAATAAGAAATGCTCATTGTCACCTACGGTTAAGTAGAGAACTATATAATCTTGTGATTGTGAGGATTTGGTAATTCTTGCTTTAACATCTAGCACCTTCAAATTGTATTACTAATATGTTGTGACCAGTTTGGGATGAATTATATTTTCTTCAAATTACTGAATTCAAGTGATTATTTTCTCTAGAAATACAAAATTGCTCAGATAAAATTCTTGGATAAAGACATTCATTAGAATGTATAGTATATTCAAACTTGGAAGTATACCCCTGTCATTCAACAAAAGACTATTGACACATCAGCAGCCCATAAGCTATAACAGACACGCCATCGCCTTTAGTTTTGGATCTCTTAGGGACATGTACTGAGTTTTATTCAGGGCTTTAAATTACTAGGACTTGTGTCTGATCTAATTTTTTGATTATTTTATGATTTAGTTCACAATATCGTAAGTTCTTTATTTCTCTTTTTCACTTTGTATTCTTGGAAAATAAGATTATTTCGTACATTTTACAAAACTTGTTGTCTTTCACTCTTTTCATCTACTTATTTTAAGAGCATCGACTCGTAACACATATGTTTTTTAAAACAATATATGTATATCATCATTATTATTAGTCAATGCTGTTGCAAGTTTTACAGCAGATACTGAGGTCTAAGTGATCGTGTTGACGGTATCGACGAAGTGTCTGAGACCTAAGTTATTGATGATATCGAAGAAGTGTCTGAGACCTAAATGATCGCATTGATGATGAAGTGTCTGAGACCGAATGATCATGTTGATGGTATCGATTAAGTTCTTGAGATCTAAATGATTGCATTGATGAAGTGTCTGAGACCAAATGTTCGTAATGATGAAGTGTCTGAGACCAAATGATCGTATCGATGAAGTGTCGGAGGCCAAATGATCGTGTTGATGGTATCGATGAAATGTCTGAGACCTAAATGATTGCATTGGTGAAGTGTCTGAGACCGAATGATCGTATTGATGGTATGATAAAGTGTCGAGACCTAAATGATCGTATCGATTAAGTGTACGAGACCAAATGATCCCGTTGACGGTATCAACGAAGTGTCTTAGACCTACGTTATTGATGATATCGATGAAGTGATACGTACTTAGGCTCGAATAAGCAGCAACACAGAAAGAGTGAAAACTAACAAGCTTGTATAACTTTAACAAACCATTTATTGAGAAAATAAATAAAATTACGGTTTTAGAGAATCAAGTCCAAAAATAATCCAATATAGAGTTCACAAAAAGAATCCACTAATGGAATTGCAAGAGTTCTTTCTGATAAATAAATGTCCTAATAGTTCCCGGTTCGAATCTTGACGATGTAATCCAATATGGACGACGATGTCACGTGATTTAGTTAGTTTTTTTTGAAAATAATCCAAATCAAAATCTATGAGCACATATTCTTTTCCAGATAAATAAAATAATTCCTCTTGCTCTAACGAATTGCCACAATTTCCAGTACACGGTTATTAAAAATAACTCGAGAAGAAAGACACAACTTAATATTATAAAAGCCCAACATCTACCAAATAGCTCTCTCCTAAAACATGGTTTATATCTCTGTTTTTACATAAACAAGGGATCACGTGATTTTCCAGAAGGTCACAGAAAGAACGTACGATCATAAAAACGTACGCATAGAATGATCTAGATGAAAAATCAGCCACCTCTCACCCCCCAGAACTAAAATAAAAAGATGTCCTTGGAATACAACCAATCATTTCTAAGGCCTGTTTATCACTCTGAAGCAAGGTCAGAAATGAGGTTAACAAGCAAGGTCACACCTGTGTTTACAGATAAAGTATAGGTCATAGAGATTTTTCTAGAATAATCTCCCAATTAATGAATTTTAAACCAAAAATGACAAAAAAAAATAAATGATTTAAATCAAATATACGTAACAGAAGTGTCTGAAACCTAAATGATCGTATCGATGATGAAGTGTCTGAGACCAAATGATCGTGTTGACGGTATCGACGAAGTGTTTGAGACCTAAATTATTGATGGTATCAATGAAATATCTCAGACATACATAATGATATCGATGGTATTGATGAAGTCCCTGAGACCTAAGCGATGATATCGAATAATTGCCCTAGATACGTCTTCATGCAATACCAAGTGAACTTGCTATTTAAGTGAGTCAGATTTATGCCTGTTTGATGGTTATTATTACCTGATTAATTATTTTACACAAATGTCTTGAAAGGACTCGCTGTAGTTCACGACCATATTATACTTTGTGATGGTACATTTTTACATAGAATTTACTGTTAGCATAGTAAGGGATTCAATCAATATATTTGGTGTTGACAATTCATGCTCATCGGCCTCCATTCCTTTATTTAATGGAAAATTATCTTGGATTGCGTTTTTAAGTTATATGCGAAAGATACAACCACTATTAAAAGCAAAATTTTGTCTAAATTTGATACTTTGAGAATCATCAATGTATTGCCAGTTATTTACGTGCTGCTGGGTTTGTTTTTGTTCCACAATCAGACAGACAATGATATTGATACACAAAACTGTATTCCATTATCAAATATGAGATTGATCATACGTTAGCAAGCCGTTCCGTTATACATTGTAAGATGGATAATACGTTTCCTTAATGACACATTATACAAAAAGTGAACGATCGGAATACCTTGGTGGAATGAAGAATTACAGAGCTATGGAATGTTGTATGCGTTGATAAATAAATGTGATTGTAAAATGAATAAAGTTTTTAAATTTAATTATATTCAAAGCCGTTAAACAAATGGAAGGGTTTTATGAATATAAAATACAGACAGATCGATTTGCATAAAATCATAAGGGATTAAATTAAGTTTTTAAGATCGATTGCATGAGAAATATATGTATGGAGGTGAAGCGACATGACAGTATCATTTCATACAATAGAAAAGACTTTTGGGTAAGTGGAGAACAAGCATTACAGATCAAAATTATCTTATATATGCAATGGCAGTATTTATATAAGTAACAGTAAAGTTGTTGTTATAAGAGATGTTAAAAAATTATTTTAACGTTTTTAAAACGATATAAATGAAAAGTGGACGAGGCTGATGTAAAGGAAACGTTGTCAAGGCTGATCTAAATGAAACGTAGATAAGGCTAATTTTAATGAAAAGTAGATAAGTCTGACATAAATGAAAATTAGACAAGGCTGATTTAAATGAAACGTAGACAAGGCAATGAAAAGTTGACAAGGTTGATAAAAATGAAAAGTAGATAAGGCTGTTGATAAAAATGAAAAGTAGATAATGCTGATGTAAATAAAAAGTGGACAAGGCAATAAAAGGTGGACAAGGCTGATTTAAATGAAATGTGGACAAGGGAATAAAAGGTGGACAATGCTGATTTAATTGAAAAGTGGACAAGGTTGATATAAATGAAAACTGGACAAGGGAATATAAGGTGGACAAGGCTGATATAAATGAAAAGTGGACAAGGAAATAAAAGGTGGACAAGGATGATTTAAATGAAAAGTGGACAAGTCTGATATAAATGAAAAGTGGACAAGGGAATAAAAGGTGAACAAGGCTGATTTAAATGAAAACTAGGGTATGTATGTAGTTTTGATGCAACCCATCTGATCTACAAAAAAATGGTAATGTTGCAATATGATTTACCACGTTGTGGTTAACGTTTGTCGTATTATTGGAACCGATACGTAGTGGTTAGCGTTTGTTGTACTAATGAAACTGACACGACGTGGTTAACGCTTGTGTTACTACTGACTAATGGAACTGACGCGTCGTGGTTAACGTTTGTTGTACGACTTAAACTGACATATCGTTGTTAATGTTTGCTGTACTACTGGAACTGACACGTCGTGGTTGACGTTAGTTGTACCACTAGAACTGACACGTCGTGGTTAACGTTTGTTGTACGACTTAAACTGACGCGTCGTTGTTAATGTTTGCTGTACTACTGAAACTGACATTTCGTTTTTAAAGCTTGTGGTACTACTGACTACTGGAACTGACACGTCGTGGTTAACATTTGTTGTACGACTTAAACTGACATATCGTTGTTAATGTTTGCTGTACTACTAGAACTGACACGTCGTGGTTGACGTTAGTTGTACAACTAGAACTGACACGTCGTGGTGAACGTTTGTTGTACGACTTAAACTGACACGTCATAGTTAACGTTTGCTGTACTACTGGAACTGACACGTCGTGGTTAAAGCTTGTGGTACTACTGACTACTGGAACTGACACGTCATAGTTAACGTTTATTGTACTACTGGAATTATTCCGACTGAATCTTGTCAACCTATTAAAATGAAAATAGAAGAAAGATTATTTGAGAGATCCCTTTATTCTTTGTTAATTATGCATGAACTTTTTATTTGTTTTAAACTAAAAGCTTACTAATTGGACTGAAAATAACGATATAATTGTTTATGAACGAAATGAGGTTTTACAAGAAAGAGAAGCACGTAAAACACATTTAGTCTTTAAGTAACATAATGGAAACAAGAATGAAACGTAACTTAACTCCTTTTTATGTGCCTTTTTTGTAAGTTGGCAAGGGTAATGGCTTTGGTGATAATGAAAAATGTCTTTAATTGACTGCATATAATTTAGTCCTGATCACAGACTGAGCATAATTTGCAGATTATATTTACTAATATGCATTCATATTATCAGTAATTAAAGACAGTTCGTTTAAGTGACATTGTGATGAAATGTTCAACATTTATTTACAAGCATGATGAAATTCCTCTTGTTGTTTTAGCACCCTTGTGGTGGTAGTGCTGTCGATATTGTTGTTTGATAGCACCCATGTGATGATAGTACTGTTGAGATTGTTGTTTGATATCACCCTTGTGGTGGTAGTGCTGTCGATATTGTTGTTTGATAGCACCCTTGTGGTGATAGTACTGTTGAGATTGTTGTTTGATAGCACCCTTGTGGTGGTAGTGCCGTCGATATTGATTGTTGTTTGATAGCACCTTTGTGGTGATAGTACTGTTGAGATTGTTGTTTGATAGCACCCTTGTGGTGGTAGTGCTGTTGAGATTGTCGTTTGATAGCACCCTTGTGGTGATAGTACTGTCGATATTGTTTGATAACAACCTTGTGGTGATAGTACTGTTGATATTGTTGTTTGATAGCACCTTCGTGGCGATAGTACTGTTGATATTGTTGTTTGATAGCACCTTCGTGGCGATAGTACTGTTGATATTGTTGTTTGATAGCACCTTCGTGGCGATAGTACTGTTGATATTGTTATTTGATAGCACCTTCGTGGCGATAGTACTGTTGATGTTGTTTGATAGCACCTTCGTGGCGATAGTACTGTTGATATTGTTGTTTGATAGCTTATTCTTAGTTTAACACTTGTTGAATATTAGATTATAATGTCATTTCAAAACTGACGTCACTGTCAGTGTGTAAGGTACTTGGATCAATTATTGGTAAATGTAAGTTTGTAGTCGCTATGCCAAATAATGTGTTATAGATATTGTAGGATCCTTAGCATGGTTACATATTGTGCTGCCATTTGGGATCAGAGGGGGAAGCATCTCTATGTATTGATGGAGTCCAGAATAAATAAAGTATTGGTCATATTTTGAGGAGATGGAATGCATACACCGAAATGCAGTTATTGCATGGTCTGGCGACCGCGAATTATAATGTTGGAATTGTATTTGTGCTTACTGGTTAATAGGTCTGGCTACCGTGAATTATAAAATTGGAGTTGTATCTGTGCTTAAAAATAGCTTGCTTCTCTTTACAAAAGCATGGGCTAACTGTAATAATTGATTCAATAAATAATCAACAATTCAAATGAAATGCGTGTATATACATATATACATATATATATATATATATATAATTTAATATGAAAGCGTATGTAACAGTGTTTTACAAAAATATGTTAAAAGTGATTCTTTGTGTAGATTAACTATCAAGTTTTCAGTGACAACTTTTAACCGAGTATTAGTGTAGAATGATTTTGACCAGATTAGACAGATGCAAATATATCTTTACTCCCTGAAAATAAAAGTGACCGATATGAAGGTTTACCATATTGTAATATCTTATATTTGTGTTGGGAAGACCATGCTGAGGATATCTTTGTTGTAAACATCATGTTGATGCTATCTCCCTAGCAAACACTATTTGTGGAAGATCTAACCGATCCTATAGTAGCTGAATGCCGACTCAGAAGTTCGTTGATGTTTTCGTTGCTGACTAATGCAGCTTCATTGCTTCAAGAAAATACGGAAATCTTTGGAACTAATCAGCTTCCTATCCTAGATCTCGAGTGGCAGACACAAAATCATAAAAAATCATGGTCAATACTAGCTTAGGTAGATCTGTGTGATTTGGATTTTTAACGTAGCTTTAAAAAAACAAAAAGTCAGTCATATCGCTCCGATGTGTATATATAGTACAAACAAATGTTTGAGTATAATAGATCAGGAAAAAAAACAGTATCGTTTGGAAATGATACCCATCCAAGCATACATTGTTACATTACACTGAATTCACACAATATAAATTAAAGAGAATCCGAACGCCTATGTGGAACACACACACACACACACACACACACATATATATATAGTCTATGTAGCATGAGTTGATGATAGAACTGCTTCTCTAATCTTTAAGGTTTTCATGCTAAACATTGCTAAATTAGTCATCAGAACTTTTCTGGTATCATTCTGTATAAAAGGCCTAAATTTTTTAAAGTTGGAATTTTATATTCAAAATGTGGGTAAATATTTTATTCGTAATTTCACATATAGCGTACAAGCACTAATAAAATAGATTTTTTTTTCGATATGAACATTAAAACTTTGATAGAATCTTTCTTCATAATAAGTTTTTTCATATCTTCGATTGTTATCTCTGATTGGCAACTTTCCAACTCAAAGCATAGTGATTATATAGCTAAAAGCGCTATCTCATGACAATTCGAAATATCTTTAACAATGAGTTTAATGATTTATAAAAACGCAATCTTTCCGTTGACTTAATCAGATCCGGTAGCTTTTGCCTAAAATATCTTCACATCGCTGACTAAATCTAAGAACTGAATGTTAATGATTCAGGCCCTACGTACACCAAACATTGCCAGATCCATATAAGTGTTTTTTAACCTATTCAGATTAACAATAGGCTAATAAACCTATGTATGTGCTTGCTGTTTGTATTTACGTGTACGTTTATAGCGTTCTTAGAAATTTATGGATCTTTTGTTGACTATGAGGAATCTGAATCGGGAAGAAATTTCTCGAACTGAGTAATTAGCCAATTTGTAGGAGCATACATCCTAATGCACAGCATTCACGAGATTTTAAGACGTCGGTTTAGAAACGCTGCTATTAATAATAAATAATCATAAAGATGTTAAACAAGAGTTTCGTGAAATGTGGCTATTATGTGAGTATGGAAAATATTCTTTATGGTATTTGCGCATTGAAGAACTTTTGAAAACGGATGTTGTCTTGATGTTCTTGGAAATACGAATCAATCAAGCCAGGTTCACGCAGGTGTTTGATTCGTTAGGTATGAGACCCCTGCGTTTAAAGACAGTAATAAGAAGAGGAAAAGAAAGGAAAGTTATTGGACAATTGGACTCCATGAAAAGATACATCCTGCACAAAG
Organism: Unio delphinus; assembly: GCA_029339505.1. Taxonomy (NCBI): domain Eukaryota; kingdom Metazoa; phylum Mollusca; class Bivalvia; order Unionida; family Unionidae; genus Unio; species Unio delphinus. The sequence goes on along the minus strand of JAQISU010000219.1, from coordinate 7,946,947 downwards.
CCCACAATCATATCATGACTAATTGATAATTGATTTCTCCTATTTATTTGACATCAATTAAATATGTCACGCTGGTGTAAATGACCTATCAAAAGTAACTTTCTCATAACTTGGTACAACCCAAGTTTCAGGTTCAAAGTAAAGCATACAAGTTTCATGCTTTCCAGACAGTGTTCAGAGATACTCTAAACCTGATAAATATCCACGGTGTAGCTTAGTGTTGATCTTGCCAAGATGACTGACAGGGGAGATAGCGAAGATTGTTTCGTGACAGAGAAAATAAGTTACATATGGCGAGCCAAGAATCTCCGGAATTGGACCTTCGGACGGCCTACTGTCATAATAAGGGATGATGTGCGTAGAAAGAAAATGAATATCAAATGAAAAATGTTTACAAAGATTGAATAAAATCATGATCAGGGATAAACGGTGAAACATGGTCGGTTTTACGGGAAACATGCTATCATGTAAATGGAGATAATTGTACGACAGATCCTTTATACTGCTATGTCTTCAAAAACATCAGGATCATCTATTAGTTAACTTTTCTTCGGAAACAAATACGATGATCCAACTTAGTCATCTCTTGACAATTTTGTCCTGTGTGCATGTTATTCTAAAAGCATTCAAACACCAGATACGTTTAATACTAGATGCTAACACATATTTGTATTACGATTTGATGTGTGTTTGATGGCAACAAATACCGATTAGTACACCTAACATAGTCGAGGTTGTCGTGATTCCAGTCACACCAAGGCCAACAGTTGCTGCTACAGCAAGACCGCAAATAGCAGCTACAACCACGCAGGTGCTGGTTTATGGTAAAATCCCAAAACGCAGTTCTCTTGACGATTTCATTTGCAGCTCTTGTTCTACTTCGATTATTTTCACGCCGGTAACACTGTGGGTCCATCATACGTCTATTAATAATACAATCGGGTATTTTAATTGCACAACTGTAAGATCTTGTCCGGTCTCACCATAACTTTCAGGCGCAATACGCATGTGCACTTCTAAGCAGTTATTCTTTTTGACTGGCACAATTTTAATGCAGTTATTTGGAGAAAAATTATCTGATTCGGGAATACTTAAATCTCCAGCTATGATGCGCTCTGGCTGTTTGGCACCCGTCTCATACAAAAATACATCGATTACGCCAGAACCCTTAACATCTTGCTGTTACGTGACCCAAACAAGTGAGTCCTTCTTCAATAACAGTTGAGACTTTATTTTCTCAGCAGAGTCAATGTTAGTTTAAAATATTCGATGGTGAACATAACTGGGGTGGATACATCGGTGAATGCTCCTTCGCCATTGCATAAACAATGCCGGATAGAGGTTTTGCATCTGTCGCTGAATGAGTCATTGAGCATTTTCACGTTCACGTGCGATGATTGCAAACTGTCCTTTATGGCAGTGGTACATCAGCGTGGCTCTAGCAACCAATTTCTCTTTGACACTTAAAAATATTAAATTTTAGCGCATACTAGAGATTGGTAACGCCCTTTTCATGCTGATATTCATCGAAAAGTGGATCGTAATTGTTATCGATGTTAACCTCTGCTGCTAGCTGATCCAACTCCCCGCCGATGTTAAAATCGGCAACCTCATCACTGAGGTAAGATTTCATTCCTAATGCATAAAAACATAAACACCTAAGACGGTTAAGAACACGTCCGGGAAAAAAATACTGAATGCTTCAAACTGAATTTCATCTCCAGCAACTAATGATTTAGAGAATGCAGATGTATAAGATTCCAAACGACTACTGCACAGTTTCTCATAAAGTGAAGAAAAACCTAGATACAGCTTATCATTTATGAATAAATATATTTGTCCCCACGAATCTTCGGTTATGATAAATAGATACTATCCTGACTCGCACACCTTTAAGATGTGACGTTTAGGTCTATCAAAATCATTTTCAGTAGAAATGAAAATAAGTCGGCCATTCGCTTTTTAGTTTTGTTATATGTATGATAGATTGGATCTTCTCCTTCTTAGACTAACGCTCATGAAATATTGCTCCACTATGTTTCTATACGCGGCTGTCTGGGCACTTGAGCGATTTCTTCTTGCAAGTATTGTCTTATTGCAATATTAGCATTATTTGCAGTATTATATAAACACAACCGAAACGTGAATATCTCTGATCCCACGGTTTTGCGTTTTCAATTTGCCAGATTGACCTTCAACAATCACGATTTCACCTGGATTGACACCAATAACAATACGATTAGGTAACCCATTCAAATCCGTACTGGTGGTAAACTGGCTCAGATCTATATCAGCACCGTGTCATTGAGCAGAGTAATGACTGTGTTGATATGCATTGTTGTATAACATTAAACATACTTTAAAGCGAAGTTAAGGAATATAAACATGCCACTGACTGTGTGCATTTGAGCCACTTCTTACTGAGTTCAGTTTAGTGTTACTCAAGTATTTCCGTGTTTGCCTCATTAAGCTGAGCTAGCTGTGTTTGAGTTGTCCACATGGGGACATTATGAGCTAATTTTGCTGAGGAAAATTTCAATATGATCCCACAATTATTTTTGATTGCGTGCCTAATTTTTTGCAGCGGAATTTGAGTAAAGCCTTTGTGAAAGGACATTATTAAAATAAGTAAGAAATTCATTGACACATGGTCCATATGTGCATCGGTCACTCTCATTTGATCACCAACACCCTCTAATAACAGAGTCTTTTCAGAAAATATCACATCATAACATATGTAATTAGTATCAGCGGGAGTTAAAAACACATGAAAATACAATTCAACAACAGATTGACTAGGCAACTCCAGATATTCAAATGAAAAGTAAGAAATCGGTTACAATTTACAAAATCCTTATTGGTAAATCTGCAGGTTCGTGTCAGTGTTTTGATGATTGTCAATGTATGGCAACTAAGGCATAACCGATTAGCACAGCGTGGTTGCGTTGACCATATTGGACTTTTCTGACTGCTTATTTAACCTTATTAACGCACTATCGAATGACACGCAGTGTTAGACACGGTCCTATAGAAATTCAACTTTATTATTTTTATTATCCGAATCGGTCGTTCCTGCCATGTCCGACTCCGATTAATCGGAAGTTTATACTATCCGGTGGAATCCGATTTCCGGATCAAAAGTCGGTTATGCCCTAATGGCAACACATTGTGATATGCACATGCAATATGACGAGTGGCTTCTGTAGAGTCAAGCCGAATTTATTCTGAAGGTTGATGATGATCATTTAAACGCATAGAAACTTCAATTCCCCTCCCCCCCCCCCCCCAATGTGTCAAATTTCATTTTACCATGCTCTTGATTATTATAACGATTTACACTCCACAAACACAACATTGGTGCAGTAAGAACGTGATGGATAATTATTTGCCAAGTTAATTGTTCTGCAATAGCAGTCAAAGAGTGTGCGTCCGTGGTATGTGCGAGAAATGACAGCGTTTGTCATTGTTGGAGTTAGTTTTACGAAGCAATCAATGTGATTGTTTTGACACCAAATATAACCTTGTAAACATCTCTACAAGTTCCAAACATATGGCTGAGGAAATGGTACACAAAAACCTCAGTTAATCACCAATAAGTTGTCATCGACGGTGTGCAGATACAAAGTTGAAAATGCAATTAGGAAATGGTAAATTGTAACAGCTGCATCAGCATCGCCAGCAAAATTTCGAACTAGTCTAGTTATATGTGATTTTTGTTTGATCTGCAAGTTGTATCTTTGAAAAAACACCATAGTTGGGCAATATGTTGTCGTGTAATCATCACTATATTTGGCAAGCCCAATATTCGTTGTGGCAACATCGACGTTGTCCCAAATGGATTCGATTTCCGTTCCACCGAATAAAATATCACTGTTGAACAACTCCATGATGCCATTGTCAACAAATCCACTTATGCATTGGTAGGAATATATGCATCATCGGTCTGTACTAGTTTTCCTTCCATATGTATGAAGGTCTCACATGGAAGAAGAAGCCTAGTTGTGTCTTGCAGTTTGCAATACATTCTTTAATTTATTGGGGTATTTAGCTTGGTATTAGCAATATTGAACATTTCTCTTGCATCGATCCACTAACACGGATGCTCGCATGTCAAATGCTGTACCATGGTTTATGTATGATCAATATTCTTTAATGACGTTCACTTTCACTTTTCATTGCCCGATTTACAATCGCGAAATCTGACAATCTCTACTGAGTGGTATTGTTAACGATCTTGATAACTGTATGATGGCAACGTAATTGGAGTCGTCTTTGATGGTAGTGCTCGTGTTATTAATCGCCGTATTCGATTTAGAAGTGTCTGAGCTACCTTACAAGCCAAGTTGTTAACATCAACCGATCCACAGCGGCACTTTTAAAAATATCCACAACTCACACGATAACATGCTTAGCAATGGGAGCAGCGCGTGATGATAAGGCTACGAACAACGTCACCGAGCCCAGTACCGTCAAAGATCATGTCTACAGATTGTTCTCACGATAACTACACAAGCAGGTTTCACACGAACATGCACGACTGTCATTATTGTTGTTAATATTAAATATCAAGTCGATATATAATGTACAGTTGTATCGTCAATACCACACCGCTCATACCCACCACGTGCCAGTCTTGCTCTAACAGGGAAAAAAACAAATATTTCAGCCGATTATTATGCCATGGAAAATATACAGGTACTTTAGGCAGAGCTGGTAATCGATATAAAGTCATAAGGTTCCACGGTTGGCGAAAAGACAAACCAAAATAACCTTGAACAACTACCCCCAATGATTTAGACCTGCTTTCGTAACTGCCACTGAAAGTGTACAAGTTAAATTAACCTGGATTAGCTGAAACGATATCCCACACGCAAGAATTGTTTATTCTCTTAAATTTGATTGGGCCTATCAACCGCATGCCATTGAGATTCGATCATGGCAATTTCAGAACTGGGTGTGGTTTCATGAGCACGTATGAAGATTTTAGGGTCTCTGTCAGCCAGCACCGACATTCTTCGCGGAATGTCTTCATTGATCGATTAAGTGATGTAACCGCCTGAGGAAAGTTCAATAGTATGTCAGTTCGTGTCAGTGTCTCATGAAACAAAAATGAGGTTTTTTGGCGTCAGTCAACCAAACGGTTATGGTCAGATATTAGGCCAACAGTAATGCACTCAATAGAGCCTTTTTGTTTCCGCCACGTGAAAATATTTTTGCGAGTTTGACTTAATTGTTAATCATCACATCGTCTAACACGATCAGATTGTTTTTTGTTTGCATCCAAATCGTCAATGATATGAGTGTCATCAATAATAGAAAAGAAATCGATCGTTGAGCACGGTTGATCAGTAGCCGACGGTACAATCACGTACAACCTATCCCATTTAACCAACGTACAGCCATACTCAACAAGTTGTACAGCAGGGCCAATGATTTGTGCTCGAACTGAGTTTGGAAACATGCTTCCATCACCATGCTTGACCGGTTTATGTGTTGCTTGTGTGGAGAAATCAATGACGAAAAACCTTTTTATACTTTTTTACCTTTGGAAGCATGGTTATTCAAACAAGCGCTGTGGTAAATTTATCTGCCGGTACCAACGTATTTATGTGGATGGCTTTTATGTACAAACACTGATGGGGTTTATCAAGGAGATTAATTGTTTCTTCCACACGATCGTGTCCGTGATCCACAAGGTAAAGTCCGCACAATCGATACAAAGAAACGGATCCCTGGAATCCAAATATTATGTCAATGTTGCACATGTGATGGAGTGCATCGTGCACAAATCTCACTCATGGATCACATGACCACGATTGTTAAAAGCCAATACTGGCAAGAATATCTCGGAATCTGTTGTTACTATGCTAGCCTAACACGATAGGCGAGTATCGTGACCAAGCTTTTGCGGAACGATTTAATGGCACTATTGCAGACCGAATATTCGGACATAAGTACGAACAAGAGCTGCTTATGAGGCCAGAAAGATCTCATTATTGGGTAATCCGACTTCCATTCGTCATAAAAGCCTTGAATAATCAATGGATTAAAACCAGCCAATGTGAGTAGACATTCATAGCTATTCAGAAAATGATTTCGCAACCAACACTGTTACAATCCCTCCGAGACAAGCTTGTCTGGTATATGTATGCATATGGGGAGGTAGAAGGCAGGCAACTACATCATGCCATTGACTAAGTATGGTCATTACTCGCCATTTCGGAACGGATGGATATTCCAAGACAACCAAGGCACTACTGTTTTGGATCGTCACATGATGGTGCAATACCTCCCTGCTGTGCATTTGTACAAGTTGCAAGTCGTTTCAGCATATAAAGAACTTCCGACAGAATTTGTGTTGACACGTTGATGTACTAACCAGCATCAATCGCAATAGCACGATTACCAAAAACGCACGTGGTGATTCCTTTGGGAGTATCAATCGCTTGGTATCAAGCGGGGGACACATTTGCCTTGCATCGGTATACACCCATGTGATGTGATGTTTCCTCGATCAGATAATTTTTATGTGTGTGCGAATTCACGACGGTCTCGAAGACATCTGAAATACAGCTCGTGATTCAGATCTTTTTTCACAATCTACAGTGGGACACATTTGGCCTTTGTATTGTTTGACGCAGCCGACCACAATAAAGTATAGTTTGGGTCGCAGACACACATATTTTTCGATCATTTTACTAGAGCATTTGTCACTCTACTTTCCGGTCACCATTTTACTGACTGGTCTAAACAACTGATGCTCTTTCGGATTATCTCTGGTTTCAAACTCATGCAAAAATCGCCATGTCTGCGTACAGTGATGAAATGCACATGCAGAGAATCAGTGTCCGTGTACAGCATCTTGACTTGATCCTGTTGAATCGGTTTGACATTTTCATAACGAGCATATTCGACAAGTTCAAACTGTTATATTCACATTGATGAGTTTTGCCAGTTTGAAGTTGTTTTTTATATATACTGTGAACAGCAACAAGTCCACCGTCAAAAAGATTTCTGGAATCAAATGCTGGATCCAGGATAAGCTTTCGAAGTCTATCTTGCTCACTACTATCACGGATAAAATAGACTGTAAATTCGTTTGTGCTGGTTATCCATGGTTTTCCCAAACACGGCATAGACGATGAGCTTGTAAAAGTCATTTTAAATTACATTGGTGTTCTTTGTGCAAAGGAACATATTCATTATAATATACAGAATAATCCTAGCTTGCTGATATAATCTTGGTGACACGCATGCCCAATCGAAAGGACAAGCCCAGATTTCGCACGTACAGTACATAGTTGTCATACATGCCAACCATTACGCTTTTGGCGTAATCATTACGCTTTTTCCCACTAAATTCCGCGTTACGCGTTAACGTTTATAGATTACGCTTTTTCGATATATCCATCTTGCGAAAAAAAAAAAAAAATTTTCGTTTTTATTAGCATTACTTTATTTTTTACATACTGTTTTATTTTTAATTAAAAAATACCCCGCTTCTACATAACTACGATATACGAGTATACTTGTCCGTGGACTTTCCTAATATTCATGTTCTATTTATAGCAACTATCATGTTACTAAGATACTTTCAAACTTTCGACCTCATATTCTATTTATAGCGGCTTAGTGAGGAGAGAACAGACTGGTTTCTATTTTGTTTAAATCATTATGCACATACTCTTTGTTCTAATTTTGTATAGTGCAGAACCAGTCTAAAAGTTTTTTTTGCGCTAAAAAGTATTAAAAAATTCTCAATGCGTTTATGAGTGCAAAAAATATCTCTTAAATAATTTCACAGATGGGTTAGAAAAAGTCAATAATAAACAAAGCAAAATGTAATCAATCCTCCAAACACGACGAGGGCATCATCACGTGACGTCTAATCGTTGGCGCTAAATGGCTTCAGATGTTAAGATGGATTCTAGTCTTTGTGTATGTTAGAGCACATTTTTTCCCCCAAAAATTTCGCAGATGGATCAGAAAAAAAGCAAAACAACGAGTCCTCCAAAGATTCAAAGATAAATATATGAATGGCATAATACAGCGTTCCATTCTAGGACAGCATCATGCTCATTGCAGACTGCGGAAACTATTTTAGCATTGGTCATGGTGGTAAATTTGATGTGGAAAAACACGTGAAAACAAGGAAACACATCGAATTAGCTCGCCTTACGAACTCTAATACTAAGGTAACTTCTTATTTACCGAGGTTTTAATAGAACACGGACTACACTTGGCGGTAGCAGACCACGTTGGTCCCTTGTTCAAGCGAATGTTTCCTGATTCGAAAATTGCGGAAAAATATGCTTGTGCAAGAACAAAATCATCTCACATTGTTCGGTGCCTAGCAGAAGATACTTCACTTAAAATTGCAGAAGCAATGAAAATTGGGCCGTTTAGTATTGCCACAGACGGGAGTTGTGATTATGATGTTAAAAAGTTGTACCCAGTATGTGTTAGATACTTTGACAGTGAAAAAGGCAAAGTCATGAGTGTTCTTCTTTCTTTACCAGAATTAACAGTAGATTCCACTGGACAAAACATTTTTGATTTGCTTGACAATATTTTGAAGAAACATGACATAAGTTGGCAGAACTGTATGGGGTTTGCAGCTGATAATGCATCAGTGATGACTGGAATTCATAAAGGAGTTGCATCCTATATTTTGAAAATGTCTCCATCAGTGTTCATAACAGGTTGCCCCTGTCATTTGATGCACCTTGCTGCTGGTAAGGCTGCTGATAAATTAGAAGTAGATATTGGCCATGTATTAATAGATATCTACTATTATTTGGAGAAAAATAGTAAAAGGAAACAGGCTCTAAAGTTGTTACAAGATCAGTTTGATCTTGAAGACTATAAAGTTATAAAGCATGTGTGTACAAGATGGTTATCCCTTGGCAAATGTGTTAGCCGTTTACTTGAGCTTTTGGATGCATTACAAGCATTCTTTCAAACTGAAAGTGAATCTGCACAGAGAAAACATGGTGGAAAAGTGAAGAAGAGTGGTACAAAAGCAGAATCTGTTATTGCAAGTCAGAAGAGAACAAGAGATGAAAGTATAGACAGACATACTAACAATAAAGAGGTTGGTGTAGCAGAAAGAAAAAAATTTAAATCCATGGAATTTTTATTTGAGAGGCCTCTATCTATCCAGCTAGAGGGCCTCCAGGCTCAGACCATGACTGTGAAAGATAAATCTTTTGACATAAAATTTCATCAGCCATCTGGATCAGGTTCTTCAGAGTATTAATCTGTTAAAAAGCATACCGGATCTTCTCATACTTCAAAGGGCAAAACTAGCATGTGAGATGGTTTACAAAAAGCTTAATGATCCAGTTACAAAACTGTACTGCTTGTTTATGAAGAGTGCCATTCCATTGTTTGATGCAGCAAATGTCTTGCAGAAAGAAGAACCATGCATTCATATTATGCACAAGATTCTGTCAAACCAGTTGTCAGATTTGCTAATAAGGTTTATTAAGCCAGAAATCATCGCATCAGCCAAACTTTTAACTGATATTGACTTTCATGACCATGCAAACCAGAAAGATAATGAAGATCTAGCTATTGGTGCAGAAGCAAGAGAATTCATAGAACACAATTCTACTCTTCCTGTGAAGATGTTCTATGATAATGTTAGAGATTATTATGCTACAGCCTGTGATTACATGCTCCATAAATTCCCATATGGAGATGAACTGCTTTTAAATGCTTCAGTTGCTTATGTAAATGAGAGACAGTCAAAAAGCTTCAAAAGTGTTAGATTCTTTGTCAAGAGATATCCCTTTCTATTGCCACCCTTGTCTAACTTGGATCATCTGGAAGAAGAATTCCTGAAGTATCAAGTTGGGATTCTACCTGACAATATACTTAATGCAGATAGAGTTGATGTGCAATGGCACCTTATTTCCCAGCTAAAAGACTCTATCACTGGAAGAAATAAATTTCCTCTTCTTTGTCAGGTTATGAAAGGAATATTGGTTCTTTACCATTCTAATGCTGACTGTGAGAGATTGTTCAGTGTTGTTAACAAAAATAAAACTGAATTCAGGTCCAGGCTAAGTAACCCAGTAATGAGTGCTCTACTGGTATGCAAAACATTCATGGCCTCAGCTGGTACAAAATTTTTTGAAATGCAACATGACAATCTGTTGCTTTCTAAAGCTAAAAGTGCTACATATGAACACTTGAACCATGAATGAATGATTAAAGACGAGAAAAGCAAATAAATCATTGTTAATTGTAATTGTAGTATGTTATATGTGGATTACTCTTTTTCTGCTTGGATTCCTCTTTTTGACCACTTGGATTACACTTTTTCTTCGTCAGGGGTTGGCATGTATGAGTTGTGTTTGGTCTGAAACTGGGTACCAGTTTTGTGCATTCGATGTATTTGTGGCAGGGCTCATCACCGATCGAGCACTAATCTGGAAACAGTCTCTAACCGGGACCCAACATCGTTTCTGGGGCCAGCGGATACTTGTTTCGCGTCTTATGCAAATTATCGAGATATTCGAGGTCAACTTCAAAGAAGTATTCGTGGTCAAAATGGATGTTGTGATTGTGCATGTCTTTTGAAGATCAATATGCGGAGGATCAATCCACTTAAATCCGACAAACGGAAATTGCTGAATCATGGCATAGTCGTACTAATTAGTGACATCATGACACGTGATGTAACTGTTGAAGTCAGCGGGGTTATACATGTCCACGTTTGGGTTGTTGGCTAGAGTGATAAACTGATGCTGGTCAATGTCCGTGAGCAATTCCAGCTCAACTTTGGTCATGGACAATGATTCATCCCAGCTCACACCCGGTGATAAAAAGTAATGGGTGGCATGGAACTTGTACAAGTGCTTATCGGTGTCACAAAATGCTTCAAACACGTTAGAGAGCAACAAAATAGCCGTGCTTAGATACAGATCGCGATAGTCACCGATATTTTTGGATTCGAACACATAGCAAACATTCTTTGCATGTTCTTAGTCGTCCGTGGAAATATATTTACGTGACAACGATGAATAAATAATACGCTTTGATCTCTGGTAACTGAGTTTCAACAAATGTGTACGTACCTGTAATGTGACATTGATTACAAACATTGGTATCAGGACTTTTACTTTCATCTTGAACGAGATTGCTCTTTGTCGGTGAAATAATTTTGCCTTTGTCAGTGAAATATATTTTTTTTACAAATGCAGCAGTTAGTGGCTGCGGAGAATAGACTTGCCGCTGTATCCATTTCGCTGTGATTTCAATCAATCTGATGAACATGTCCACTTTGTTTAAAGCTCTAGTGCTCTAAAAGCTGGAAAGATAACGGACTGGCGGTTCTGTCCCATTGAATCACAACATAACAGAACCAGTATGGGCATTGTTCTGCTATTTGCATTGTTTGATCGATATTATGAGCTTGTGTATCTTTGCGTAGAAATCATACAGGAATTTCATTTTTCGTTGTAGCAGTAAATTTAACACTGTTGCCTAGCTCGGGAAAACTTGTGAGTTGTTGTTTTGACTCACACAACCACTTTACTTCATCCACAAACAAATCTATTAAACCAAACACTAAAGTGACTGGTGAGGAATTATTCTGTGTTAAATACATACATGCAACGTCTGCACGGTTATTTATCATCTTTGTTCTCTCTGTGTCGGTTAAGAAGTCGACCAAGATCCTTTATCCATATGTAGTGCGATACTGATTCTGATTCTTTCATGTTATTCAGCAACAAGATATCAATCTGAATTCATTAGTGTCATCACATAAAAATCTTTGTCATACGTGAAGACATTAACAGTGAGACCACGGTTAAATGTTTCGAATTCCCCCAATGTGTCTTTGGTCAATTGCATGGGAAACTCGGTATCACCCAAGTGTCTCCGATATTTTCTTAGTGATCACTAACCGGGTATAGCACCAACAAAATCGTAACAACAAATCAACGATTATCAAAGTATTTTCTGTTGATAACTGACCTTGGCGGGACTCAGTTTAGTGTTGCTCTCTAGTAGGATCCACGAAACAGGTGATAATTCGAGTTTGGTCTCGACTCAGGAACATCTTTCGAGAGTCCCTCCCGATCCTGTTCTGGTGTATTTGTTGAACGTTTCAAAAATCTTTTCAATGCATCTGTCAATTTCATCGCTGATGGTTCTGGTGTGTTTGCGATTCAGGATTACGCGAGAACCAATGTAAATCAGCAGGCTGAGCTTCATATTTACATACCTGTTGTTAGCATTACCTCTACGAGCACTCTCCATTGCCAACACGAAGATGTAAATCACCCCTTCGTAAATAAATAGCCATGCCTGTCTCAGAGTACCCACAACAAAATCCTACGATGTTCAGAAACAGGTCCGTCTCATTAAGCGCAATCGAGTGATCATCAAGTACGACAGGAAGATAAATTTTATCTGGCGACCGTCGCATGTACCCAATAATGTTCAATCTCCTTTTGTGAATTTCATCGACTTTGTACCTAATGAGAGCGTCCAAAATTTTTGACATGTACTTATAATGTCTCTTCTGATTTGCGATGTACTTCATGCAAAACATATAAAGTTCGGATGTCATTCTTATACCTATGACCCCTAAGTATTTGTCTAATAATCCTGCTCTGAAACATCTTCGTCATTGCCCTCATTAAAAACGTCCGTCATTATGTTTCTCTCATGCACAATATGTTGCATATTTATGTTAGTTTTTTTTCTTGCCTCAAAATTATGCCCAAGTTTGATTCGTTCTATTTCTTTAGTCAATCCCATATTCACCAGCTTATCAATGTGTTCGTGTTTGTTTCAGACAATTTGTACAGCATCACTTGTACTTTTTAAAAAGCGTATGACGCATTCATATGATATAACAATCTCCATTTGTCAGTCATACATATGACATCCCATTCGTTTGAAGTTGTACGCCACACTTGGTAACCTTCACAAATTTCTTTCACTGCCAGTTATCACTTGCATATAAACAACCTCTCATAATTTCTTCAATAAGAAAATATTCACAGATTTACTATAATTTTCTTTATTTAACAGCATAAAATGATCAATATACAAATGCCATACCATAACACACTGAACGAACGCAATACAAAACAGAGACTTAGAGACTTCTATAGACACATTTTTCCACTCACAGTAGTAGGCTTGGTATTTTGATCACTACCATAGACTTGCCTCTCTCTCTCTCTCTCTCTCTCTCTCTCTCTCTCTCTCTCTCTCTCTCTCTCTCTCTCTCTCTCTCTCTCTCTCTCTCTCTCTCTGTGCAGGGTTATTTTATTTGATCCCTGCATCTAGAGTCGTGTCGCAGCAGGAAAGTCCGGTGTTTGTCCACACTTTGCCGACATTTCCGTCTAAAGAAGACCTTACCCAAGATGACTAAATACGTGTGTTTGCCTATGTATCTGCTAAATATTAAACGTGAATTACAGGCTATGCTCATATAGGGGCTAAATTGTCATGGTGGGTAGAGCCTAGGACAGATTAAACTGTTGGCAAAGACGGCCGGGGTGGGGGTGGGGGGCAAAACCCGTAGAGTCGTATGACAACAACACAAATGTCATATTTACAGTGTGTTATTGTACATGCTTTTGATGAGACTAATGACCTCAATCCTAACTAAATGGCAACAAGTTTTTGCTTTTGCAACGACACTTTATTAAATGTGTTTTCACTTGTGTTGATCTCGTTGTGACTGAAGGTTTCACGGCATTGTTCAGCACTTCATAGGCTTTACATGGGTGGACACTATAGCTGGTGAATAAAGAACCCTGGAAAATTCTGGTAAAAACCACTGACTCACGAGAAGTTTCTGGCAAGCTTTCTCATATATCCACATTGGCCAAACCCGAGACTCAAACTCGCGCGGAGAGAGATTTTTGGTACAAGCGATCGTTTTAGACCACTCCGCAACCCGCGGCCCGTCACGTTTTGTAACTTACGATATTTAATGAATGATTGGGAAATGAAATGATTTTGACAGATTCATTAAAAATACAAATTATCTTTGGCAAAAACAAGCAGGAGAGAAATTTAATCAGTTTGAAGTTTATAATATTTTTAAAATGTAGTATTAAATCTTAATATTAAGAAAACAAAGCTAAAAACTATCTTTCTACATATTAACTTGTGATACGAGGGTCTAGGGAACTATGGTAAATTTTAAAATATCTACAAGAGGCAATGATGATTTATGTTGTATAATATTGTCGAACACACATAATTCTTAACCATGTGAAAGTGATCTTGTCACATGACCTGAAAAAATATTCCATTCTATGCAAATCATCCATTAATGTGTGTGTGTTAGGATATTACTGTATATCAGTTCAGATCACTTCATATAATCAATGTTGTACAGATAGGTTTCAAAGTTAGTATCTGCGTTATATTTCAAAGTGATTTTCTATGATATGTATTCAAGTTTTAATAGTATCTATGACATGTTTCTAAGTCATTATCTATAATATGTTTCAAAGTCAGCATCAATTATATGTTTAATAGTTAGTATATATGATATGTTTTAAAGTTAGTATCTATGATATGTTTAATCGTTAGTATATATGATATGTTTTAAAGTTAGTATTTATGATATGTTTTAAAGTTAGTATCTATGATATATTTTAAAGTTAGTATTTATGATATGTTTTAAGGTTAGTATCTATGATATGTTTTAAAGTTATTATATATGATATGGTCAATGTCAGTATAATAGCACATTTAAAAATCAGCACATATGATATCTTTTAAAGTCAGCATCTATGATATGTTACACAGTATCTATGATATTTTGCAAAAATCGTTATCAACGATATGTTTCCAAGTCAGCATCGTGGGAATTACTCAAATTAAGCATCTATGATATATTTCAAAGTCAGCATCTATGATGTGTTTTAAGTCAGCATCTATGATGTGTTTTAAGTCAGCATTTATGATATATTTCAAAGTCAGCATATATGATATATTTCAAAGTCTGCATCTATGATGTGTTTTAAGTCAGCATCTATGATGTGTTTTAAGTCAGCATATCTGGTATGTTTTAAAGAAGGATCTCTTCGAGATAACTAACAAACTAATGTCAAGGAACAAATGTACACCACTTCCAACAACCTTCTCTCCACTAGACCTACCAGACCAATTTGCAAATTTCTTCGATGACAAAGTACAAACCATTAGAGATTCGCTTGACAGCACAATTTCAACTGATTCATCACCATACAGTTATGATGCAGAATTTCAGCGACAACCGTTAGGAGCATTTGAACCTGTTTCTATTGATTTAGTACGGACAATCGTGATGAGAAGTACACCAAACTCTTGTGAACTTGATCCAATTCTGATATCACTGCTGCTTGAGTGCTTAGACCCAATATCGCCTTCACTAACTGATGTTATAAATATATCTCTCTCTCATCGGGGGAATTCCCATCATTTTTCAAAACTGCCATCGTAAAGCCACTGCTGAAGAAACCAACACTGGACCATAACGATTTAAAGAACTACCGCCCAGTTTCTAATCTCCCATTCATATCAAAAATCTTAGAAAAGGTTGTTCTAACTCAACTTGTATCTCATTTGAATTCAAACAGTCTTTTTAGCAATGTATAGTCTGCATATCGCCCTTGCCACAGTACGGAAACTACTCTTCTGAAAATATTTAGTGACATTCTCTCTGCTTTGGATAGTGGAAAGATTACAGTCCTCACTCTCCTGGATTTATCTGCAGCATTTGACACAATAGACCATGATATATTACTTCACCGTCTCCAGCATGTATTTGGCATTCAGAATATAGCCTTACAGTGGTTCAAGTCCTACTTAGTTAACATGATACAAAGTATATCTGCAAATGGAATACACTCCAGCCCAGTTGAAGTATGTTGTGGTGTTCCACAGGGATCTGTTCTTGGACCTGTTCTCTTCATTCTGTATACTCAGCCGCTCTCAAGTGTCAAAGATCATCACCCAGTGTCGCAACAATTGTATGCTGATACCTAAATATACAGGTCTAGCTACAAAACTGAAGTTGATGCTACCATCCATGGAGTAGAGAAGTGCATTTCTGATGTGAAATCATGGATGACATGTAACAAGCTGTAGATGAATGATGATAAAACAGAGGATATTCTGATCACAACAAAATGACTTTCTCATTTACATCCTTTACCTCAGACAACAAATATCAGCAACACCAACATTAAATTCTCACAGTCAGTACGGAACCTAGGCGTTACACTAGACAGTACTCTCACATTGCACCAACATGTCATGAACATATGCAAGGCTGCATATCTTGAATTGAGACGCATCAGTTCCATTCGTAAATATCTTTCAGTTGATGCCACTAAAACACTTGTGTGTTCATTAGTACTTTCAAGACTGGACTATTGTAACTCAATTCTGTCTGGTTCGTCACAATATTTACTCCAGAAACTTCAAAATGTTCAAAACACAGCTGCACGGATCGTCTTTAGAGTACCTCGATCAGAGCACACCTCACCACTGCTCTGTACCCTACATTGGCTATCAATTCGATACAGAATCAAACAAAAAATTTGTTCTCTGTGCTATGTTTCAATGACAGACTCCAGTCCAACATACCTATCCAGCCTCACCCATGTGTATACACCAGCTAGATCCTTACGCTCTTCTGATAATCATATACTCATTGTTCCAAAGGTGGAAACAAAGTCATATGGACAACGTTCGTTTGCACACCAGGGCCCGGCGACGTAGAACGAATTACCCATTGAAATTAGACACAAAGACACAGTGGTCCCTTTTAAAAGTGCTCTTAAGACTCACCTGTTTCGACTGCAGAGACAAACTTAGCGACCTAAGTATGTTTTGTATCTTATATGTTTTCAGCATGTTTTTATGTATGTTTTTCAATTTCATTGTTTTTGTCATTTGTTGTTCTGTAGTGTAGTCATATCATTATTGATGGTGTAAAGCACTTAGAGCTTCGTAAGATTAGGCGCTATACAAAGTCCTCATTATTATTATTTTTATTATTATTATTATTATTATTATTATTATATTATTATTATTATTATTATTATTATTATTATTATTATTATTATTATTATTTCTCGTAGTCAGCATCAATGATACGTTTCGAATTCAACATCCATCATAAGTTTCCAAGTCTGGATTTATGATATGTTTCAAAGTCAGGATCTTGGATATTTTTATAAATCAGCATCTTTGATTTGTTTAAAGGTCAGCATCTATTATATGTTTCAAAGTAAGTATTAAACTATTTTACAAATTCAGCAACTACGACAAGTTTAAAAGTCAGCAACTACGATAAGTTTAAAAGTCAGCGTGTATGATATGTTTCAAAGTTTGCAACTATGTTATGTTTGAAAGTAAGCATCTATGATATGTCTTAAGGTCAGTTTATAGATGTTTCAAAGTCAGCATTATAACACATTCAAAAATCAGTATCTGTGTTATTTTAAAGTCAGCATTATAAAACATTCAAAAATCAGTATCTGTGGTGTTTTAAAGTCAGCATTATAACACATTTAAAAATCAGTATATGTGGTGTTTTAAAGTCAGCATTATAACACATTTAGAAATCAGTATCTGTGGTGTTTTAAAATCAGCATTATAACACATTAAAAAATCAGTATCTGTGGTGTTTTAAAGTCAGCTTCAATAATATGCTTCAAAGTCAGCATCTATGATGTTTCAAAAGTAATTATCTACGATATGTTTCAAAAGTAATTATCTACGATATGTTTCAAAAGTAATTATCTATGATATGTTTCAAAAGTAATTATCTATGATATGTTTCAAAAGTAATTATCTATGACATGTTTCAAAAGTAATTATCTATGATATGTTTCAAAAGTAATTATCTATGATATGTTTCAAAAGTAATTATCTATGATATGTTTCAAAAGTAATTATCTATATGCTTCAAATTCAGTATTATAATATGCTTACAAATCAGCATCTATGATAATTATGAAATTCAGCATGTTTCATATGTTTCAACGTCAGTGTCTATATTTTATATTCATATATATATTTCGAAGTCAGTATTATAACATGTTTATACATCAGCATCAATTATATGTTTAAAATTTAGTATATATGATATGTTTTAAAATTAGTATATATGATATGTTTTAAAGTTAGTATATATGATATGTTTTAAATTTAGTATATATGATATGTTTTAAAATTAGTATATATGATATGTTTTAAAGTTAGTATATATGATATGTTTTAAAGTTAGTATATATGATATGTTTTAAAATTAGTATATATGATATGTTTTAAAATTAGTATATATGATATGTTTTAAAGTTAGTATATATGATATGTTTTAAAGTTAGTATATATGATATGTTTTAAAATTAGTATATATGATATGTTTTAAAGTTAGTATATATGATATGTTTTAAATTTAGTATATATAATATGTTTCAAAGTCAGCATCAATTATATGTTTAATTGTTAGTATATATGATATGTTTTAAAGTTAGTATCCATGATATGTTTTAAAGTTAGTATCTATGATATGTTTTAAAGTTAGTATCTATGATCTGTTTCAAAGTCATTATCTATGATATGTTTCAAAGTCAGAATCAATGATATGTTTCAAATTTAGTATATATGATATATTTTAAAGTTAGTATATATGATATGTTTTAAAGTTAGTATATATGATATGTTTAATAGTTAGTATATATGACATGTTTCTAAGTCATTATCTATAATGTGTTTCAAAGTCAGCATCAATTATATGTTTAATAGTCAGTATATATGATATGTTTTAAAGTTAGTATCTATGATATGTTTTAAAGTTAGTATATATGATATGTTTAATAGTTAGTATCTATGACATGTTTCTAAGTCATTATCTATAATATGTTTCAAAGTCAGCATCAATTATATGTTTAATAGTTAGTATATATGATATGTTTTAAAGTTAGTATCTATGATATGTTTTAAAGTTAGTATCTATGATATGTTTTAAAGTTAGTATCTATGATATGTTTCAAAGTCATTATCTATGATATGTTTCAAATTTAGTATATATGATATGTTTCAAATTTAGTATATATGATATGTTTTAAAGTTAGTATATATGATATGTTTTAAAGTTAGTATCTATGATATGTTTCAAGGTAAGTTGCTATGATATGTTGCAAAATCTACATTGTGATATGTTCAAAGTCAGTTGGTATATGTTGCAAAATCTACATTGTGATATGTTTCAAGGTCAGTTGTTATATGTTGCAAAATCAACATTGTGATATGTTTCAAGGTCAGTTGCTATGATATATTGCAAAATAAACATTGTGATATGTTTCAAAGTATGTTGCTATGATAAATTGCAAAATAAACATTGTGATATGTTTCAAAGTATGTTGCTATGATAAATTTAAACATCAGCAAGAAATGCTCTTAAAGGCAAAATATAACAGTTTTAAAGACAGCACCATTAGCTTTTCAAAGCGTTATTTTGTGTTTTATCTTTAAAACAGGAGTGCTCCATATTCTTCTAATCTTTTTTACGTAGCTAGTGACGTGGACTAAAGTCCCAGAGAACATTTTTTCAGTTCATTCAACCACGTAAGATGCATAAAGCAATGAAGTTGTCAATGTCAATGCGTAAATTTGACACCAGTTTCTCATCAAAACCTCTCACACTAGTTTTCCTTGAGAAATCAATTGGAAACAATCGCACCACTTAGATGATGTCTGTATTCATTGCAATTGATTTCAGAGATAGGGTTTATCAGACCGTTTCTACAGTATATAAATCGCAGTCCCTATCCATTAACTCCCACTTATACTGCATTAGTTCTAATTTACAAAACATTATATGTGGTTAACGAAACTAAAGTACTACCAACTCTGCATTTCAAGACCTTTATGGAATACCAGGTTTTGTTTTTGTTTTGTTTTTGTGGTGTGTTTTGTATAATGCAGCAAACTAAACGTGATAAGTTCTTATCTTCACTTTCGAAAGAATTTATTTTGGCCGATTCTTTTTTTATATTTGTATGAGAACCTGATATATATATATATATATATATATATATATATATATATATATATATATATATATATATATATATATATATATATATATATATATGTGTGTGTGTGTGTGTGTGTGTGTGTGTGTAAAAACATGCATTTTCATTTTGTTGTGACACGCGTTTTTTTTTTCTTCTTTCTTCTTAGTTTGTTTGTTCATGGCTGTGTTATCGCCAGTTGAGTTGATCACATTCTAATGGTGAGATTGGAGAGATATTTAGATTAAAATTACTACGACCAATGGAGTATGGATACCGTTGAGAATACAAATGGATTCCTTTGACTGAAATTTACATCTGACGTAAACTTGATTAATCAGATATCTTACGTCTTGGCTTAATCTAAACGTTATATTGGTGCTAATGAGTCCTGATGAGTGAACTTTTATTCTTAGCATTCCCCCAGTGTATACACCAACGTACGTACTACTATAATTTATCAAAGTTTGATACGAGGTCAGACTTCAAATATTGATACGGAACGTTGAAAATATCAAGAGACTTATTTTACGAGACCAGCTGAAAATATAGTGTAGAACTCTTAGAAGTCATACGAAGCGATAACACATTTTAATAAGTTGATCAAATGGCTTAAATGTCAAGAGAATGAATGTTGCTGGAATGTACAAAAGTATTAGTATTATAATGGCGAAATTGAGTTTCTGTTACTAATCCAGGTCGAAGCTTTCTGCAACTTCCGTGACTTTGACCTCATATGACATGCAAGTGCATGCGAGCTTGCGGGTGAATCCATCAAGCAAAGTTACCAGTTAGCACCATTACCAGAGGATAACAGTGTAGCGTAGAACAATTTAACCTATATCCGCTACTGTCATATTACTTGAGTATCATTCCAATCCAAAACGATAGGAGCGTACCCCCCCCCCCCCCCCGTAAGTGAAGTTTTCAGTACACTAGCAACCACATTGTTATTCGATTTGCAGAGCCTGTAAATCAGTATCATTAAGGGTCTGGTTCCGTATCTGGGCTCAGTTTCCGGTCATTAGCTATTTCCGCTAACAATGCCATTGAACTAGGCCATGCTAAGTGTATATTTTCGATAGCCATCGAATACATTTTGGTAACTCTATTAAGACTGCTTTGAACCGCCACGAGAAGCTCTAAACATACACGAATTGGCATATACAGCTGTAACGAAATTATTTTTCAAAAGCTACCTCTGACATCAGTTATTTTTTAAATGGCGCCATCTACAGATCTAACTAGCATGCCTATAATAGTTGATGTGTTTGCGACTACCAACACACCCTAAATAGGGTGGGTGCTTCGGCATTTCCACAAATAGCCTGTCCGATCAAACACACGTGTTTGTATTTCTTCGGTAGTGTGGTTCTCTTGTTACTTCGACTCTTTTCGCGTCGGCACATTTGAGGGTCTATCATAGTTGTTTTGTTAAAAGTGTGATCGCTAAGTAAAATTCCAGAAATTCTTGCTTTATTCAGGTACAACACACAAGCGCACTTTTAACCAATTACTAATTTTTTACTGGTACAACTATCATACAATTTTAGAAAATATCACTTTGGCAAAAAATGTCGTTTGTGAACTCATAATACCTGGCATAATGATATCACATTCATTTAGAAGCACGCCGATTCTGCAATTTAATACTTTTAAACGCCTGAAAACCGCTGCACAGCCAAGTGCATTCTTGTAAAATAATAGTCGAGATCATTCTTCTCTTATTTGAGTCAATATTAGCTTCGCGTAATCAACGAAGAATGCAACCGCAGTGGTTTTGTCCGTGAATTCCATTTCATTGTTGTATAATTAATCCACGAGCATTATCATGCCTGGTGGTGCGGCCTACAATATGGGATTTTTGCCTTATAAAGGCAATTATTCCAACCTTTCTTCAAGTTAGTATTGCAAAGTCAGAGTGGGTCCCATCAGTTGGTTTCTATTTGACCCTTAACATATTAACCCCTAGCGCGGAGTTCACGGGGCAGGAGGTAGTAGCCTACTTCCATGGTCTGCAGCGTCGAGGTCATGCATGATAAACTAAAGTGGGTGGCATTATAGAAAGGTAGACATCTTTAGCTCTACAAAGATACCAAACAATCTGGACATTTTAGTTGCACTACAAAATACAGAGAGAACAATCTAATATTTTGGACCCTTTTTCCCCACCCAAACTTCGCCCATGGTCGGAATCCGATTTTGTGTCCAGATTTTAGACTTTATGGCCTTGGATCTAAGGCAGACCGGTCTGAAGTGCACACAGACAGGTGAACCTGTGCAAAAGTAGGATAAGGTGGACATTTTCAATAAAGAGTATTCTCCGTGCGATAATTATGTTAATAGTTAAGCAAAATCAAAAACTTAATTTTTTTTTTTATTTTTTTAAAAAAACTCTAACTTTGCACCTTCTGCTCATGTGCCAGCAAACTAACCAATTGAATACATTTTGTTTAGCACAACTAGGCACTGGGCTAATGGAAAATTGCTTGGAAGTCAATGTATGCAGAAAAAGTCCCCAAAATGTGTTTCCTACTCGCATTTCATGCGAAAACAGCAACAACCTCCAGGGGTAATGTGTTAAGACGATTACATTTCAGTGTACAGAATGGTTGTCTAAAGCCTTCTGAGGAAGATATCAACAAGTGGCGTAAAATTGGTGTTACTGTTAGCATCACTGATTAGCCAATACAACAACCCGTTGGCAAATCCCTCGACCTCATCACTTTGGTCGCAATTTCTTATGTCGTATACGCTCGATAATAAGTCGAGTCCAACTGCATACCTGCATACTGCACAGACCCAGATCTGCCGTCGCATAATACACTGGCAGATCTGGATCTGTGCAGTTTGATAGGAGTAGTGTGCTTTGATATAAGCAAATAAAGCCGGTATTTAATTGTAATTTAATATTCAAGCTAAAGTATCTTTCCAAAAAAATTCTGAATCCCTTGAACAAAATTTCATCTGCGGAAACTAAATGTATTGATATTGCATATATAAATGATGTTTTAAAATTATCATCAGGTCCGTTGGTCTAATTGAAACTTATTAGCTATTAAAACTGCTCTTGAATGGTAATTTTTTGACTAAAAGCATGTGCTGAGTTCGAGAAACTCCATTGTCGCTAAAGTTCCAAACTCAGAAACAACAACAAATGTAATGTGATTGTGTGATCAGGAAAGGACTTAGTGCAGTTATCCACACTGTTAACGTTGGTAACTCAACTTTACCATCATGCCAAATTGCAATTGCGGTGGTATCCTTACCGGTTAACATAGGCGTCTCTGAACACAACGTTGTGAATATCTCTTCATAATCTAAATGCGTGACTGATAGGAATCACACTCGAAAACAGTAATGTAGTTTCCATGAAGTTGCAGTAGCGCTCTAGAAATCTAAGGTTAGAATTGTCGTTGGCGCAAAGGGTTACGGCATGCAGCGCTGTTTGCATACTTTGAGTTGCCTAATAGTGTACGGCTTTATGATCTGCATGATCAGACGCGTCCTTACAAAACATCATAGAAGGAGGTCCAGCAAACCTCGCTTAATCGCCATTGTATCTGGCGAGTTCGATAATCGTCGTGGTTATTTCAACGTTGTCAATAATTGTTTCTCAATCCATGAATATCATCATGCTCATCTCCGTAATATGTCTTATAAATTCTAAAACTCGCAATAACAACACGCACTGGTATCACACATCCACGTCCGACTCTCAGTGTATTTAAATACCAGATCGGTCTCTAATGTACAGTTGGGTTTTTGCGACAAGGCCTCCCCCCACTCCCAATGTGGAGGCGCTCAAAACTCTCTGTATATTAGCAATTACAAGTTTTAACGAAATATGTATCATTGTCGTTTAAATTTTAAATTATTGCGTAAAGTCTATCATTATTTTTCATACAAAATTCTGGTCAAGTCGATCGTTTGAAAACTACGCGGTCCCCGAGTGCTCTTCGCAAATAAATCCGAAACTCATGCCATCAGCTGTAATTGGTACAAGCCAAATAAAATACTGCAAAGCCATTCACATTAATATCGTGAAATATCATTAACATGTTACAGTTTTTTTCCGGATTACTTTAGGCTCTTTAGCTTATCGCGAGGTTGTCTTTGTCTTCTAATATCACATCATTGAACACGACAAGTTTATTCGCGCTCGAATCAAGCTCGTCAATACTAGAAACTTATGATATATAATTATAATCGCTAGGTTCACTTAATGATGTCAGCGACTTTACGTTTTCTTGCAAATTATCATACACTAACTAGTCTAGGTTGTTTGTTATAAGCTTGACCGAGTCTATGCATTTGTGCTTCCAATAAAATCCCAAAGTTGATTAATTTGTCATAGAAGCTCCAGATACGTATTTGAAACGCTATACATAATTTGAGCCTCTTTCACGAATTTACATGACACCATTAACACGAAATAGTAATTAGTCTTTTCTATACCGTTTAAAACACTGTATTGTTAGTATAGATATACTCATAAATTATTTCAAAATATTATACACATCAATCACATCAAAAAGATGTGCCTGAGCAACATTTTTCCAGTACTAATGGTCGGAGTTATCACCACGCGAGAGTTGATAGATAACATGATCGTAGACGTGTATGTCCTTGTGTTTGTATTCGTATTTGTCTTTGTCACGTCAACGAAGATTTTGTTTTTCTTACAATCTCAGAGACGTATGCCATAATATCATAAAAGCGATGACTGATCTCTAGGATGAAGTCTCCTGACACACATAACTATCCCCTGACATAAGAGCCTTACGGTAGTTCTGTTTGGTGGGTTTACGTTCTGTTTGGTGGGTTTACGTTCTGTTTGGTGAGTTTACGTTCTGTTTGGTGGGTTTACGTTCTGTTTGGTGGGTTTACGTTCTGTTTGGTGGGTTTACGTTCTGTTTGGTGGGTTTACGTTCTGGCTTGGTGGGTTTACGTTCTGGCTTGCATGCACTTGAGAGCAAGGTTATGGCGGGGATGGGGTCGAAGGTTTTAGCCAAGTTCTGTAAATTATAAATCCTAAACCAATATTATCATATTACAAAAATAGATCACATTACCTCCTGTCTTAGATAAGTTGCATATGTGCATTACAGTTCCCCATGTTCGCTTTCGAAAAGATGCAGATTTTCTTTCTCCATGCAAAATAGGTCCTTACAAATTAAAATTGATGGTATTTACTTTTAAATTCCAAATGATAGTGATAACAATGTTTTCCGAGACTTTATAGAAAAAATAAAACGGATGGTGTTGTCATCAAGAAATAGACCAGGACTATTTCTCCTCGTATATATTGTGCTCATTATTCAGGTTTTACATTCTTTTACACACATTATGCTTTGATTAAAATGTTTCTTTGTTTGTAATGATGTTGTTTGGTTATTTATTTCTGCCTCCAGAAACGAGCCCAAAATCTTTCTTCTCTGAATCATGAAAAAGCGAAAATCACAGACAATAAGCCAGTCGAATGCTTCAAAAGGGATTTATAATTGACCTACTACTCCTCCCTCAGGGATATAAGTGTTCGAAATTGTATTTGATGAAACCTGCATTATGGAAAGAAAAAATAAATCTCATCCAACGTTAATAATCCAGTTAACAAGAGTGAACTCCGACAACTTTTCACGATAAAGCACAGGAGAGATTTCTGTCTTCGCCAATATAATACTATTAACATCAATCTTGTTTGCACGTATGACTTCGTTTCCACAAATCGGATTAGCGTGTTGGGTATATAAGTATAGTTTCTTAGAGGCTCTGCCCTAGGATGTGCGGGCCAAAGGCAGCAAGCGATGAGCGCGGGGACCCATGCCCAAAAATTGCTTTGCTGCGTTGATTTACTGAGAGCTCGGAACCCAAGGCGGTTCGCCTTGCCCAAGGGGCCGAGCCTGGTTTCTTGTCACACCTATATAGGTGTAGTCATGACATCTTAAGGATTGGGGGAGGGGGGAGTACAAATCAAAATGTACTTTTGTAACATCCCAAACGCTACCATTAATTTAGTACAACCTTGCCACGCCGTTATGTGTTTGAGGCTAGCGCGTGACTTTTACCTCGAATTTCTTCAGTATCAACATCTACGGGTGTTATAAATGTGAATAGTTTCATCTTTTTCGTCTGTTCGAAGAATTGTGTTTCGACATGCTGACTTCAGTCTTTAAGCGTCTGCATTAGTGCCTTCATGAGCCTGTGATGTCTAGTAACTTGTTATAATTATCTGATGAATAGCAATTGAATATTTTATTTCCTTCTGTAATAAAAATGTAAAGGATATAAATATCATTATTTACAACCAATTTCCTACGCTTGAATCGGCTGTGTCATTTTTATCTCCACGACGAAGCAAAATAACTCTGTTCCAGAGCTTTTACGATATTTTTAGAGCTTTTACGACTTTGTTTGTTTCAGAAACTAATTAAAATGTTAGAATTGTGGTCAGTCTTAAGACAACATACTTCTCTTTGGTCTGTCAAGCGAAAGCGGCTTTCGTAAAAAGGTACATTTAATGTTTGACAAGTGCAAGCGATGCAGACTTCCATCTGTCAAGAATTGACAGTATCAGTTACTATACCATAGTTTTGGGACGGTATTGGGTAAAGTGGAAAACCCACACTTTGGCCAACATGGATTAAATACCATATGGATTTTTGAGGACATGTAATGATTAAAAAGTCCATGGGTTTAATAGTAAGACAGCGTGGGGTTTTGTTATAATTTTACATTGTAAGTCACGACGGGAATCTAACAAATTTAATGCAATCTAACAGACATATTTACAGACCAAGACTCACTACTAGTGACTAATAAACAGCCTTCATGACCAACACTGAGTCTAACTGACCAATACATATATGTATGGCCTAGTCATACCGAAATGGTACATGCAGCTGTCTCGCTTGAGGCTCAGCATTAAGAGGTGAGTGCTAGGACTGGTCTGCCAGGTGTCAGCAACATTTGACTTGGTGGAACATGATGCTAGCAGGTCTGCGGCATGATGCCCCAGTGCTAGACAACACTATAAATTGCCACACTGCAGACATCGTAGCGCTTTATCTGGAAAGTTATGAAAGCTACGTTAGAATCCCAAATCACACTCACCTTACGTCAACTGTCAGATTCAGAGAGTTTTCGTCCAAAATTCCAGGAGAAAAAATTGCCTGAGTTCATATTGACTTGTTTCAGTATACTTGTTTGATTTAAAACAATACTATCTGATC
Organism: Unio delphinus; assembly: GCA_029339505.1. NCBI lineage: Eukaryota > Metazoa > Mollusca > Bivalvia > Unionida > Unionidae > Unio > Unio delphinus. Next base: position 7,919,658 of record JAQISU010000219.1, on the reverse strand, counting down.
CAATAGGTGGGCATGTTCCTTGTCTGTAAAACTGCAAACTCGTCTGACAGCGATCATCGTAACAACTGTGTTAAGATAAAGCAGACACTTAATAACGTTTTTCTATATATAAAAAGCCCACATATTCATTGGTGTTATGAGAGAGAGAGAGATAGAGAGAGAGAGAGAGAGAGAGAGATAGAGAGAGAGAGAGAGAGAGAGAGAGGGAGAGAGAGAGAGAGAGAGAGAGAGAGAACGACGACGCGCACAGCATTACATTATCAGATGCAATGATTTTACAGCTGAACTCAAGGCCTAACATTCTAATCAGTGTATATTAACTCATTCTAACCATAAAGCGTGGGTGTCTAGGAAATCCAGCCTCAACATTCTAATCAGCAATGCGTGGGTGCCTCTGAATTCATGCTAAACATTCTAATTAGCGAAGCCCGATTGTCTAGGAACTCAAGCCTCAACATTCTAATTAGCGAAGCCCGATTGTCTAGGAACTCAAGCCTCAACATTCTAATCATTGGTATCAGCTAAGCATGTCAAAATGAACTCAAGACCTAAGCATTCCAATCAACGAAGTATGCCAACGTAGGAAAAAGCATTCTGATCAGCGAAGCATGCCAAAGGGATGAACTCAAGACCTAAGCATTCCAATCAACGAAGTATGCCAACGTAGGAAAATGCATTCTGATCAGCGAAGCATGCCAAAATGAACTCAAGACCTAAGCATTCCAATCAACGAAGTATGCCAACGTAGGAAAAAGCATTCTGATCAGCGAAGCATGCCAAAGGGATGAACTCAAGACCTAAGCATTCCAATCAACGAAGTATGCCAACGTAGGAAAAAGCATTCTGATCAGCGAAGCATGCCAAAATGAACTCTAGACCTAAGCATTCCAATCAACGAAGTATGCCAACGTAGGAAAAAGCATTCTGATCAGCGAAGCATGCCAAAGGGATGAACTCAAGACCTAAGCATTCCAATCAACGAAGTATGCCAACGTAGGAAAAAGCATTCTGATCAGCGAAGCATGCCAAAGGGATGAACTCAGGACCTAAGCATTATAATCAACGAAGCATGCTAACATGGGTGTCTAGTTGTACTTTTTATTTTTATTCCTCTATTTCTTCCCAAACTGGATTCAATAGGTGCAGGAATACATCACGACCCTAAGATTTAATAAATTTCGATAATACTAATGTTGTGTGTGTGTTTGTGTGTGTGTGTGTGTGTGTGTGTGTGTGTGTGTGTGTGTGTGCACACGCGTGTCTATTGTGTGTGCATATTTGATGTACCGAGAGATTACATAGTATGAAACAGGAGTGTATCGTTCTCAGTTGCGTTGTGATGTTTGCTTCGATTCTAGTAGTAACGTCCGAGTTGAGAAAGCGAGAATCGATATACAAGTTTAGCGAATATTAAGTTACAAAAAGCGAACATATATACAAAAATAAAGATTATCTAGTAGGAAAAAAAGAATTTGAAATTGAGAAATAAAACCAGCAGAAGATGACAATTTTCTTGCATAAAAGGATTGATAACACACACGAACTTTCCACCAGTTTCTAATTATGTGCTCATGTCGTATAAAATGAGACTTTTATAAAGTACACTGCGTTTTACCTCACATAGCTTGTGTACACTTTACACTTTACTATGATAGCATATTTTCTTACCACATATATCCGCCAGAGTTGGCTGCATAAAATATAAAAGCAAATTCTTTCCCCATTCTAGTCTCATTGTTTTCCATTTCTAGCCTATTTCTACATAAAATATAAAAGTAAATTTTTACCCATTTTAATCTCATTGTTTTCCATTTCTAGCCTATTTCTACAGGCCTATCACTACTGGCAGCACTCACTTAGAAGTTGTTTTATTTTTTATGGTTTAACGCCAGATGGCAGTGATCCATAACGGACAGCGCTTTAGACCACTCGGCCACTCGGGGCCCCTCTTAGAAGTTGTGTCCAACTGCAAACTGCACACACTCAGATCCGTCAGTGCATAATGTGCAGGCATATATGGAAAGCAGCAGGGGGGGGGGGGGCGAATTGGACATTTGCTCCAGACATCATTTGCTCTAAATCTAACAAACATCTCGAGAGAATTAATTCGAATCCTTCTTTTTCAACCAAAAAAAAGATTACTTTCTCGAAACATAAGTTTTTCGCAAATCATACTAGTACTCCAAGACCGTTTTCATCGTTTAGTCAAAATACGGTCTCCTCGTGATGTCATCGCCCCCCCCCCCCTGCTGCTATGGGTTAATAATTTATTTTCAACCAAATATTTAATCGAGTCCGATACGATATCGTGTCCGAGGATCATGTAAATTTATTGTTATAAATCCATGCGGGGTTGACTGAGCTTTACTAAAGAAATTTTTAAATTGATGGAAGTCCATATCGGAACACCATGTCTGCCAAATATTTCGTAGCGTATGTGTATTAACGCCGTTAAACACAGCAAGAATATTACAGTTATCTCTGATCACTTTTGGAATCTGAGTGCATAGTTGAGTGACATATATCACGTAGCAGCAGAGGGGGCGAATCAGACAACTTTTTTTTGTTTTTATTTTTGATTATACCCCCTCCAAAATAACACTAGACCCTTCTCGCGAAAAAATAAGTCTCTGACCCTTGTCTGAAAACATTCGCGTCGCAACGTCGTTGTCACTCACCCCCTCTGCTGCTAGAACTTTCAGTTCTAGGTTAACCGAATATTTGATCCAGTCCGATACGATATCGTGTCCTAGGGTCTGCTAAATTTATTGTCACAAATCCGTGTGGTTTTGACTGAGCGTGACTAAAGAAATTTCTAAACTGATAATGATTCATATCACCGCTGCACCAAGTTTGATGAATATTTCGTAGCGTATGAGTATCAACGCCGTTAAATACACACAACACATTGCAATTATCTCTGATCACTTTTGGTATTTGTGTGTATCGTTGAGTGACATAGATCACATCAGTGTTTTTATGCCTGCCTCGGGAAAATATTCTAGCAGGATTTTTTTGATTATCTAACATGATATCATCGTATACCACTAAATTGTTAATACTTCCATCGATGTCTTCCACGGAAGGGGCTTCCTCTATATCAGTAATAAACTCAAAAAAATCTTCATCGATTTGAAATTCTTTTGCTTTCTCGTTAAAATCCTTTAGCACTTCATAGCATCGCTGATCGTCTACACTCGGGGCTATTAAATACAATTTGTTCCATTTCATCCATCTCGTTATCAAATTAAGTAGCAGTTGTGTCTTTCCGCTTCCAGATGGTCCGATTATAATCATTCTAATTGAATTCGGCAACATTTCATGATGTTTAATAGGTTCCCGTCGTCGGGTAGCTGAATAATCAATTATATTCATGCCGTTATATATAAATTATGGATCTATATTGTGTGAAGTGTAAAAAACGTACTGGCACAGATGACTTGACGACGATTACAACTAAAAATAACCGATCAGCGCTTTCTGGTAAATGCGTACAATGTAGTACAAAGAAATTTAGATTTGTTTCTAAACCCAAGGAACTCAAGGAACCTTTAAAAAAAAACGAGGAGGTGATATCGCAGCCAAATTAGCAAAACTCCCTGGAACTCCATGGGCAAAATACCCCGGAGAAAAGCACCTTCCAGGATATAGCTACTGTGGACCGGGAACAAGACTTGATATCAGACTCAATGTTCAAAATCAGCCCCGACCCGGTGAGGAACCAATAAACGCTATTGATAAGGCCTGTCACCTTCATGATGTATCTTATAAAAGCAGTAATCTGCAGCACAGGCATCTAGCAGATGTGAAATTAATTCATGCGTTAAATGCTATTTCTGATAAATCTTTCAAAGAAAAATTGGCTTCCTTTTTGATAAAATCGGCTATGAAAAGTAAATTGATGTTAGGTGCTGGTAATTAATAACAACATGGAATCTATTTATTATTCCCCAAGAGGATACTGGAGGGGTAAATCAGCAATCCATAAACTCGCTAGTGCTGCGAAAGTGAAAAAAACCACTGCGGCTCATTGGTTATCCAAACAGGCACTATGGCAAATTTATCTACCACCGCCTAAACAAATCAATTTCTCGCATTTTGATGTGACCGGACCCAATGAAGTTCATCAGGCTGATCTATTATTTCTGCCACATGATCGTGGTTACAAATACGCTTTAACCGTAGTTGATATTGCAAGTCGATACAAAGAAGCAGAACCGTTAAAAACAAAATCAGCCACTGAAGTGGCTTCTGCATTTGAAAGGATTTATCGAAGGAGTCCTCTGCACTGGCCAAATCTATTACAAGTTGATCCTGGCAAGGAATTTCAGGGTGCAGTGTTATCTACAATGAAATATCACAATGTCGCTATCAGACGAGGGCATACTGCACTGCATCGTGATCAGGCCATTGTAGAACGATTTAATAAAACCCTTGCTGAGCGGTTATTTGGATATCAATACGCAAAAGAATTCATCCAAGAAAAAAGATCCCGTGAATGGGTTAAAAGGTTACCAGCTGTGATTACTGCACTGAATAACGAGATTACTAGAACCATCAACATGAAACCTATCAATGCGATTAAAAAGAAGTCAATACCTGAAATGGAAATTCAAAAAGATTTTAGCGTTTCCCAACCAATTCTTGGTAGTAATGTCATTGTGAGGTACTTATACGAACCAGGAGAGCTTGAGGGTGGCACAAAAAGGGCTACTGATCCTATTTGGAGTGTTACTGCACATAAGATATCTAGTATAACACGATCTACGGGTAGACTTCCAATCTATAAACTGGATTCAACTGCCCCTCAACGGGGTTTTACTAGACAACAATTACAAGTGATACCTGAGGATACTCAATTACCACCACATGGGCTTAACTAGCACCCTTGCGTCTATTGCACTCAAGACAAGTCAACTTCACATTATTTCTGACATGACCGAGATTGTTATTTTTTCTGTCCACGGTGAATTGGCGAGGATCCTTATCCGAATACTGCCAACGCATTATACAATTGCAACTCGCGCAGTGATTATTCTGTTGTTGCTTCAGAGTAATTATTAATTCAGCATCAATATCAAATTCTCGTTGTTTTTTTTTGTCTTGTTGTTTGTAACCGGAGAGTTTTTTTATCAATAATATCATCTATTGTGGTGTCATTATCATCGCCACCAATGATTTCATCATCGAAGACAATTCTTCGAAGTTGATTTATTTTTCGTACTCTAGACACTGCGAGATAGACTAAATTCGACCATTCTATGCGATTATCTACCATCCAAACAGTTGTATCCGATATAGTCAATCCCTGTGAAGAGTGTATTGTTGCTGCATAACCTAGCGTCCATGGGGATTTATTAGCACGCAATGCATCTTCAACGACATTGATATCAACCAGCACAATATCATTTAATACGAGAATCTGTCTTTGAAATCCTTCGGATTTTGGTCCTGGAATATCAACTTCGATGTTTTGTTTTCGTGTATCCGATGGCCTATAACATAACGGTACTGGAAGTGTTGCAAATTTTTGTTTATGCAATTCAAATAACTTCATCTGAAGTGTATCCCTGACTATTTTTCTACTTGCAATGATTAAATCATTTGGTCTCCACGCTTCCCAAAACTCATTCATGGGAGTTTCCGAAATTATTTCACGGGCTATTTCACACTGGATTCTATCCGGTTGTAATCTAATTAGTTTCTTAAATTCTTTTAATTCATTATCAAGTGATCTATGATCGGTATCAATTTCTTCATAATAGTCTACAAAACCCTTTAGCCATTCATGGGGGGATGCACCGACAAATGGTGGAGGTTGGCCGTGATCACCGCACATTACGACTTTTGTATTCTTCAATAACAACCACTCAAGAAATATTTTTAAGACATCTTCTGACACTGTGTCTATTTCATCCCAAAACATGATTTCAGGAATAAATTTCTCTCCCATGCGCTCAGGAGTCCATTTATCTCCCTTCCATCTAAAGAAACTATGATAAGTGCAGGCATTTACCCCTCGTTGTTTCATCTCTCTGGCGAGTCTGTGAGTCGGTGTTAGCACAATCATGTTTGATTTCCCACGATATAACTCAATTGCCCGGGTTGTTTTTCCTGACCCACCACAGCCGTTTAAATAAACTGTTTTATATCTACAGATTGGATCAGAAATCGGTGGTGCACTAGAAAATTCTGAACACTGATTGCTTTCTAAGTAACTATTTTCAATGGTAACATCTGCTGATGGAATATAATCATGAAGCATTTCCTTCTTAATTCTCCATGACCCCCAATTCTCGTTGCCAGTAGCCTTAAAATCAGCCATTTTGCTATTTATGTAAAATGAGTCAGTAGCAACTCTAACTGCGGTGGTAGGAAATCTATTGATCATTGAAAACAGATTGATAGAAGCATAACCAAGCATAGAAGCTCTCAAATATGTGTACTGCTGATGGATACCATCAGTGTAAGTAACAATTGTACCCAATTTGGTTCCATCGGACATAAATGCGTCCTTACGATTGACATATAAGCCCCTATTCGTTAAATCTTTGATTACAAAATCGTATTCAGCATTGTCTATAATCAATCGTGAAGAATATCTCGTATTATCATCTTTGCCACCTTGGGTAAATTTACCGATTATTCTTCGTCCAAGATCTTTTGCTTCATTGTTTCTGATTTCAAATAACTGTCTGGACCAATCCATGATTTGTTGTTCATTAAAATCAGGAAAGAGTTTTCGCTCTTCGCTAATTATTTTTTCAAGATCAGGTTGTGGTAACCAGACTGATTTCTGTGCTCGATAGGATATAATTGCTTCACTGACAATTAATGATTTTAACATCTTACAATCAAGCATATACCGTAATAACACTATTGGCATCCAGTGTTTTTCAGACATGTGTTTACCAATCCAAAGATAACTACACGGATGAAGTCCTTCAGCCATTTCAAATGATACTACACAAGCGAATCCGGTTAAATCGAAATGTGGCAGTGGTCCATTAATAGCAACACGGGTCATTTCGTGTGTAGGGTGTCCAAATCGTTTGAAATATTTCTCACACTCTCCATACCCAAGAAAACTTCCTGGATAACATGCAATCATATCAACTGAAATAACGGTATCAGCGGTGTATTTTGTGTTCCATAATCCTCCATGGCTGTATTCAAGACAGGACAATTTGACATCTGATAAGAACTCACTTCGGGTTGGTTTCCACGCGTTTTTCTTCCTAGCAAAATGTGCTACAACTGATGGAAGTGTAAAACAGTTTGCTAATAATTGATCGTTGTCTTCCCCCCCAGAACTCTGGGGAGAAAATTCACTAGCTAGTTGTTTCATTTGATTATGCAGCTCTTCAGTACGGTACAATTCTCCGTTAGGCCTTACAAACTGATCAAATCTACTTTCTTCGTCTGAAGTACTATGAAATAGCCACACTGACACAGAATCGTTTTTACTCAAATGGTAAATAGCATCAAATAATTTCTGCTCTGAAAAAAACTCTTCGGTTCCAAACAGATATTTTACGGTTCTATCCCGTGGGAATATTGTTACTGCAGATGACCACGCGTGTGCGTTATGATCAATAATTTCAATGGGAGCTCCCTGTGATTTATATTTCGATTCGTATAATACTTCTCCGGTGATTGTCCTTACCGATATTGGAAATCTCAATGATGTTTCTAATTTGGCTATATCTTGAATTGTTGCCCCATGCTGTTTCACTGTCAGTTCCCATTCGGTTATTTTTTTTCGTCTTAGATCAGTTAGTTTATTTCCCCGGGACGCATTTGTGAAGTGTTCTATTATTCGTGCTGCTACACAATTGAGCCCTGTCGAATATTTCATGGGTGCTAGTTTTGAAATATCAGGTTTTTCATTGAGTGGATATATCCCGTAAACAACTACTGTGACAGGATAAGATCTTTCGTAGTAGGGTTTATCAAGTCCAGTCGAAATTCCTGGTTTTGAATCCTGAGTCACAGTGACAGTTTTTTTGTCCTTAAGAATAGGCTCGTATTTGTCCCTAATGATCCATTTTCCATTATCACGGATAAGAAATTTTATTCGAAAAAAATTTCTTTCTTCCCCAAGACGTGAGATTATCACTGCTGCTTTTTCATCATTCATGGTAGCGTCAACAACACCATCAATTCGAAATGTTGACCAACAATGAGCTGCCCCATCACGCTTGAATTCATTAAAACAGTCTCTGATTTTACTAATCAAGGTTCTATCAAGAATTTTATTCTTTGGTGTATCAGAAACTCTATCAAGATTGAATTGAACACTTTTCCAGGGCTTAATTTTCGATAATCTCTCGAACTCCTCCATACTATAATTAAAACAAGCATTTAAATGAAAGATTTAAGTATAATGAATCATTGCAAATGGCTTATGATTGGATCAGTGACACCGTGTAACAAATCATGCAGAAATGAATTCTGTTGGTATCATATGCAAAGCTTTCGTCGTGGAAGCCTTGGTCCGTTACCCTGTATTCGATGTGGGGTTGGGGTCAGGGGGAGGTCGCAATTATGCGTTATGTGTGGAGGCAGACGATACAGGGAACTAAAACGCTATTATGATAAAATAATAAAAAATACTGTCATTGACCCCAACGATGACAAAATAATAAAGACTGCTCAAGATTATATACAGAGACTTATAATTAAACCAAACAATGAATTAGAAAAATAGTGTTATTATACAAATGAACCAAGAATTCAGACCTCACCCCTCCGTGCTTGTTAATTATGAAGCATTCCGTAATGGTATTATCAGAAAATTCGATTTTCGTATGTGTCTATAACACCAAGGGAGACCACTCTTAAAAGATATAACCAAGGGAGTTATCATTGTGATTTAGCTTCTGAGCATTGTTTTACAGGAAAAGAAATATTTTCTTTTTTTTTTAGTGTTTAAGTCAAATATTCTGTCTCATGTGCGATTAATGCGTATTTCATAAACATAGGATGTGATCCGGAGATGCAGGCGTTACAGGATAACACACGTGTATACTTTCTCCCTTAGATTGTGTTAACTTGTTTAATGGGTATTGTGATTCAGCGCTGGGCATTGTTTTGTAAGAAAAGACATGTTTTCAAACAATTATATTCTTTGTTCTAGTGTTTAAGTCAAATATTCTGTCTCATTTAAATACTGTGAAACACCATTAATAAGTAATTCAAGAAAATAAAATAGCATACTTGCGGATTGATGTATTAATTCCCTTTATATACCATATGAATAGTTATATATATTTTTGATTCATTCAGGCGAAGACTGCAGACCGAGTAGGACGGCTTTTCTGGAGCAGGCGATCTGATGACGTAACGGCGGATTGCGAGAGCATGTTTCCCGGGCTTCACAGCTAAGGACGAACTGAAGCGTTATCACATCAATACTACAGAGAGAAACATCAACATGTACAGCGGTGGACGATGCAGTGGAAACATTTTGGATATTTTATAAGTCCCTTTAACAAGTGGCAGAGATTGAAGATATGCAGAAACTGAATCGCCTACTTAAACTACGTGAAGAAGAAAAATGGCGGACTTTGAAGTTGGATTGCTCCTGCATCAAGTTGCTGGAACCATATTACAACCAGCCATGGGAATTTAAGTAATATGGCGGACCTGAGGCGCGCTGACTGATGATGTCAAAATATCGAGTATCCCGCAGGTTGCCGTAGGATGATATCATCAAGTCAGCGAAACTCTACCTCAGATAGCCAACATATTGATGGAAATACAGCTGTCTACGGAAAAGTCGTCACCATCGGATTACTCGGATAAAGCAGTACAACGAAAAGATATATGCCATTTATCTTTTCATTCGCCTGAATAATAGGGGACTCATTTGGTTACGAGTACCCCTCTTTGAACAACTATTCCGTGGCCCTAAAAATCTAATATGACTTATATTGGTACCTCCAGCAAAATTCATAACTTAAACAAACTACCATTGACTACACTATTATATGTCGCTTAGACATTTTAATTTTTCAAAATTGTTAGGGACTTATTATATGTACGCTTATGTACTAGTTTTATTTGAATGATAGGACTTTAAATAATAATTCTTCAACTTTATATTTGAATAATTGCACAGGTGGCTAACACAATATTGGATGTTAATTTGTCCATTAGTACAACTGGACTGAATTTGACCTTTAGTATGACCTTGGTTTTTCAGGTGTGGGCTGCGTCCTTTGCTGTGCTGTCTTGCTGTTGGCGTGCTCTGGTGTGTGCTGCTGTGTCAACGCCCTACCGGACCTGGGCCTTTTCCGCCTTTGCCATTTCCGACTCACCAAATTACTAGCGAAATGAGGAAACATTTCCCCTCGCTACCTTACAAGCTTGATTGGATGATAGGGGTGGGTGTGTGTAGGTACTATTCCTACCCACCCCCAATATAGGCTTTCATTTCCCCTGATAGTTACTTTTTAGTAATTCAGGGGAACGCCTTAATTTATGGTGCATTTAAGCACTTTAAGGGAGGGAGTAACATCCCTCCCACCTAAATGGCTACCGATATGGTAGCTATAAAAGTTGCCCATATGCCCCTAGAGGGCGGTGGCAACTCAAAAACACCCAGTTCAGTCAGTACAACATATATACGTTAAAAAACGTTATTCTTTATAGACGTGAACAGTGGTCTAACGGTATCGTGTTTGGCTTGTAAACCCAGACAATTATTCTTCACATGTTCGCGCCCCATAGCAGACAATTGTCTGATGGTGAAACGGTTGGATGTTTTTTTTTTCTATTTAATTGAGGGGAGGAAGGCGCCCCCTCTGTGTTTACATTCACATAACATGCAAAACCCATGCTATCAAATTTACGGTAGCGGTGGGTTGTCGGTTTTTGACAACTTACGCAACCATGAATTTGATTTCATGGGTTGCATGTTATGTGAATGTAAACACATAAATGCCCTACATTACATCATCATTGAATTATAATCCATCCATATTAATTATAATTAAGTTAATTAAGTATATGTATACCTACAATTTGCCACAACACTCAGTGGAAATATATACGGTATTTGTGCTGTCCTTAATTAAGTATATGTTGTGACGTCACCCCAAGCATATCTTCTGGGCGGTCTAAGATGGCGTTTGCCACGTTAGGCCTCCCCTTTCGGAGATGTATGTTTCGGGTTTCCCTTGGGCTTACTTGGATGTGAAGGCAACCAAGGAGTTCCAAAGATGTGTTGTCGTATATATGTAACCTCTAGGTCATTTCACGTAAACATACCCTCTTGTGATTATAACCCGTTATTTGACGAGTTAGATTCACTCTTAGGGGAATATGTTTCCGGTGAATGTAAATATAAATGACCTAAAATAAATACCATCCATGGATGTAATTAGCTCTCCATCACATTTGGGTAGCCCCGTATGGTGTTCAAAATGAATTACCGGCCAAAAAAAGGTTCGTGGATGCACATTGGGTAAACCCAGAATGAATTATAGGCTAAAATAAACGGTCATAGGGTCATATCTCAAAGAGCAAAAACATTCTGATATAAAACAGAAACAGAAAAATGCTCTAACAAAGGAACCCTATGAAAGACACAAAGGCCTAATAAGGGACCCAATCAATGCAAATAGAACCACAACGGCCTATATCAAGGGGGCCAAATGACTGATAATCGCTCATCATGGTTGATATTTATTTTTGTCTGCATTTATATTTATATATACAGACTGAATTTTTAAAAAATATATTTATATATACAGACTGAATTTTTAAAAAAGATAGTTATATATACAGACTGAATTTTAAAAAAAGATAGTTATATATACAGACTGAATTTTTAAAAAAGATAGTTATATATACAGAATTAATTTTAAAAATATATTTATATATACAGAATTAATTTTAAAAAATATATTTATATATACAGAATAAATTTTAAAAAATATATTTATATATACAGACTGAATTTTTAAAAAAGATATTTATATATACAGACTGAATTTTTAAAAAATATATTTATATATACAGAATTAATTTTAAAAAATATATTTATATATACAGAATTAATTTTAAAAAATATATTTATATATACAGAATTAATTTTAAAAAATATATTTATATATACAGACTGAATTTTTAAAAAAGATAGTTATATATACAGACTGAATTTTTAAAAAATATATTTATATATACAGACTGAATTTTTAAAATATTAACGGCTCATTTATTTTTGAAAAATGAATTAGAAATATGTATTATCATATATGAATTCTGAAATTATGAATAGCATCATAGTTGAAATTGCAAAATTGAAAAATCAGAATATTAAATTGTCAGATGGGTTAAATCCTGATCAAATCAAGTCGGATTTTCAGGATATAGAATACGGAGTTAGCACTAACAAGTATATGTTGCCAAAGAAATATGCACTCATCAAAAAAATTCAAAATTCTATTCGAGACTCTCTTGCATTTTCCAGTGAAGTAGATGTGTTTGTTCCGTTATATACTATCGTGGAAGGAATACGAAAAGAATTGGGTAACGAATATGAATTGAAAAAGGAAGTTAATTCTAAAATTAGAAACTTACGAGCGTTAATTCAAGAAAATGAACTATTTTGATTGACCGGCCCCTCAAAAGATTTTGTCAGACAGTAAAATCTCCTTGAGATTTTCATTTTTTTTTTGTCATTTTTTGATTGAATCAGTGAAAATATTTCACACTGCGAAAATAAAATAGAATCCTAACAGCTTTTCTCTATGGAAAATCCAATGCAAAATCGACTACTTGACCCTACGAGGTTTTTTGATGAAAATCGATGAAAAATGACCAAACATCACTGAAAACAGGCAAAAATTGATGAAAAATGGCTAAAAATCATCAAAAATGAGTTTTAACAGCTTTTCCTTATGGAAAATCCCATGTAAAATCGACTACTTGACTGTAAAATCTCTTTGAGATTTTCAACTGAAAACCACCAAAATGGCACCAAAACAGGCAAAATCAATGGATAAAAAATAAAAATATTTCACAGCAATAAAAAATTGGACCGTTAAGGATGGAATCATCGATGGGAAAAATTGTTTTACAATTGAAAAATGGTTTCTGATTTCAAATAATGGTCAATGAAGCATTAACGACCCGATTGGCTCGTGAGCGACTAGATGCAATTAAGAAATTTATACCAATTCGCGACTCTGTCAGGAATAAACTGCAACAACGACAGAGTTTACAAACTGATTTTGCTCTGGGGTCTGAAGATTTGTTTAAACCAGTAACCACAGCAACGAAGGGGGTAGAGCGTGCTTTACTGGGAGATGGTCCCGAGACGGGAAAATCTGTTATTGGTGAACTTGAAAAAATAGCAGCGAAAACTGAACAAACAAAACAAATAGAATCAAAGAGAACAGTAGATGATTTACGCATGAGATTTAACGAAGAAGGGTTAGCAGCAATTGATGAGACTGATCCAACAGAAATTCCTACGCTTGTTGTTACGTCCTATGAAGACAGAAAAAAAATGTTGAAACCAGAACATCATAAGTTTGTTAAGAATTTCACTCACTGGGCTGATATATTCTATAAAATCAAAACTGGAAAAAGTCAAAAAAAGACAGATAGTGCATCATACATTGAATATATCAGGATGGTGGATCACGTGTATAATCAATACGAAGAGTTTAAACAACAACAAAAACCGCCAAGATTGCAAAGAAAGCGACAGCAACCTGCAAAGAAAATATCTTTTTCACCTAAAAAACAACAACTACCACCTGATGATGATGATGATACTCTTGATTATTTACAAACCACGGATACAGACAAACTAGATGAAGCAGCTGGTTATAGCGGAAGTGGATTAGGAAATCCAAGGATTGGAAACACTTGTCCTGATAGTGTTATCAATGATATATCACGATTAGATGTTCTCATCGGAGGAAAACGAGCTGGAAATAACTCTCCAGAAATAATTAATGAAGCAGCTGATATCTGTAAACGGTTATTTGCCGGCGGTATCATGGATATCAAAACATATCGAGATTTCATTGACGAGTTAGCAAATGGGTATCATAGCGATTAAATAACAATTGAAAACACTATTGTTTTTATAATAATGATTATACACTACAATCATGATAAACCAACCCTCGTCTATGTAGTTAATTCACGGTTTCCAGTTTATAGAGCATACTACGGAGATGGCCTCGGCAAGACCATTTTAGGATTCTTTTCAAGAACGGCCCCAAAAGTGATGCCGTTAGCTAAACAACTAGGAATGAAAGCCATTGATGTTATTCGTGATAAGGGTATTAGTACTGTTGGAGATCTTGCCGGGAAAGCGTTTTCAACTGCGAAGGATAAAATAACATCATTAGTGAGACGAAAAGAGAAACAGGTACCATTGCCATCTACAGAAGAAATGCCTGCAAGTGTTAGTAAAATAATAAATAACGCAGTAGATGAAAAACTAGCGTCGATGGTAAATCAAGAGGACCAAAATAACATGACAGCAAACATGATAGCAGGAAGTGGCTTTAAAAAACCACGACGAAAGCGCTAGCGTTTTTCACGATGAAATGGAAAATCCGATTTAGACTCTGATAAATAGAATAAAATGTTCAAAAGGTCATCTGATCCAGCATTTGATATGGATGCCCCAGTGCGTAAAGATGATTCTGTACGCGATTTTCAATTTTATTCTTATCACGCAGTACAACCAGATCTCCGATCACGAATTGAACTTCAAGTTCATGATACCAGTAAATACTTTTTGCCTTGTGAAGCGTTTATTGAAGTAGAAGGAGAACTTGTAACAAATGTTGCAGCTGATACCCCATATGACATTAGCCCAACTACCCGAGTTGGTTTTGTTAATAACGGTATCATGGCGTTATTTGAAAGCGCTAGATATCTCATTGATGGAAAAGAAATTGAATCCATTGACCGTGAAGTTGATGTGGCTACAACAATCATAGGGTTAGCAAGATATTCTGATGATTATACAAGATCAGCGGGTCCATCTATGATGTTTGCAAAGGATATTACTGATCACCCTGAACACAACCAGTATTCTAGAGTCAAGGCAACACGAGCTACAGCACTTGATCCAGCACCAGCCGGATATGTAAGACCACCTGCTGAATTTGATGTCATAAATACTATTACTAATTACAATCTAGGATTTGCAACACGTGTAGCAACATTACAAGGACAGCGTCGACAATTTTCATGTGCAATTCCACTGCATCATATATTCGGATTCTGTAGAAACGTCCGAAAAGTTATTTATGGAGCTAAACACACAGTAGCGCTTGTACGAAAGGGTACTGATAATGATGCAATATGGCGTGATGCTGCTGTTCCTGATGGTAAAGTCGTTTTAACAAAACTATCATTGTGGATGCCAGTGTTAACTCCATCAATCACAGCAGAAGGAAAATTGTTATCATTTATGGACCAAGGAGGAAAGTCGTTATTGAGTTGGTTATCAGTGACTACGGATACTAAACAAGACAATGTTAATGGTACATTCACATGGCACCTGGCATCAAAACAAGGGGTTTCAGCTCCACGTCATATATTTATTGCATTACAGAATAATGCGCGAGTTGGTGATCAACAACGAAGTCATATGATATTTGATCAGTTAGGTGTTAATGAAGTCTCGCTGAGAATAAACGGACAGCAGGAACCATCTGAAGATGTGCAACTTGATTACGGTCAAAATCATATTGCACGTGTCTATCATAACCTGTTGTCATTTATGGCACGTGATCAAAATGTGGATACCGGTTTGCAAATATCACAATACGACTTTAAAAGCCTCTATCCGATTTATTACATTTCGCTGGAACATCTCGACTTGGTGAGACAATCTGTCGTTGATATACACTTCAGAGCCCGTGTAACCCGTCCTGGTGGTGTTGCTAATTATAGAGCGGTTGCTGTCATTCTCAGTGATAAATCAATGCTACTTGAAGGTGTTGGTGGAAGAATGAGAGTGGTAGATGCACCAGTGGAAAATATGTAATTGAAAATCCGAAGGATATTTCCATTGAATCGTTTTACGATTTAGAATCAATCAATTATGTATAACATGTCATATAGTGTTATTAGTGTTGCGTTAACTCCTGGTCAAATCAAAAAATTGCAATCAGAATCGGCTAAAAAATGTGGAACCACAATCACGTTGAAACCTAATCAAATGACTGGTGGGGCAAATAAATTATCGCTGACAACTCGTCAAGTGAAACATTTCAATGATGCTTTCAAGGATAAAAAAGGAGTTCAGATCACACTCTCTTCGGCTGATATCAAAAATATGATAAAAACAGGTGGTATATTTCCGTTGTTTGCTGCAATACCAGCATTGGTTGCGGCAGCAGCCCCAGCAGTAGCAAAAGCGGCCGCATTGGGGGTAGTTGGAGGCTTGGGAACAAAAGCGGTACAGAGCATTGCTGAATCATATGAACCGAAGAAAGGTCAAGGGTATAAAAAAAAGGGAAAGGGTCTAAGACTACCAGGAACCCCGTATTCATGGTACAGCGGAAAGGGTCTAAGACTACCAGGAACCCCGTATTCATGGTACAGCGGAAAGGGTCTAAGACTACCAGGAACCCCGTATTCATGGTACAGCGGGAGATCCGTTCACGGATCAGGCCTGAGACTACCAGGAACGGTTTATTAATTCAGAAATCTATGGTTCCAATGTCCAATTTTGATTTAATGGATGCTGCTAAAAAACTAGTGATTAAAAATTTCAGAGGTGTTTTTATGAAAGATCAATTACCACATCAACCAAACAAAACTGAAACAGGTATTATTAATCTCGATAACAGCACCGGACCTGGAACTCACTGGGTTGCATACGCTATTGATCCACGTGGGATTGTCTATTTTGATTCATATGGATTAGCCCCACCAAAAGAGTTTATGCGTTATATAAAAACCCTTCCAATGAAGACTTGGTATTCTACGCTACCAACACAACAAATCAACGACCCACCAATATGCGGCAGTGAAGTATTAAATGTCCTTGATGCTATTTCAGCATCTAGAAAATCACCACACATTGTCGTAAATGACTACACTAGTAATCGCTTTTTAGAGAGAGATATATAAAATATCATGATTGATATTTGGGGGAGACCTCTGAAACCCAAACCCGATGACACTGCAACTCCTGATTCTATCAAGGATATAAAAAAAAAAATTAAAGATGAAATCGCTGAGACGTTGAACTTAACAAGTGTTGACCCGAATGAAATAGTTGTATTTCAAGACAAACAGGGTAAATTGAAATCTAGTAATATTTCTCTGGATGATATTTTAATTAAACAACAAAATGCAATCGAGGATACTATCGCGTTATTTTCCGATCAGGGTAAATTGAAAACCAGTAATATTTCTCTTGATGATATTTTGGTTAAACAACAAAACGCAATCGAGGATACCGTTGCGTTATTTTCCGATCAGGGTAAATTGAAAACCAGTAATATTTCTCTGGATGATATTTTGGTTAAACAACAAAACGCAATCGAGAACACCGTTGCGTTATTTTCCGATCAGGGTAAATTGAAAACCAGTAATATTTCTCTGGATGATATTTTGGTTAAACAACAAAATGCAATCGAGGATACTATCGCGTTATTTTCCGATCAGGGTAAACTCAAACCGGGTGTACTTTTTTCGACGATTACAGATCGATTTAAAACTCTCAACGATTCTGCGTTAGAACTAGCAACACTTCAATCTAAAACCGAAGAACACATAAAACAGTTTACCGCATTTCGTAGAAATATCATTGATAAATTTATTGGAACTGCATTCGATAAAATTGAACTAAAACTCCCTGATATTAAAAAATCCATCGATGAGACGAAAAACTTCATCGAAGCCGTCAAAGGTGATCTTTCGAGGATGATAACAACCATTGAAAAAACAAAAATTCCTCATGAGAAAACCAACAACTTAGTATACACGATCCAACACGGATCATTGGAGTGGTCACCTACAAACAACAAATTAGATATCACTGCAACCGTTAAGGGTATTTATCGATTAACACTAGTAACACCATTGTCTCAATTTAATATTTCATCGTCCAGTTCATCCGGGGTCAATAATACGATTTCAACGATCATCGACAAGGATAGAACTGAAAAGTTTACAATTACATCTACTGATAAAAATTTGGTTAGGGTCTCAACAACGTGGTATGTGGAATTCGTAACGAATTTAAGTAAATCGTAATTGAAAACGATAGCGTTGTTAAAATAAAAAATGATTTCATCATCGCAATATCGCTATGATCAGGTCAGAGAATATCAAACTAGACTCAAAACCCTGTCTGAGGAGTATGAATTGAAAATTAAAAAATATCGCAGGAGAATTACCGCAATTGATGTTACTGTGTACGCTGTGAGTGGTGTAATCACCGGAGCTGGTATTATACTGTCTTCAGTGACAATGATGGCTCCGATAGCTGTTCCAATTTGCATTTCTGCGGCAACAACAATCGCTGGAATAATTTCAATAATCACAAAAAAAATATCCTCATGCAGCCAACGGAAACTACAAGACTACATAATTCAATTTCATGTTGTGTCTACTGCATACTCGCAATTATCCTCATTGATATCGTCATCTCTCGATGATACAATTATATCAGAGAGTGAGTTTTCAGCGATGGTAGATATATATGATTCTGCGATGTCAAAATTAGAAATACATCATGAATATAATAACAATGACAACACAGATGGAATTACTTCAACAAATAGTGGAGAACACAAACCCAGTACAAACAAGCATGATCTCAATAACCTCAACGAATCCAGAATTCAGTGTGAATTTCCCCTCTCCAGTCCCAGTGAAGGAGATAGCGCTAGCAAAATTACGAGTATGCCACAGTTGGCCAAATATTAGGTCAAAACCATTTGGTGGTCAACAACCGAATAATTCACTGGTATTTGCAAATAAGAATAAACCCGACGGTACCCCAGACTGGAACGTTGTTTCCATACCAACCGGATCATATCAAATTGAACAAATCAATGATGAATTCGCGCGTAGAATAAAATCGATTACTGGAAAAGAATCAAAAATAGCTATAACAGTTCATGTGCCGACACTATCATCTGCCATTGAAATAAGCACAGAGGGTTATGTCGTAGATATCTATCAAAGTTCTATTAGAACCGTACTAGGATGGCCTGAATTACCACCCGGAGGAAAAACCGTTAAATTACCAGAACCTCAAAAAACCGATTATATCACCGACAGGATAAAATCTGATAATCCAATAAAAAGCTATAGATATTATGATAAGTCATATTTTTTCATTAGAGTTGAATATGATGAAAGAGTACGACTTATTCATCATCTTGCTAACCGGGATAAAATCACTGAAAATTTCACAGCTTTCAATAACGATATTTCGTTGTTGTTTATATCACTTAGATCCGGCACTCTCACCCGAGATGAATTTATCAGTGTCGTAGAAACATGTAACAAAATCATCAATGACATGGAAACATTTCATTCACAAATTATTCAAGAAGTATTAGGTGACAGTAGTCCTAAAACAAGAGATTTATTTGCAATAGAATATAGGATCCGCATAGGAGATATTCCAACATTCAAACTACCAGGATATAATATCTCAGAACTACAAAAATCTCTCGATGATGCCATCGATGAAGGTTTCAAAAAAATCCATGATACGTGGAAAAAAACACCATCACAACCACAAACAACTATCCTGACCCATAATAATGACCCAGACGGTGGTGGCAGGCATATAGGCCGATAAATCAGCCCTTCACCCGTTACGATTTTGATGTTGGGGTGAGGGGCTGATTTCACCTATTCATTGAAACCTGCAATTATCTGCAGACACTTTTGTCTGCACGTATCAGCGTAAATTTCACACACTTACCGGTATTTTTCGCGGCTGTTAAGCTCACGTCGGCTCAAGGGTTCTTTTTGCGATATGTACATCATATTTCCGAATCAAATCCTACGTCTGACAACTTGTAGATCCAAGCAGAATAACACAACCCTATGATACCGTTGACATTTAAGTTTCGTGATCACCATACTAGACAGCAACCAATCCGATGCGACTTCCGCTCGTTCGCTCATTCGAAACACTCGGTACGCTTGTCATGTGACTCGGTTGTTATGCTGGAAAGCGCTAAAGTATGATGGACGAAATAATTGCGGGTGTTCTTGACGAATTGGGCTATGACGTGATATTAAAGGTGGAACAACAAGAAGCATTATTAAAATTAGTTGAGGGAAAGCATGTTATTGCTTTTTTACCCACCGGATTCGGGAAAAGCCTGATATATACTCTTTTCCCTATCATCAAGAGAAAGGTAACGTGAATTTAAGAAATGTTGATAAAATGACATTGCTCTTTATTGAGTTAGGAGTTATTTGTATGTGAGAATAGTGATAATCGATTGGGCGAGTTGTGTTGGTGATACTAATAATATTTATTTGTGTTTTATGCCACTGACCCAAGATACATATCCATACATCATGTGGTACAAAAAAGATGTCATAGTCACAAGTGCGTAACAAAAGAACATCGTAGTTATAAGAAGTAATATACATAAAAGTAATAATTATTGCATTTTACAGGTATAAGTTATATAGTTATATACTGCACAGTATTCAAACAATGGGATTTAAGTGTGACCATAAAAGCTGTGGAGCAAGATTTGTGATGATCTAAAGTATTATGTAACAGGAGTCGTTGATAAAATTATTATGATTATTATTGACAGTATGACATTATCCTTTTTTGGATTAATAGGATTAATATGAAGTTATAATAATTTCTTTTGTCCTTTTCATAGTTTTGATATTTAAATCTTGCCAGTGTTCATTGGAAAGTGTTGGATTTATGGAATGTTAGACAGAATCTTACTGATTATGCCATTTCTCTTGGAGACCTAATATGGGATGTTTTGATTCATATAAATTATGAATGCCTTCTACATTAAAACATAATTACCACACAATTCATGAAAATTCTGTATCAATCTTCATAGCATTGTTAAATGACAGTGTTCTTTTGTTTCATTCTTATTAATGAATATAATAAATTATTCAAGTCTGTGTTTTTGTCTAGAAAATTTAAATAGTAATAACACATTGACAACATATAAAGATGATCACATAACAGTTTCTGTATATTATCATTGTGATAAGGCTAATACTGGTGCATGGAAGCCAAAAAAATTAAATGTGACATTGTATAAAAAAAATGATAAAGTACAATTCAGAAATTTTTTTTTTTATAAATGCATGAAATAATAGTTTTCTGTTCTTTTGATCTTGACTTCAGTTGACCGGTAAGCACCAAACAGTGCTGGTTATATCACCACTACGGGCCTTGATGTTAGACCAACAGGCAATAATGAAGACACACAGCATCAAAGCCCAATGCATTGTAAAAGACATGCCAAAGGAATCCATTCAAGGTAACTTTCCATTGACAGTCATGCATATATAAAATAGTATGTGTAAAGGAAAATGATTTATTAAAATTTGGCACAAAAATTTATGCAAACCAATTAATAACTTTCCACAAAGTATCTAATATACTAAGAGATTTATGGTGATGTTGATTTCTGTCCTTATTACATACCAATCAAGGTAATACAAATAATTATTGAAAGAAATAAATCAACTGTTATATTTAGCATGGGATCTTGTAATCATACACTAATGGTAGACTATCTTTATGCAAGAAACCTTAAGTTATTTTGGTGAAAGAAGTAGTTTCTTCATTCAGATCTGTATTTATCTTAAACATAACCTGTTTTATATTTTTGTTATTCTTTTACAAAGACAAGATGTAGAACAAATCTATTACACAATCATAATGTAAAAACTGTTAATGTATGAAAAGGATAGTAATCAAATTTCACATTTCTACAGATATCAAAAATGGAAATGTAGATGTTATTCTGGCCAGTCCAGAGGCTATCATGAAGAAGGAATGGTTACAGATTGTACATCAAGAACCTTTGTGGTCACAGCTATGTCTCCTTGCTTTTGATGAGGCTCACTGTATTTCACAATGGTGATTATTATATTTTTTATACTCAAATGTATTGTACAACATAATAGAATACTGTGTAACAGAGTCTGTCTTTCATTTATAGGAGTTAAATACAATATTGTCCCTGTTTCCATGCAGTAAAATTCTTTTATTTAAAGACTTTGAGGTGTGTATTTGAAATCAGATAAAATAGCTCTCTAAATTCAAATGAGACATTATGAAAATAATATTGCAGGAAACAAATACTACCTATGAATCTGAATCATACAAAAATTGCATGTACTCGTGTAGCTCTTAGTGCCTTGGGTCATTTACTTCAAGTTCAGTACAATCATTCTTATAGCAAGTTTAATTATTCCATAACAGGGGACTTGACTTTAGAACAGAGTATAGAAAAGTGGCTGAGCTGGTGACTCATTTCCAACACATTTCATCTCTTCTCTTTACTGCCACAGCAACAGAAAAAGTGGAGATGGATTTGAGGACTCTACTTGCACTTCCTACTGGGGACACATATACCATTGCCAGACTTCCAGACCGGTACTTCATTCTTTTATTTAACATCTGTTCTATGATTTTTATGACCATTCACTTTCACTTATATTTTAAGTATTTTGTTTGTTTGTCTGTTTATTACTATTTCAAGAAATATGTAAATTATTGTACAAACCTGTCTCTAGCTGTATTTGCCTGAAATAAACCCCAACACCACAGTAAAACTATACATTGGTTGTGGATATTTATAACATTACACACATCTTACCGACCTATTCACATGCTATTAAACTTTTATCTGATGAAGAACTGACATACAAATAAAAACAACTACTAGCAGTGGTAAGATGTAATAATCAAGGGATACTTGAGTAGAAATAGGGTTAACACATTATTTAGTTTTGTTTTGTTTGAAACAAATAGGGGAAATGTAAGTTGTTATAGCATAACTTTTATAATATTCAACACATACTCCCATAGTGGTAATACACACACCCTTCCCCACTGTTGAAAACCTCTTATATTCAAGCAAGGTACAAATTTCATTCTCTTCATTCTACATACATATTTTACCTATCTAAACTTGCCACCTCTCTTATCAACCGTTTGCTGTCTGCTTAAAGTGACTGCACTTTTTGTAATGCAGTGTTCAGTTTTCTTGTGATGAATTCCAACAAATTATAAATAGTGATCATGGGCTTTCTGTCCGATAAATATGAACATTTAAACAGACACAAACAAAATTAGTGAATAAAGTAAATGTAAGGTGAAACAAAATGTCCTGACTTGTATTTGTTTCTTGTGCAACATAACACTAGTATTAAAAAAGTGTTTCTCTTTCAGACCTAATATCTACATACATATGGAGAAGTGCTCAGAGAAGTATGAGGAAGTGCTTGCATGGTTGCCACAGCATGTCATGTCCAGGAAGGAGAAGTCCCAGAAGATAGTTGTCTATTGCAAAAGCATGAGGGATTGCCAGAACATTTTTATGTGGCTCATGGAAGACTTGGCAGAGAATGCATACAAGGATAAACAGCCAGCTTCCAATAATCGTCTAGTTGAGATGTTCCACAGTAGGACAGATAACGAATCAGTGACTAGAATTCTGGAAGATTTTGTGAAACTGCAGGGTTCCATCCGAGTTCTTATATCTACCGTTGCCTTTGGTATAGGAATTCAGGTTGAGGATATAGATGTTGTAGTACATTGGGGGGTTGAAAATTCAGTTCTCTCCTATTGGCAAGAAGTTGGAAGATGTTCTAGGGATGGGCATAAAGGACTTGGATTATGTTACATATTTCCTATGTCTCTTAGCCGCTGTTCAGATGAATATATGAAGAAGCTTTGTAACACATCTGACTGTCTGAGACGTTGTGTGCTGGAACAATTCCTTCTCTCCAACATGGACCAATCATCTTTACCATCGTCCAGAATGTGTACTCAAGAGGATTGTGATTGGTGTGAATGTAAAGCCTGCATGTGTTGTGTTAACTGTATGTACAGATGTGGATGTGCATGGAAAACCTGTGAATGTCATTGATCGGTTGTAGAGTTCTGGTTGAAATACATGTTAACAGATTGGAATGTGCCCTATGTGTAATTCAGTGAAACATTACAGTATTCAAGGCTCTCTAACCTAATTTAGAACAAATTACTACATAAGATTGGTTTAAAGTTATCTTTTTATACTTTTTTTATGGTTTAACGCCATTCTGCAGCACAATATAGGCTATACATGGCGGCCAGTATTAATGGTGGAGGAAGAAACCGGACACACCCCCCCCTGAAAGAACCACCGATCCACGAGAAGCTAATAGCAAGCTTTCTCACATAACTACATTTGCCGAACCTTAGACTCGAACAAATGCAGACAGAGGTGAGATGTCAGTGGTCCGTAACGGACAGCGCTTTAGCCCACACAACCACTCGGGGCCCCTTTTAAAGTTATCTGCTTATATATATATATATATATATATATATATATATATATATATATATATATATATATATATATATATATATATATATATATCAATGCAGGAAACAAATACTAACAATGAGTCATACAAAAATTGCATATACTGGTACTCATGTACAGTAACATGTATATATTATTTTACCATTTTAAGTGGATTTTGATGTAACTCATAGATGTTTCAGCACATACTGGGCAATATAACAATGAAACTACCATAAGATGAAAAATGCATAGAAATTTGATTGGCATATCATCACATTCAAGGCTTACTACATGAACTGGTGACTAACAAGTGGACTGCACATAATTCATTGACACATCATTTTGTTGGAAACAAGCTGACATTTAAGAAAAAGCTGATTAGAAGTACATGTTTAAAATATGCCTAGCCATGTGCTCCACTTTCCATTCCAGACTTCCTAGACATTATTTAATTGACACGTCAACATATCGTGACTGTATAATCCCATATATTACAGTGGATTTGGACTGTATTAAATTCAATAACACATCAGCACATTCTATGCTAAAGAACCTAATGTAAACTATATATTACATGTACTTGTAAATAACAAATATATATTTAGTTTACAGTCAGTCACAGATACATCAATACATTCTGTGTGATATAACATGGTGTAAACCAACAAGTCTGGTATGTCTTCTCTGCAAAAGCCATCCATAACTCACATGTTGTAACACTGGGTATTAGTAGATTAAAAAGAGTATGAATTTATATACTTAATGTTGCAAATAAAGTTGTCTCAATCAACTATAATCTCCAGTCTTTTGCTCATTTTCTTTAGATGCTTCTGAATCCTTTTCTTAAACTCTTCCATTTGATTAAATGTTGATACAGAATGAATATCAGGGAATGCTGAGTGACATCTTCCTGAGATAAACTCACAGCATTTGTTGTCTAAGATGATTTTCACAAGGTCCTCAATATCAGCATTCCTCCTCACAACACCTTTTGATCGCTTGAAATTGCCACGGTTAAGTGTCTTGTGATCAAAATCATACTGAAGTGTTTTCTTTATCCCCACCATTTGACTGTGTCTAGCTATGGTGTCATCAGTCAGATTTCCACTGGCAGTCTTGACAGCCTCCTTGTATTCTCTGTTGAAAAATTCCATTTGTAAGTCCATTTCAATATTGTGTCCTTCTTTCCCTGCAGTATTAACTGTTCTGTTCCATCGAAGTTGGTGTGCCAGACGAGAGGACACTCCACCATTTAGTGCACTTAAAAGATTATAGCCACATACAAAGTACTTGGGGTGGTACTGATCAAAGAACTCTATCATATCATGCCTCCAGTGGCTGATTATTCTATCTCCATCTCCTTCCCTGATAGCATCATGACGGGCCATTTCTCCTAGACCTCTCCATAAAAGAGCCTTGGAGTATTCAAATACGTGATCCTGCTTTGAGTTGTAATCTTTGTTACATTTTGTTGACATGACCTCACACTGTCCAGAGCAAAACCACTCATCAGCTGGGACATCATTGTCACTTAACCCCAAACATGTGAGATGAAACCATCTTCCTTTAGGACAACTGTAATTATCACAACATATAAACTCTTCAGTATCACTCTCTAACTGGCACAGGCCACAATAGCTGGAATCAGCATTACAGTCTTGTAGCTCTGGAGGATGGAATCCAAAGGTTGCCACTTTCTTTGCAATAGACTGAAAATAGCACCATAACTTTCAATGTCTTTGGGAATATGGTCTTTGTCTATCATTGATCTTGAACTGGCTATGACATAGGCCTCTGTAGCAAAGCGTAGTAAATCGGTGGCATAATTGAAGCAGGAGCTGGTTTTGCTGTTGACATTGTGGTGCCTGTATCTGTTTCTAATATAATATAACGTGCCCACATCACGTGCACTTTGGGGTCTATACATCAGCTTGAATGTATCCTGCAAAAGAAAGGTTTTGGGTCTGTACTACTTATATATTGTAAATATTTGTTGGGTATGATAATTTGTCAAAAGTAAGATTGGTACATCTGGAGATTTTGTTTATAATGACTTGGAAATAGGATCAGATATATATGCATATGCAAATAAATGTTGAACAAACGTCCTTCCAGTATGTTTTGTGAGGCCTTGGCAGGGAGTTTTACTAGATGAATTGACAAGTCAGAATCAGCATGCACCCTCTGCAAATATTGTCTAATTAATTTATAAAACAACATCCCAATATAAAATTTTTGTGTTATACTTTTACTTAATACTAAATAATAATTTTATTTCAAATATATGAATGTGGATTAGTTTTTAAATGCTTTCTTACAATATTAGATTTAATAACGGTGTTTAGGGCATTCTAGTTTACACATCTCGAGAATGAAAAAAGTTCCATTCAGCTTTCATATCATATTCATTTCTTTATACAGAATGTAAATAATGCTATAGATAAGCAGTCCTCATCATTATTAGTTAATTGTAAATGAGACCACATGAATCCATGGGCATATAATATAATTTTGCATAGGGAGTTTATATCTATAATTTATTTCATTTCAATTAAGTCTTGATCCTTTATTATAACAAGGAATATTGTACTTCTTCTGATCAAAAGATATTCAAATACTAGAAAAAGCATATCAACAATTAAAATTTGTGGAAACTGAATTTTAAATAGCAATCACATATATTGTTTGCTTCCTATTCCTACCTCTAATAGTATGCCACGTTTGTGCCACTCCTGTATTGCTGGAACAAGCCCTTGTAATCGGTCCTACTTGGATCCCCCATTGATTCTCGCAATTTGTGCATCATTTTCCCTTTCACAACTGAGGGCATCCCCATAAAGAATACATGATACTGGGTCCGAGTCCAATCTTCCTGGGACATATTGTTGATATTCTACCATGATATCAACCATATCTGCAATTTTGGTCTCATCCTTTGCCAAAACACCTAGGGGAATCTGTAAAAAAAGATGGTGAAATTTTATTATTGTGTAAATAAACATTCAAATATAGTCAAAACAAAATGATTCTCTGTGCCAAAAATGGTTGATTGAGACTAGTTTGTACTTAATTAAGTACAATCAAATGCAAATAATAATTCAGACTGGTTTGTATCATATACAATCAATTACAAACATTAAGTGACTATTAAATTAATATCCTCAAATAAACTATCTAAAACTTTGATCTTCTTCTAAGACATCAAGCCTATCACATTACTGAAAAAGGGCCTCATCTCTTCCTCAGTACCAAAGGACACCAAGCAATGTAAAAGATGAAAAGTATTCATTTTGGGAACTGCATAACTAACTGCAAGATGATTTTTGCTTTGATCAGCTTCAATGTAAATAATATATGTTCTTAATTTGTCACGAAGTGTCAAAATTCAGTATATATATATATATATACTTACAACTTTGCTCTTCTGTCCAAGTTCTTTTGAATATGTATGGGGGATGTGGGCCTGCACTCTATCCTGGAGGCATTTGAATGGTTCTTCCTGCACCAGTATTCTTTGCACTAATATAATGAATTCATATCTGTAAAACAAAAAGTGTTTTTATGAAAATAAAGTGCAATATAGAAGTTCAATGGTATCTGTACCTATGAACTCTTCAGTATTAATTAATATAACATACTACTAAATTCAAGATAGATAACAGTTTTCCTCTTTTCAGGTCAATTTTTCTAATTACAAGAAACTGACACTAATATTAGTTTAAAATTCTTTGCAAATATTATTGTGCATAACTATATTAGGAATGAAAGCAATAACAATCTTTACAGGTTTATTTGCACATGGAGGGGGGGGGGGTAATATCATACATGTACTTTCCTCCCACAGTCCAAAAGTATAGAATGTTTGGAATGAATTTGAGTATTGGATGTGCTGTTGTGCTTGTAGCTTTGAGTGAGCTGATTTATGTATCCCAATGATATGATACAGAATGTTAATTGTTTTTAAATAAATTATTCCTGTAAAATTAAACATGGCAAAATATTATTTTAGTGCTGAACTTTAAACAGGAATGATAAAATCTTGTTTACTTTAAAGTTATTTACAGACTGTGACTTGACTATAACACAACAATATACCCTGCATCTAATTGAAAAGGTTGCGTTAACTTAACTGTACGAGAATGGTACTACAAAAGATGTTTCTTACCTGTCTTGTTCGGAGTCTGCTTGAATCACGTGATAGTCACATTCACGTTGCTACAACCGAGTCACATGACCAAGCGTACCGAGTGTTTCGAATGAGCGAACGAGCGGAAGTCGCATCGGATTGGTTGCTGTCTAGTATGGTGATCACGAAACTTAAATGTCAACGGTATCATAGGGTTGTGTTATTCTGCTTGGATCTACAAGTTGTCAGACGTAGGATTTGATTCGGAAATATGATGTACATATCGCAAAAAGAACCCTTGAGCCGACGTGAGCTTAACAGCCGCGAAAAATACCGGTAAGTGTGTGAAATTTACGCTGATACGTGCAGACAAAAGTGTCTGCAGATAATTGCAGGTTTCAATGAATAGGTGAAATCAGCCCCTCACCCCAACATCAAAATCGTAACGGGTGAAGGGCTGATTTATCGGCCTAGCAGGCATATTGCTCCGTTCAATGTGAATATTTCAACGGTGATTGCGCTCAATTTAGTATGTGATGTGATCGAAGGAAGCTATCAAATAAATTTAGAACGATCAAATCAAGCTCAGCAGGGATATATTTTGTATTCATTTGCACCAACAGCTCCTCCAGGGTTTTTAATAATTGAGTCCCCGGTGAATCCAGTCTATATGCGATGTCATAATAATTCATTAACCAGAATTAATTTCAAACTCACTGACCAGTCTAATAATCTGATTGATTTACAAGAGGAAGTTTTACAAATTAGTCTGTTTGTAAAATCGTAGTGATTTACATGACCCTAGGACACGATATCGTATCGGACTGGATCAAATATTCGGTTAACCTAGAACTGAAAGTTCTAGCAGCAGAGGGGGTGAGTGACAACGACGTTGCGACGCGAATGTTTTCAGACAAGGGTCAGAGACTTATTTTTTCGCGAGAAGGGTCTAGTGTTATTTTGGAGGGGGTATAATCAAAAATAAAAACAAAAAAAAGTTGTCTGATTCGCCCCCTCTGCTGCTCACGTCAGTGTTTTTGTGCCTGCCTCAGGAAAATAATCTAGCTGGTTTTTTTTGATTGTCTAACATCACATCGTCGTATACGACTAAATTGTTAATGCTCCCAACAAGGTCATCCACGGATGGTGCCTCGTCAATATCGGTTATAAATTCAATAATGCCCTTGCCGGCAATCTCTGAAGCGTTTTCATTAAAATCTTTTAGCACTTCAGAGCATCGTTGATCATCTACGCTAGGAGCAACTAAATATAACTTATTCCACTTCATCCATCTCACTATTAAATTGAGCAACATATGCGTCTTGCCGGATCCAGATGGCCCGATTATAATTGCGCGGATAGAGTTTGGTAGCGCTGCATGATGCTTAACTGGTTCTCTTGTTTTAGTCGCTGAAAAATCAATTATATTCATATCTCTATACATAAATTATGGATCTATATTGTGTGAAGTGTAAAACGCGTACTAACACAAATGATGTGACGAAGATTACAACTAAAAATAACAGATCAGCACTAACTGGTAAATGTGCAACATGTGGTATAAAAAAGTTCACATTTGTTTCTATGAAATCCGGAGATGTTTAAAAAAAACGAGGAGGTGGTATCACAGCCAAATTGGCAAAGCTCCATGGAACCCCATGGGCAAAGTACCCCGGAGAAAAGCACCTTCCAGGATATAGCTACTGTGGCCCCGGAACACGATTAGATATCAGACTTGATGATCAAAATCGGCCCCGACCCGGCGAGTATCCGATAAACTCTATTGATAATGCGTGTCATGCTCATGATTTTGCATATAAAAGCAGCAATCTGCAACACAGGCATCTCGCGGATGTGAAATTAATTAATGCGTTAAATGCTATTCCTGATAAATCTTTCAAAGAAAAGTTGGTTTCGTGGTTGGTAAAATCAGCTATGAAAGGCAAATTGATGATGGGCGCTGGTAATTAATAATATGGAATCTATTTATTATTCTCCAAAAGGATACTGGAGGGGTAACGCTGCAATCAATAAACTCGCCAACACCGCAAAAGTGAAAAAGGCCACTGCGGCTAGTTGGTTATCCAAACAGGCTATATGGCAAATTTATCTACCGCGTCCTAAACAAATCAATTTCTCTCATTTTGATGTTACCGGACCAAATGAAGTTCATCAAGCTGATTTATTGTTTTTACCACATGACAACGGTTACAAATACGCGCTAACCGTAGTTGACGTTGCGAGTCGATACAAAGAAGCAGAACCGCTAAAAACAAAATCATCACCAGAAGTTGCTTCTGCATTTGAAAAGATTTATCGACGAGGCTCACTACGCTGGCCAAATCTGTTACAAGTTGATCCTGGCAAGGAATTTCAGGGTGTGGTTGCATCTACAATGAAACATCACAATGTCACCATCAGACGGGGGCATACTGAACTACATCGCGATCATTCGATTGTTGAACGATTTAATCGGACTCTTGCTGAGCGGTTATTTGGATATCAATACGCAAAAGAATTCATCGAAGAAAAGCAATCCCGTGAATGGGTCAAAAGGTTACCAGGGGTAGTTGCAGCGCTAAATAACGAGATTACCAGAGCAATCAATATGAAACCTAACAACGCAATCAGCCAATTCTCAGCAATGTCACCGTGAGATATTTATATGAACCAGGAGAACTTGAAGGTGGTAAAAAAAAGGGCTACTGATCCTATTTGGAGTGTCACTACGCATAGCATATCTACTATAACACGATCAACTGGTAGACCTCTAATCTATAAATTGGATTCAACTGCCCCTCAGCGGGGTTTTACACGCGAACAATTACAAGTTATTCCTGACGATACTCAATTGCCTCCGCATGGTCTTAACTAGCGCCGTTGCGTCTGTTGCACTCAAGACAAGTTAACATCACATTGTTTCTGACATGACCGAGACTGTTATTTTTTCTGTCTACGGTAAATTGGCGATGATCTTTATCCGAATACTGCCAACGCATTATACAATTGCAACTCGCGCAGTGATTATTCTGTTGTTGCTTTAGCGTAATTATTAATTCAGCATCAATATCAAATTCTCATTGTTTTTTTTTGTCTTGTTGTTTGTAACCGGAGATTTTTTTTTATTAATGATGCTAACATCAATATCATCCATTGTACAATACCAATTCTTCGAAGTTGATTTATTCGCCGTACTCTAGACACTGCAAGATAGACTAAATTTGACCACTCAATGCGATTATCGACTATCAAAACAATTGTATCCGCGATGGTTAATCCCTGCGAGGAATTTATTGTTGTTACATAACCCAGTGTCCATCGCGATTTATTAGCACGCAATGCGTCTTCGACATCACTGATATCAACCAGCACAATATCAGTTAATACTAGTGTTTGTCTTTTGCGCTGTCCTGGAATTTCAACTTCAATATTCTGTCGCCGTGTGTCAGCGGGTCTATAACACAATGGCACTTTTATCAGGGGATATTTTTCTTTGTGAAGCTCAAACAACTTTTTCTGAAGTGTGTCTCTGACTATTTTTCTGCTAGCAACTAAAAAATCGTTTGGTCTCCATGTGTTATAAAATTCCTTCATTGGAGTTTCAGAAATTATTTCCCTGATTATTTCACATTGGATTCTGTCGGGTTTCAGTCTAATTAATTTTTAACCTCAGTTAATTGTTCATCAAGTGCCCTATAATCGCTATCAATTTCTTCGTAATAGTCCACGAATTCTTTCAGCCACTTATGTGGACCCGCGCCGACAAATGGTGGTGGCTGTCCATGATCTCCGCACATTATCACCGCTGTATTCTTTTGCAGCAGCCAATTCAAGAACATCTTTAATGTTTCTGTTGATACTGTGCATACTTCATCCCAAATTATAACCTCGGGGATGAATTTATCTCCCATTCGTTCAGGTGTCCATTTGTCACCACTGTATCTGAAAAAACTATGATACGTACACGCGGAAACGCCTCGTTGTTTTATCTCTCTGGTTAATCTATGTGTTGGCGTCAACACAATCATGTTTACGCGTCCTCGATATAACTGGATTGCACGCGTCGTCTTTCCTGACCCGCCACAGCCGTTTAAATAAACTGTTTTATATCTACAAATTGGATCTGATATCGATGGTGCATTAGAACGGTCTGATAAATTATCACCGCGTAAGTAATTACTTTTAATTTCAACGTCTGCTGATGCAGAATAATCACGCAGCATTTCTTTTTTAATTCTCCATGATCCCCAACTTTCATCCGAATTAGTGAATTCAGCAACTGCGCAACTGTACTTGCTGTTAATTGCTGTTAATGTAAACTGAATCAACGGCAACTCTAACCGCAGTGTCAGGAAATCTATTTATCATTGAAAATAAATTAATACAAGCATAACCCAGCATCGACGACCTCAAATGTGTATACGGGGATTTGTAACTGTCGCTATAAGTAACAACTGTACCCAATTTTGTTCCATCGGACAAAAAAGCGTCTTTACGATCCACATATATGTTTTTGGATACTGCATCCGCGATTACAAAGTCGTATTCGGTGTTATCCATAATCAGCCGTGAACAATATCGTTTATGGTCGCATTTTTTTCCTCCCTGAGTGAATTTTCCGATTATTCTTCTGCCGAAATCTTTTGCTCCGATGTTTCGTTGATTAAATATCCGTTTGGACCACTCAATGATATATTCTTCGTTGGCATCAATATGTTTTCTGGATTCCTCAATTATACTATCAAGACGTTCCGGTGTTGGTAACCAGACATTTCCGATATGATATAATTGCTTCACTGACTGTCAGCGAAAATAACATTTTTGTATCAATCATGAACCGTAATAACGCTATTGTCAGCCACTTCTTTTCAGACATGTGTCTACCAATCCAAATATAACAACAGCGATGAAGTCCTGCTGCGAACTCAAATGATACTACACGAGCGAATCCAGTTAAATCAAAATCAGGCAGCGGACCATTAATTGCAACACGAGTCATTTCATGTACGGGGTGTCCAAATCGTTTAAAATATTCAGTACACTCTCCATAACCAAGAAAACTCGCTGGATAACAAGCAATGATATCAACTGAAATGATATTATCACTGTCGTATTTGTTATTCCATAAACCGCCATGATTAAATTCTAAACAACTAGCCTCAATGTCTGGCAAGAATTCTACGCGTGTTGGTTTCCATGCGTTTTTAATTCTCGCAAAATCAGCTGCAACCGACGGGATTGTAATTTATCAATAATTGTTCGTCGTTGATAATTTCATCGGTGGCTTCGCCACACGCCGTTAAGAACCCACTAGCTGTTTTTTCAATTTGTTGTGAAATGCTTCAGTGCGGTATAATTCACCGTTTGGTCTTACAAACTGATCAAACGTATCCGGGTCGTTTTCAGTGCTGCGAAGTAACCACACCGACACGGGGTCGTTTTTACTCAAATGCGCAATAGCATCGAATAGTTTCTTTTCAACGAGAAAACCATCCCTGGAAAATTCTTCTCGTAAGAATCCGTCGGGTATATACTTTATTGTTCTGTTTCGTGGAAATATTGTGACCGCGGGCGTCCACGCGTGTTCGTTATGATCAATAATTTTGATTGGAGCTCCCTTTGATTTATATTTTGATTCGTATAAAACTTCTCCGGTTATCGTTGTAACAGTTATTGGAAATCTCAGCGACGTTTCTAATTTTGCTATATCGCTAATAGTCGCTCCGCGGTCTTTCACCGTTAACTCCCACTGAGCAATTTTGCTACGCCGTAGATCGGTAAGTTTGTTCCCTCGGGGTGCATTTGTAAAATGTTCTGTTATTCGTGCTGCTACACAATTCAGCGATGAAGTCGCCGGCGACGACTGTTTCATTGGTTTAAGTTTTCTTATATCAGGTTTTTCATTTAACGGATATATCCCATACACAACTGCTGTTTCAGGATACGCTCGTTCATAGTATGGCTTGTCAATTCCAGTTAACAAACCCGGCTTAGAATCACGGCTAACAACGACTGTTTTCTTGTCTTTGAGAATCGGTTCAAATTTGTGTTTGAATTCATTAATACAATTGCGTATTTTATTTATCAAGGCTCTATCCGTTATTGCCCGTTTTGGCACATCTTTGAGGGTTCTATCGAGATTGAATTTAACTTTTTTGAAAGGCTTAATTGCTGATAATCTCTTGAACTCTTCCATGTTATAATTAAATCAAGTATTTAAATAGAAAACTATAGTATAATGAATCACTGCAAATGGCTAATGGTTGGATCAACAACCCCGTGTAACAAATCATGCAGAAGCGAATTCTGTGGGTATCATTTACAAAGTGTTCGCAACGGTTCCTTTGGCCCCCTTCCGTGCCTCCGATGTGGGGCTGGGGTAAGGGGAAAATCGCAGTTGTGTCTTGCTTCTGGGGGTAAACGATACAGGGAACTAAAACGCTTCTATGATAAACGAATAAAAAATGCAGTCATTGATCCTACCGATGACTCCGTCAGCGACAAAATCATAAAAAATCCTTAAGATTATATCAAGAGGTTTATAATTAAAGCAGATATAAATTAGACAAATAGTATTATTATACAAATGAGCCAAGATTTCAGACCTCACCCAGTGCTTGTTAATTATGAAGAATCCCGTGATGGTGTTGTTACAAATTGCAGACTAAAGAAGCCGGTTGGATGGGTAAATAATATGGGGTACTTGATGTTTTCAGCCGGGAAGAAGAAATATATCTGTCACAGAGCTATCTATGAAGCATTTTACGGATTAATCGAAGACGGCCTTGTTATTGATCACATAAATGGCGTGAAGACTGATAATTGTCTTGAGAATCTTCAAGCCGTCTCACAAAGTCAGAATGCAAAAAGGGGCAAGACAGGGACCTGTAAGTCAGTTGGAAAGAGATCCGTCAAATCATTTGATACATCAACTAACGAGGAGAAAATATTTCAGTCAATAAATGAAGCCAGTAGATATTTCGATATTTGTATGCCTTCAGTACAAAGAGTACCAGAAAATATAACTAAATCAACTCTGTCAAAGAAAAACACACATAGGATACAATTTTCATATATCAAGGGGGATAAATCGTACAAAAATTAAGTCGCATGACAGAGTTACGTCCCTTGAAGTTAAATTACTACTACGTGCACACAGGATACAATTTTCATATATCAAGGGGGATAAATCGTACAATAATAAAGTCACATGACAGTTACGCCCCTTGAAGTCTAATTAATTTTACGATTAATTAATCATTTTGCGATGAAAACTAATGAAATACACGCTGTTATCTAACAACTGTATTCTTTTGTTTAGTGTTTTATTCAAATATTTTGTCTCATTTAAATGTTGTGAAACAGCATTAATAAGTAATTCAAGGAAATAAAATAACACACCCGTGAATCAACGCTGCTGTATTAGTCACCTTATATATGTTATGACTCGTAATTAGCTTGGGGCTTTTGAAAGTCGATTCCGACCAATCAAAACTAACCCACGCCATTTAACGCGGGCGTGTGGTTGTCTTTTGTCAATCATGCAACCGGGTTAATTTAATTGGGTTGCTTTTGATTGGTTGGATTGGCCGTAGAAAATCCGACCCGTCGTTTCATGTTTGTACTATCTTGTGCCGTACCACATCATTACATCACAAATTCCATCATCGTTTCATTGAATATATCTATCCTTAATTAAGTTAATTAAGTACATGTTATATCTAAAATCTGCCGCAACAATCGAGTGGAGATATACGGCATTGTACTGTCCATTAATTAAGTTAATTAAGTATATGTTATGCCTAAAATCTGCCGCAACACTCGAGTGGAGATATACGGCATTGTACTGTCCATTAATTAAGTTAATTAAGTATATGTTATGCCTAAAATTTGCCACAACACTCGAGTGGAGATATACGGCATTGTACTGTCCATAAAACAAAACGGGTCAAAAACGACCCCCAATATTTTTTAATAATTAGAGGTAAAATATATTATATTATATTTTTATAAATAATGGATATCAAAGATTGCTGAAATCTCAAATTTAAAAAATCGACGGATAGTATTATCTAAAGATCTCGACTGCGACAGGATTACCTCGGAATATGAAGACATTGAGTATCAGTCTAGTAAGGGTCGTTATGTTTTACCTAAGATGTACAGGCTCGTGAAAGGAATTCAAAAGTCCATCAATGCTTGTTTATACGGTAACGACATTACTGTATTTATAACGCTATTTAGCACCGTTGAAGCAATACGTCAAAAGCTCGGCCAAGAGTATCAAAAACGAGCTGAAATTAGTTCTAAGGTTCTTGATCTTAGAAAAATATTAAGCGAGGAAAAACCAGTATCCCAACCACGTGAGCGTTACTATAAAAAATAGGCTTTCAGTAAATTTTCAGTAAAAAATTATTTTTTTTTAGCGTTTTTTGTACACTCACATAGGATTTTCTCCTGAAAGAATACTCAGCAGTTTGGGCTTGCTCATGCAGTTATGTGCGTACTGGACGATCTGGCTGTGATAGAAAGTAATCACCGCGACGCCTCCATCTTCACGTAGTTGTTGTTGTTGCCGCGTCGTTAACAAAAATCGTTCATCGCCGTTCTCAGATATTACAGTTTTGAAACCCCCAGCGATGTTGTTTCTGAAACACTCGCGGATAGCGTCGTACAGTTTAACCTAGTCCGAGATTGATAAGTTAGCTTGATAGTACATTATTTAATAACTAAGCTTTTAATTGTGATAGTTTCACATTTGAAAACTCAGTTCACAAACAATATATGGTAGGTGAATCGCTTACAACTAAATTAACCCGAGAGCGGCTAGCAGCAATTAGAAAGTTTATACCGGTTCCAGACAGACTTCGCGAGAAACTTCAACAACGACAACAAATGCAAACTGACTTTTCTGTGTTAAGTGAACAACTGTTTACTCCGATAACAAGTGCGACCAAAGATGTGAAAAAGTTAACTGAAGCAGCGATATACGGAGATATTCCTGAAAAAGAACGAGTAACGAAGGCGCCGCTGCTTGATACGCTTGAAAAGATAGCAGCAGAGACCGAACAAACGCGCGCAGGGATACAACAGCTATCCAGTGATATAAAAACTCAACGCGAAATTGAAGAACGCGAAGAAGAACAACAAGGTGCAGCTGCAGGAAAAGACTATTCACCTAGAAGTATATTTACAGTCGTAGCATTAAATAGAATTGAAAGACTCGGTACTGATTCCGAATTAGCTGATTTTGCTAGAGAAAATTTTTCAAAGGGTAAAAGAGAGACTTTATTAAAATATGGGTTTGAAGATTTTATAAAAAAAACAAGGGATTGGGCATCAAAAATATATTTAGCGAAACACGGCGGGAATAGAATCTTATCGTCACAGCACCCTGGCTATCATAGCTTTCTAGTTGCGGTTAAAAGCGACCCACAGCCACCATCTTATACGGAGGATCCAATCCCGGAAGAAATAGACATAAAAGCAGAAGCCGGTTCTAAGAAAACAAGCGGAAAAGATATTCGATTGAATATCGTTTAGATTTCAACGCAACCGTGACATGTCCTGGTAATATTCTCAGTGATATATCACGGTTAGAAGTACTTATGGGTGGAAAGCGAGCCGGAAACAACTCCGTCGAGATAATTAATGAAGCAGCTGATATCTGTAGACGATTATTTGCCGGCGGTATCATGGGCATTGATGTATATCGAGAACTCATTGCTGAATTAGTTGAAAATCACAGAGATGCCCATGGTTATGATGAAAATCCTATGGATCTTAGCGATTGATCACTAATTGAAAAAATACTAGTTTTATAACAAGATGATCATACACTACAACCATGATAAACCCGTATGCGTCAACGTGGTGAACTCACGATTGCCTGTTTATAGAGCATATTACGGAGATGGTTTCGGCAATACCATTGCGGGGTTGTTTACAAGAATGGCTCCCTAGGTGGCGCCGTTAGCTAAACAATTATCAATGAAGGCCATTGATATTATTCGTGATAAGGGAATCAGCGCTGTTGGAAATCTTGCCGGAAAGGCATTTTCTGCCGCGAAAGATAAAATATCATCATTGGTGCGACGACGAAAAAAGCAACCAGTTGTACTGCCATCTACAACAGTGATGCCTGCAACTGTCAGCAAAGCAATAAATAGCGCAGTGGAAGAAAAATTAGCGTCGTTGGCTGCTTCGGTGACTCCGTCATCCGTGGCTGCGCCGCTGGCGAACAGTAACCAAGATGATATCGCAAATATGATAGCAGGAAGTGGTTTGAAACGAAAACAAAAACGACGATGATTACAAAGAATTTCACAATTGAAAATACTGATGTGAATAATAAAAATAATGTTCAAAAGAACAGCTGATTCAGCGTTAGATATGGAAGCCCCAGTACCCAAGGACAATTCCGTCCGCGATTATCAATTTTATTCCTATCATGCAATACAAGCAGATATTCGATCGCGAATTGAACTTCAAGTCCATGATACCAGTAAATACTTTCTACCCGCTGAAGCGTTTATCGAAGTAGAAGGAGAACTTGTACGACTTACTGATACTCCTGCTGTACCAGCACCGTATCCAGATGATACCAAAGTCGGCTTAGTCAATAATGGTATCATGGCGCTATTTGAATCCGCGAGATATCTCATTGACGGAAAAGAGATTGAGTCTATAGAACGTGATGTTGATGTGGCTACAACAATAATTGGGTTAGCAAGATATTCTGACGATTATACAAGATCAGCAGGTCCGTCTATTATGTTTGCAAAAGATAATAAAAACACTGCTGGGCACATTCAATTTATTGTACGACGACCAAATGATCGTGCTGATCCTCCCGCCCCTGCTGCTATCGAGGATATGATTATAAATACTGATCCCCAGTACAATCTAGGAGCTGCAACACGAATAGCAATGTTGGCAGGACAGCGTAGATCGTTTTCATGTGCGATTCCGTTGCATCATATATTTGGATTCTGCAGAAATGTACGAAAAGTTATTTATGGAGCGAAGTATACAGTAGTACTCGTGCGAAAGGGTAGTTACAATGATGCAATTTGGAGAATTCAGCGGATACTGCAAATCCAAATGCTGACGCTGGTAAAGTCATTTTAACTAAATTGGTCTTGTGGATGCCAGTAATGACCCCATCAATTACCACGGAAGAGCGGCTACATTCATTTATGGACACAGGTGGCAAATCATTGCTAAGTTGGCTAACAATAACAACGGATGTTAAGCAATCAAATATCAATGGTACATTTACATGGAACTTGGCATCACAACAAGGCGTTTCAGCTCCACGTCATATATTTATCACGTTACAGGATATGACAAGAGTGGAATCACAATTGCACAGTCATATGATATTTGATCAATTAAGAGTTACTGAGGTCTCGTTGAGAATAAATGGCCAGCAGGAACCATCCGAAGACATACAACTTAATTTCGGTCAAAACCATATTGCGCGCGTGTACCATCGTATGCTGTCATATATGGGCCGTGATCAAAATTTTGATACTGGTTTGCAAATATCGCAATATGATTTTAAGAACTTTTATCCGATCTACTACTTTTCGATGGAACATCTTGATTTAACAAGGCAATCCGTCGTTGATATACACTTCAGAGCCAATGTCATTCGTGGCACTATTGCTAATTATAGAGCGGTTGCTGTCATTCTCAGCGACAAATCAATGCTACTTGAAGGTGTTGGTGGACGAATGAGAATTGTTGATGCACCAGTGGAAAATATGTAAACGATTCACAATTAGATCAATTGAAAGTATAAATGTGTTTTACAATAAAATGACATATAGTGTTTTTAGTGTCAAGCTGACTGATGGTCAGGTCAAGAAATTGCGATCAAAATCCGCTAAAGAATGTGGAACCACAATAACGTTGAAACCAGCGCAGATGTGTGGCGGTACACATAAAATATCATTGAGGGATCGTCAACTAAAACATTTCAATGATGTGCTAAAGAATAAGAGAGGGGTTCAAATTGTATTTTCAAAGGCTGCAGTCGCCAACATGATAAAATCAGGTGGTATATTTCCATTGTTAGCTGCAATACCAGCATTGATTGCAGCGGCTGCCCCAGCGGTGGCGAAAGCGGCTGCGTTGGGAGCCGTTGGGACCGCGGCAGGGATGGCGTTGAAAAAGGCAACTGGTAAAGGATATAAAAAAGGGAAAGGGTTTAAGACTACCAGGGACTCCATATTCATGGTACAGCGGAAAGGGTCTAAGAATACCAGGAACGGTTTATTAGTTGAAAGCCCAATTCTCTCTATGTCCAATTTTGATTTAATTGATACTGCTAAAAAACTAGCGATAAAAAACTTCAGAGGGGTTTTTATGAGAGATCAATTACCGAGAAAACCTAAACGTGTTGAAACCGGTATCATCAATCTTGATAACAGCAGCGGATCGGGAACTCACTGGGTTGCATATGCGATTGATCCACGTGGGATTGTCTATTTTGATTCATATGGGTTAGCTCCGCCAAGCGAGTTTATGCGGTATGTAAATTCTTCGATGAAACTCAAAGAGTTTCCGATTTTTTATTCCACGCTGCCAACACAACAATTAGATGATCCACCGATATGCGGCCGTGAAGTATTAAATGTTATCGCGGAGATTTCATCATCACAGAAACCACCTCATCTGGTTGTAAATAAATACACGGGTGGGAAATTACAAGATAATTTTAGAGAATCAATAAATCGAAAATACTAGAGTCTTTACAATAATGATTGATATTTGGGGACGATCTCTGTCACTGTTGAAACCCACCGCGGAAACATCTGCGGGTTCTATCGAGGATGTAAAAAAAAAATAATTGAAGATGAAATCGCCGAGACGTTAAATTTAGCAAGTGTTGACCCGAACGAAATAGTTGTATTTCAAGATCGCCAGGGTAAATTGAAAAGCAGTAATATATCCGGGGATGACATTTTGATACGGCAGCGCGACGCCGCTGAAAACTCTATTGCGCTGTATTCCAGCGACGGGCGACTTAAACCAGACGCACTCGTGTCTACGATCAACGACGCGATTGCCGCCCACGGCCGTGATCTGGATGATTATATTCGAGGTTATAATAGTTTTTGCAAAAATGTCGTACATAAATTCTTTGGAACCCCGCTTGTGGTTGGCATAACTCTCGCTGAAATTAAAAACTTTCCATCTTTATTCTTTTTTAACAAGGAGGCGGGGAGGATGAGGAATGAAAATGAAATCAAGGCAAATTATCTCGATATTTACACGGATATTTCTAAAATAATAGAAAATCTTGTAAAGGTACAAAAACCCACCAACGACGTCGTTAGTAAGTTTTTTGGAACCCCGCTTGTGGCAGGCATGACTCTCGCTGAAATTAGCGAGTTTATTGGCAAACATACTCAAAATACCTACGTCGCTAATAATTTCTTTGGTGTCCCAGCTACATTTACGATGACTCTCAAAGATATTAATATGTTTATGGTGAGGCAAACAACAATTAATACCATCGTGGATAAATTTTTGGGGAGAGTGTCAGAAACTACATCTCTGACAGGCCCGACCCTCGCTGAAGTTAAAAAAGCTATTGACGAGCAAAAGCTCACCAGTGAAATTGTTAACAAATTCTTTGGAACGTATGGCCCCCAAGATATCACGACAAAACTTTATCACATCGATCTATATCTTAAAGACCAAGCACAGCTTAACGCCAGAAACCTTCTGGCTTCATTCTTTTCTGACAGGGGGGTGAGGGGGACAATAGATCCTATCAGAATCAGGGCAAATTATCTCGATATTTACAATGATGTTTTTAGAC
The DNA here is from genome assembly GCA_029339505.1 of Unio delphinus. NCBI lineage: Eukaryota > Metazoa > Mollusca > Bivalvia > Unionida > Unionidae > Unio > Unio delphinus. The sequence continues at coordinate 7,877,162 of JAQISU010000219.1, read as the reverse complement.
TAAAAGCAGACTTTGAAAGGATACAAAAAACCACCGACTTCCCCATTGCTAAGTTTTTTGGAATCCCACTTAAGGCAGATATGACTCTCGTTGAAATTATCGCAGCTATCAATGAAAGTAAAACAACAGTTGATGCCGTCAAAGATATTTACAATGATATTCTTAAACTAAAATAAAATTTTGAAAAGATAAAGATTCCGCATCCACGCATAAGCATTAAAAATGTCGTGTATACGGTCGATCATGGAACCATGGATTGGATAAGAGATGTTTATACTACATTGTCCACCGGTCTTTGGAAGAGTAGCGGGGCTGGGGGCAATGATATCTACAGTCCAACGGGGATCGAAGGTATCTACAGGCTAACGTGGATCTCTATCGATCAATTTAATATGATCGCGGGCGGTAAAACCTACTCTGGTGGCACCGCGATGTTAATTATCAGGAGTAACGGTCAACACTTTAATGTCGTCGCGGTTGATAGCTCCACCATTAGATCAAAAATAACTTGGTGTTTAGAACTTGTAGATGATTTTTCAGGCTGAAGCTACCATACCTACGACATCCCAACCCATCTACCCACCTGGCCTGCCCTGGACCCCTTAACGATGGCGAATAATTGAAAACACTAGCGGGTTTAAAATAGTAATGACATCGATGAAATCAATTGAACCGATAATAGTCCCAGAGGTATCACAATCACATCGATATCGATATGATACCGTGAAAGAATTTTCCGCGAACTTGAAATCACTTTCTGAGCGCTATCGTGAAAATATGAAACAATACCGACGCAGCGTAGCAATCATCGACATCACCGTGTACTCGGTGTCCGGTGTGATGGCCAGCGCCGGGGTTATTTTGTCGACGGTGACCATGATGGCTCCGTTTGCAGTTCCAATTGCTATCTCCACGGCAACAACAATTGTGGCAGTCGCCACCGCGATAACTAAAAAGTTATCATCGTGTTCTCAGAAAAAACTCGCCGATTATACAGCTCGGTACCGGGTGGTATTTGACGCGTACTCGAAATTATCCGAGTTGATCTCGCTGTCGATAGATAATTCGTTCATATCCGATGTTGAATTTTCCACGATGACCCAGTTGTATAACTCCGCGATGTTGAAATTGGAAATTGAAGACAGCGTTAACAATAATGTCACTCGAACTGCTTCAAAGAATCGCGGAGAATACCACTCCGATACGAACAAGCATGATATCAATAACATCAACAAACCCACAATTTAGTGTGAACTTCCCTTCTCCGATTCCAGTGCGTGAGATCGCGCTGGCAAAATTACGAGTATATCATAGCTGGCCTAATATCAGATCGGTTGCACTTGGCGGTCAGCAACCCAATAACGCACTGGTGTTCTCGTATAAGAATAAACCCGATGGTACTCCAGCGTGGGAAACTGTTTCGTTACCAGCTGAGTCGTACCAAATTGAGCAAATCGATGCTGAAATTCAGCGTAGAATAAAATCAATCACGGGAAAAGAATCAAAAATAGCTATTAAACTTCATGAACCGACGCTCTCGTCGTCGATCGAAATAAGCACAGAGGGATACATTGTAGATATCTATAACAGCTCGTTAAAAACGGTGCTAGGATGGCTTGAAAAACCACCCGGAGCCACCGCCGACTTAACCACGGATGTACAATCATATCACGAAATAAATCCCAGATATCGAGATAGTTTATCTGATATAAGAAAAGTAAAAATCGCCGATAGATTTATATTTACCAACAAAAACACATTGCAATGGGATTTTATCATTAAAAGAACAGCCGACTCATCTGTTACTATTTCATTTAAGCTAACTGACATCACTGATTATTTTAATGAAATTAATCAATTACATGAAACACAACTAGAACAACTACAGCAAACAAAATCGCGAAAAAACGTTGAAATACTAAATCAACTTGTATCTGAAATGGAATATATCAATGAACTAATTATTCAAAAAAAAATTAATGACAACAGCGACAATAAACAGCGATTCCTAACCGATTACAATATCACAGAAGCCAATCTGCGTAATTTAAAGTTTTCCGGATACAACGCTGAGGAACTAAAAGGAGCTGTTAAGATTATTATCACGATATTACAAGGACTAGATCCAACTATCCTCCTCAAATATAATAATGATCCAGATGGTGGCGGTAGGCATATTGCCCCGCACAATGTGAATATTTCAGCGGTGATTGCTCTCAATTTACCGGTAACATGTGATGCAATTGAAGGAAGCTGTCAAATTAATCTAGAGCAATCAAATCAAGCTCAGCAGGGATATATTCTTTATTCATTTGCACCAACAGCTCCTCCAGGATTCCTAATTATTGAAAATCCAATTAATCATGTCTACATGCGATGCCATAATAATTCGTTAATGAGAATTATTTTCCGACTCACCGACCAGTCAAATAATTTGATTGATCTACAAGACGAGGTGTTAGCGATTAGTTTGTTTGTAAAGTCCTAAAGACTCGATCAAATATTCGGTTAACCCATAGCAGCGGGGGGGGGGGGGGGCGATGACATCACGACGAGACCGTATTTTGACTAAACGATGAAAACGGTCTTGGAGTATGATTTGCGAAAAACTTATGTTTCGAGCAAGTAATCTTTTTTTTGGTTGAAAAAGAAGGATTCGAATTAATTCTCTCGAGATGTTTATTAGATTTAGAGCAAATGATGTCTGGAGCAAATGTCCGATTCGCCCCTCCCCCCCCCCCTGCTGCTTGGAACAATGCATTTTCTTAAGAATAATTAGTTAAACAAATAACATAGACATTGATCTGCAGGTGCATTGTGTTACGGCAGATCAGAATCATTGTTGTTTGTAGTCTGATTCATTTTTACAAGTTAATACATATGGTATATAAATAGTTTTGTCAGCAGAGATGAGTGTTTCTGAGTCAATCAATGTATAAAGTAACTCAAATTATATTAATTGTTCTTTTTGTGCTTTTTTATTACTATACATGCTATACGAGTCAGTAGAAATAAGTTGGTACTCTTGAAATCGAAGTATGCATGACGCATGTGCTTTATCAAAGTGAGTGCCTATCCAACGACAGACATACATACATGAATACACACACACACACACACACACACACACACACACACGCATACATACATACATACATACATACATACATACATACATACATACATACATACATACATACATACATACGTATATACATACATGCATACATATTTCTCTTTTTTTTATTTGTTCCATTGTAGGTGTCCGATGAATAATAAAATCCGTCCGACTGGGACCACATATTAGCAGTGACTGATTGATAATCCTTGATAAGGGTCAACTGAGAATATATACAACGATATTTTTTCTGGCTAGGTATAACTACGATTTGCCAGGTTTTATAGATTCAAACCCAACAATTACTGACTGATGCAAAAAAAAAGACACCACAGGAAAGCCCCGAGAGATTGATGTTACCATCAAAAACATATCAATATTACTGACTATAAACTCTCACATTTATTGTTTGACTATCGTAAAATCAATAATCGCGCGATTAAAAACAGAACACTCAAGTATTTATTGCCGGCAGTGTCTTACTAAAATCAGCATGATTAATCAATTATAGAAGCAAGCCTAACAGGGAGGTAATCGATGTCCCAAATGGCCTTCGATTTGAAATTTTAGTCTTCGAAATGATCCATTGTTATACACGTGTCTGCGCGAGTTTGGAAATACATGGTACATCCAAATTTCATTGTATGACTGAAGCAATATTCCAAGAACACGCATTTGTTTAATAACGAAAACAACAAAACAGTTACGTGGAAGCATGCGCTATTAATTATTAAATATATCGTGTCATAATCTTCGTGAAAACACAGACATCACTTGCACCTGATTTCACAACATGTCAGGATAAGTTTTATGTTTTAATTATTTTTTTAGATACATGTATTGATTGTTATGTATGTCTAATGTATGTTGTGTGCTTGACCTATACCTGTAATTGAGGACATAGATTTTGCCTACTTGACTATTGTCATGTGATGTCTACCTGATTTTTGTCATGTGATGTATATAAGTGACAAGCCAAATGCTTACTAAAATCTTAGTTTAAGGTCTTGCCTTGTTTGCGAAATAGATAATTATTCAATTAGAAATGATTAGTTTTCCAGAAAATACTACATACAGATATACATAAGTATATACAGTTGTTATTGTTCTTTGGTTCAACACCATTTTTCAGCACACAATAGGCTATACATGGCGGCCAGTATTAATGGTGGAGGAAGATACCAGGGGAAAACCCCCAGGAAGAACCACCGACCAACGAGAAGCTACTGGCAAGCTTTTTCACATACCCACATTGGCCCAATTTGAGACTCGAACCCACGCAGACAGTGGTGAGATGCCGGTGATCCGTAATGGAGATTGCTTAAAGTTTAGACAATTCGACCACTCGGGGACTCAGCGTACGTACAGATTATATATATATATATATATATATATATATATATATATATATATATATATATATATATATATATATATATATATATATATATATATATATATATATATATATATATATATATATATATATATATATATCCAAACAGACAATGGGGCCCTGAGTGGTTGATTTATGTGTGAAAGTCTTGTCAGTAGCTTCTCGTGGGTCGGTGGGTCTCACTGGGGGTTTTCCAGGGTTCTTTCTCTACCATTAATATAAACGTTAAACGCTACAACAACAACCAAACAGACAAACAGACATCCATACATCCGTCCTTCCAGACATACATACATAAATACGGACAGACAGACAGACAGACATATAGTTGCTAAAGAGCGTTAAGATGTTTATATATACTTGAATATTATAAAAACTGGATAAAAGAAAAAAAAAGAAAAGAAAAACAAATATATAACCATGTTGACTCTTGTGGGGTATGGGAAGGTAAATTAAAGACTTTAATTTTATACAAGCTAAACTTGAAAGCATCAGTAACGATCAGGTACATTTTGTGAGGTATATATTATACTTATGAACTGACTTGGATATGTCCTCGTTGACCTGCAAGGGGTTACCCGGTAATAAAGACATTATATATGCCGTATAGGGCAATACTTCTATTGTTAGATTTCTGAGGGTGACATATTTTGTTCTGTGTATGATTTTAAAAAAGATTAGCGGTTTCTAAAGCCTGGTGAAATATGTGGGTTTTTTTTTTTTAAAGATCGTCGTTTAGTAAATGACAACCAAATCGATGTCTCGTGTGTACAATTTGACCAACTTGTTCTCCTTGATAGTAATTGTTTGGGACTTTCCCTAGATTCATATTTAGGTATGATTTGAAAAGTTCAATAAAGGGTCGTTTGGAAGTTCCTCAGGGAGAAGAGTCCTTTCTGCTACAGACTTTAGTAAGAATCTCTTCTGGCGAAGACATATGCCCACGTGTATCCCAAAACCATATCATGGTTCATTTAATAAATGTATCATTATGTATTTGCAGCGCCTTGCTGAAAGTTTTTCCCATTTCTCTTTCTCATTAGTCTGAGCATATGAGGATTTTGTTGATCTACAAACGATTCTACCTGATGAGGCTTGGATTTGTTTGTTTTTTTCTCTTCTATTTCCTACGTGATGCAGGTATCCCAAATAATATCTCCATACCCTAAAAGAGATCCTTTAAAGGTGAAAAAAATAAATAAAGATGATCTAAGGACATTTCATCAAGTTTAAATTTAAAACCTCGCAATATCACTAACATTTTCCATGATCTTGTAACCGCCGACCCACGAGAAGCTACTGGCAGCTTTCTCACATACCCACATTGGCTGAATCTGAGACTCGAACCCACGTAGACAGAGATGAGACGGCAGTGATATGTATAAGAATTAATTTAAAGTTAGGCCTTTTTGTTTATACAAGGTGACATTCCTAATAACCGTGTAGTTCATTAAAAGCTGTGGATCTTGTTCTCTTTAATGTTCTGGATATTTTCTTAGATTCGGTTTTGTTAGGATTGAAATCCTTTAACCACTGATTTGCCGACAAAGTGATTTTTAAATTGGTCTTTTTCAAAACACCAGCAGCCAGGGTCCTCAACAATAATTGAAAACGATGTATTATCAGCAGTTATACTGGATCGAATATCGGTGTCAATTACATTTGTGTAAATTAAAAATCACAGTGGTTGTGGCATCATCATCATCAAGCAAATGCTTAAATGAAGGTCAGTGACATGCGATGCCAAAATGAGTCTTGGTTATTATATTTTACCGACAAATATGTATGCTTGTATGTGTTATTGTGCTTTGTTTTTGTCAATACGATATCCGATTCAGTGCTATTGCCACTAAGATTCTGTGTTGTGTTTCGTGAACTTGTATTTTACTGAATTTGATTAACCTAATGTAATCTCTGTTGAAGAGGAATAAAGTCGGTCAGTCAGTCATGTAATCAATATATCAATATAAGTATTTTCTATAGATTGGTCATTTTATGTCCTTTAATTCTGGAACGAAACGTCAGTATGCAGGCCAGTCTTGCGACTGCACTACAAATGTAATGCAGACAAAAAAAAAATTAAAATCAATAGAAGGGATGAAATAGTCACTTCGTTATGCAATGTTAAACTTAAAGTTAATGTTAAAGGGATAGATGCTGTTAGAGTCATTATCGGCTCAGTTGCGAAAGTTCACCATTTTTGCTATAAAGTTGGCTTCTCCGGACATGACGTTGTTTTTTTTTATTCGGTGACATCCGAAGTTAGGGTCTCCATACGTGACATTACTTTTAAATCGGTGACATCTAATATGTATGTATGTATGTATGTATGTATGTATGTATGTATGTATGTATGTATGTATGTATGTATGTATGTATGTATGTATGTATGTATGTATGTATGTATGTATGTATGTATGAATATGTATGTATGTATGTATGTATGTATGTATGTATGTATGTATGTATGTATGTATGTATGTATGTATGTATGTATGTATGTATGTATGTATGTATGTATGAGGAGTATTTCAGACGTTCTGAATATTTTGTTATAAATTTCCTTATATATTTTAACCTAACAATAAATGTAATGCCGATTGATATACAAAAAGACCCGAATCATTTAATAAAATGACCTTCAACTGCACGTACAATTCGCCAAACACATGTAGATAAACGCATATGACGTAATATGGATAGATGACATTGACGTAAAACTGTCAATGAAACATTTTTGCTGATGAGTGAGAGGATAACTGATTTCAAGGTCGACTTTGTTACAGTTTGCGGGTTAAATTTTTTTCGTATCCTACAACGTTCTAATTATTTGATGTTTTTATGGACGGTTGCGAATCCGTGGAAATGACCAAAGTTTTGGAAGACCAGTTCTAACACCAAGTTCCGATTGCAGCGCGCCATGTAAGGCATCTTATAGTACCATGTTTATATCTTTGGTTTGACTCTACTGATGTTCATACACCGCTCCGGTGGCCTAGTGGTTAGAACGTCCGCCGCGGAAGTGGGAGGTCGTGGATTCGATCCCCGGCCGAGTCATACCAAAGACTTACAAAAAGGGTACTAACAGATGCCTCGCTTGGCACTCAGCATTAAGAGGTTAGTGTTAGGACTGGTCGGCCTGATGTCAGGATAATGTGACTGGGTAGGACATCATGATACATGTCTACGGCATGATGCCACAGTGCTAGACATCACTATAAACTGCCTCACTGCAGACATCATAGCGATATGACTGAAAATTTGTTAAAGCTACGTCAAAAATCCTAATGAAACAAACAAACAAACTGATGCTCAAACCGGAACGATTATCAAATCAGACTGAGACACACTTAACGCAAATAACTGATACCTGATGCTTGAATGAGTAAATCTTCACCTGTTGTCTTACATGGTCGACAAGAGGGAATTTGGATGGCAATTGGGGATATATCCCAGTCGCTCGTGCCTGTATGGGGACCCGGGCCGAACAACACATTTGAATTGTATATAATACTTTTTATTTTTAACAAAAACTAGAAGAGGCCCGTGTGTTTCTTACATCAGGGGCCTTGGTCCCTCTCTACGGCCCTCTGTCTTTATATTAATTATTCCCCCAAAGATTTGATCGTACTGAGGTAAAAAAAAAATAACATATTCACTAATCGTCCTTTTATAATTGTCATCATCCTCATCATCGTCATGATGATCATCATCAACAACTCTGTTGTTATGTATGCCTTGTAATTATTCAGCTAGAATAAGTTTCTAGTGGTGTGAGATCTGCCATCAAGGACAGAGCGTGTCGTGTAACTTCTCACAAGTAAATTATGTATCAGTCACTGAAAGTTACAGTAGTGATTTTAATTTCAGCTAAGTGCTGCAATGTTTTCCTATTTCAATAACCCTGTTCAGGTGCAAAATTATATTTTATATCTTTGCTCTCTCTCTCTCTCTCTCTCTCTCTCTCTCTCTCTCTCTCTCTCTCTCTCTCTCTCTCGCACACATTCACGCGCGCGCACACACACACGCACACACACACATATTACTTGATTCTAATCATTATATATAACTCTCGACACCAATGTAGAGAAGGTCTAATCAACGCGAGATAAAAGCTCAACCATACATTTCAATACACTTTATTTGGGAATAATCTTTCAAACTTTCCCCAAATTATATTTAGCGAGAAAAGAAATCACCGAGTTTCTTGTAAATGTAGTTTAGTGCATGTCCTCATACCTAATGATTGACTGTTATAAAAGAAATCTATAAATAGAATGACCTTCCAATAGAATGTATCGGTTAGTACTACTGTCATGCAAATCAAAACGAGGCTTTTGCTTCTGATTCGACAAGTTTACACCGGTCCACCGTATTTTTGTCCCATATATGGAGATATATACTCACCCGAGTTTTCTTAGAATGCTAAATTTTCTGTTTACTAGAGCATAAAAGACAGGTGGTAAAGTCGTGATGTAATGGAAAGAAAATTTAGTCCATTCAGTTCAAAAATAGACAATATACCCTACATTCTTGCTTTGTTGTGTATTTTGCTGTTAAGAAACTTGACAAATGTTTCGGTTTTATAATGGTTTTTTTTGTTGTTGTTGTTTATATTTTTTATACAATACTTCCAAGAATAATTACTATAATTCCAATATATGCCGACAAAATCTTAGAAGTTTTGACCCTACGCTAATACAAACAAGACAGTGGTTCTTTGCCAAGTTTCGATTTCGCATACGTCAGAAAATAAATTTATACCAGCCATAATTGGTTGGTTGGGTTTGCTTTTAACGGGACTTTCACCAATTGGTCAAAATCCAACTTATCATGGTATTGATACATAGAGTTAACCTGCCCCGGCCCAGGGTACTATGCGAGAATTTATTGCCAGGATGAAAAAATAAAAATAATGACACCCACCCACCCCTCGGGTCTCTGTCTCTGTCATATAATAATAAAAAAATGAACAATATAACACCATTAAACAACAAGGTCAGAAAGGTCGCTAGAGAAAAGAAAATGGGGGAGGTGGCTATAATGTTTAAAAAGTGATTGCAGTATCCGAACCCATCGTGGGACAGACTTTTGTCTTTATAAACAGAATGATGGTATATTTGGACAGAAAATAGAACTATGCAAATATAAAATGGCATTTATTAAGTCAACTTGGCTGACACAGATTCAATTCACACACATGCACAAGTTGGTGATTAACTTTATCATCCATTAGGTCAGCATTCATTGTTGATTACCAGATAATTTTTTAAGCTTGGTCTACACAATGCTTTCGGTTAGACCGTTAAAGCTCAGCTTGATTAACTTGGGTTTTCTGTATGACAAATAACATAATGCCATAGCGGCACTCACTTAGCGATAATCTGGTATAAAAATACTCCATAAACTTTTTTAAAAGGTTATTTCGATTGTCATCATTCTAATGTCTTAAATACATTTGATTTCGTTGTTTCTGATTTCTCTGCAATATATATATATATATATATATATATATATATATATATATATATGGCGTCTTCAGGGCCAAGGAAAGGATTTATATGAACTAGGAATTGTGTCCTAACTGACCTACCCTTTCCGCGGCCCTGGGCGTCGTGTTCGGAAAAATAGTTTTATTTATAGACTAACGTACATAGCCAAAACTTAAAATTTGGGACCAATAATACTGTTACACGCACAGGGGTATTCACTTGACCGAGCGGTGTCAAAACCCTGGCGCGAGTCACGCTGGAAGTCATAAGTTTTCCCCAAATTTCCAAAGACTTCCATACAACTTGAGTTGTAAAATGGAAAGAAAGACGTGTCTGATATAACTAATAATCTTTGCTCTAATCAATTGGCGACCCAGAGGAGACAACTTGCCCAAGAGTCCATTAACCGCACCTTAGCATGGTTTTTCTTCTTTATCATCCTAATTCCGTACCGCAAGCCCGTCATGCCATAGAAATTCCACTAGTATTCCCTTACTAACTTGGAAATATTTAACTGCGCGACCCTAGGCCAGTCAATCCACACAATATCCGGCGTATCACGCTCATATACATACGCCCATTTTCCACTATGGACACATAAACGGTACCTACCAAATTCCAACTTATTGATTCCTTTATATAATTTACTGCTTTCCAACCATAAATGCTGCCTTTTCAATCACAATACTTGTATACACCGCTGAATTTTAATATGGACTATGTTACAAAAAGGGACAGTCATTCGGCTTGTACCCAAATTCACTACTAACGACCCCAGCATGGTTCAAATTCACTAACACATACTCCAAATTTATTACAATACAGTCCGTAGAAGCGAAAAATAAGGATCCTCGGCGTCGAGAAAATCGACGTTTTGCTAACTATTTAAGAGATTTTTTTTTGTCTAGAATGTCCATGGCAACTTAGGGTGGGGACTACTTTGCATGGAGACAGCGTACCTTTTACACCTACTTATTTGCATGACAAATTTCATCAAACTAGAATCCAGTTTTAAAATAAAGACCAAACAACAACAACAAAAATGCGTACGTGGAATATTAGTGTCATTCATTGAAAAAAAAGGATCTAAATTTATACAGTCGACTCCGGTTTACTGCACACCCTCGGGCCCGTCACGAGACTGTACAGTTAACTGGAGTGTGCAGTTAACCGAAGCACGGTATATTACAGCTTTAAATCAGCACGGCACGAATATATGTAAAGAATAAATTATAAACAATGATTAGAATCCACTCTTTCAACTTTTACTTAAATGTTATGCTTGTTTTCCTTCCTCCGAACACATCTTCACCGAATGAATCAATGGATCAAGGAATTATAGCAAATTTCAAGAAATTATATAGATCGCTTGTTATTCGAAAACTGCTATCAGACATTGATGGGTCATCTCCCACAGAAAAGGTGTTCAGCTCCAAAGTCATCTGCATCCTGTTTTTCGCCGTGTTGTCGTTTAAATTGAATTCCGTTGTGCATTTTCCATCTTTTCAACCATCCATTTGTTGGTTTTGAAATCATTCAAACCCGAACGGTTTAGAGCATTGTTTCCCATGCTGTACTATGATTTTTCCCACGCTATTGCTCCCTAGCGGGCGCGGATATACATGTATATAACACCTAGGGCGTCCTTTACATGTCAATCATTTACAAAGTCGCATTTACCGGCTTAATTGTCGGCTTTATTTGAAGCGCTACATCATGACTATACATTGTGCAGTTAACCGGAGTAAAATTGTATTGAATAATGTGCCACGGGCAGAAATTATCGTGATGTTATCCAGAGTGTGCAGTTAAGCGAAGTGCAGTTATCTGAAGTTTGCTCACATTGAAAAGCATTGGCAAAAAACGGGACCGGCGTGACTACGTGCAGTTATCTGGAGTGTACAGTTAACCGATGTGCAGTTAAGTGGAGTCGTATGCCCTTTTAAGGATAATATGTGATATAAAATGAAGGAACGCCAGCAGTGGTGAATTTAAAACAATAAAAATGACAGAGAAAAGAAAAAAGATTTTTTAGGCATACCATATGTTCATGTATATTTCCATTTATATCATAATTTAATTATTTTATATCTGAGAATCAGGAGAAAATCTTTCAAGCTCGACAGGAACGAAATCAAATGTTCCGTATGTACTTGTTAGTATATATAATGCATTATCCAAACCAAATTTATCTTAATTTATAAGGCATCGACGGTGGGTAAGTGAGATCTATTTTAGACAGCGACAACATCTAACCTTGAATGTAATCCAACCCAATACATTTTCTAACGATTTATACAAACGTGTACAAGCTGTATGACAAAGAATTTGTGAACAAGTACCAATAACCATTCATATCAGTACAGAAATACAATACGACAGAAACTATTGCAAGTATCTCTGATATAAAAGTTATAGTACTATACAAATATGGCACTGCGACGCCAGCTTATTAGTATGGGTGGTACACGTCAGGCAGTTACTGAAATATCGTGATTGCATATTCAACGCTGTCAGAAACCCCTCAGCTAATTTTAAAAATTTAATGTAACACGAGCCATATAAACCAGGTCACTGTGAGCTATATTTTATAGCAAACTAGTACTATATCGATATATATGTACTATAAGATATAGATCTATATGTGCTGTAAGATAACGATCTATATGTGCTATATATAATAGCGATCTATATGTGCCATAAGATAATAGCGATCAATATGTGCTATATATAATGTGTCCATGTGAGCTATATTTCATAATAACTAGTACTATATCATAAAAAATAGCGATCTATTTGTGCTATATATAGTAGCGATCTATATGTGCTATATATAATATGTGTTCATGTGAGCTATATTTGATAATAACTAGTACTATATCATAAGATAATAGTGATCTATATGTGCTATATATATAATAGCGATCTATATGTGCTATATATAATAGCGATCTATGTGTGCTATAAGATAATAGCGATCTATATGTGCTATAAGATAATAGCGATCTATATGTACTATATATAATCTGTGGCCATGTTTGCTATATTTGATAATAACTAGTAGTATATCATAAAATAATAGCGATCTATATGCGCTTTATATAATAGGGATCAATATGTGCTATAACATAATAGCGCTCTATATGTGCTGTATATAATATGTGGCCCTGTGAGCTATATTTGATAAAAAACTAGTACTATATCGATCTATATGTGCTATAAGATAATAGCGATCTATATGTGCTATAAAATAATAGCGATCTATATGTGCTATCAGATAATAGCGATCTATGTGTAATTTATATAATATGTGGCCATGTGAGCTCTATTTGATTATAACCAGTACTATGTCATAAGATAATAACGATCTATATGTGCAATATATAATAGCGATCAATATGTGCTATAACAGAATAGCGCTCTATATGTGCTGTATATAATATGTGGCCATTTGAGCTTTATTTGATAATAGCTAGTAACATATCATAAGATAATAGCGATCTATATGTGCTATATATAATAGCGATCTATATGTGCTATCAGATAATAGCGATCTTTATGTGCTATATATAATAGCGATCTATATGTGCTATCAGATAATAGCGATCTATATGTACTATATATAATATGTGGGCATGTGAGCTATATTTGATAATAACTAGTACTATATCATAAGATAATAGCGATCTATATGTGCTATATATAATTGTGCTATATATAATATGTGGCCATATGAGCTACATTTGGGAACGCCTTTAATGTTTTTGACTGTGTGCAGTAATTAAGTACAAACGTACGAAAACGTAAAGACTCCAAAACTTCGAGCGTAATACTTTGCTTTGAAGGAAGGGTATTTGTCACACTGAAGACTGTATTTGAACATTACGAGTTTACTTCAGATCACTGTTTTCATTTTGAGTATCCCAAATCTGATTATACCTCCTGAGGATAACATTGTACTATGTATGTATGTATGTATGTATGTATGTATGTATGTATGTCTGTATGTATGTATGTATGTATGTATGTATGTATGTATGTATGTATGTATGTATGTATGTATGTATGTATGTATGTATGTATGTATGTATGTTGTATGTATGTATGTATGTATGTATGTATGTATGTATGTATGTATGTATGTATGTATGCATGTTGTATGTATGTATGTATGTATGTATGTATGTATGTATGTATGTATGTATGTATGTATGTATGTATGTAATCTACTCTATTTATGTACATATGCATGGGCGAAGGAAGGAAGGAAGGAATAGATGGATGAAGTATTAGCAATTCTAAGATGAACTCTGAATATTTGACGTTTAGTCATTGTCTTCTGCTATCATGCTATGTTAATCAGTGAGTGGTAGCCCTGCATGGGGTGATCGGAAAATTGAAAGTAGAAGATTAGGAAAGATTAGTGAATGATAAACGAATAGATTATTTATTTGATAAAGTGGCTGAGACAGGAAATTAAATTACAGTGACGAACCTTTACTTATCTGAAGAAATAATCTGTGAAAATCATGATTTTAAAAGATGAATATCCTTGCAATGTATACTGCTTTGCCTACTCAAATGTGTGTTGGGTGATGTTTTTTAAAAATGGCTTTCCTCTTTCCATCATGCATCCTCAATGATTAATAGCCATGCAAATAATAAATATGGATGAGAATTATCACACAATTTTGTATCTATAGCTGAGAAACTTACTTCAGTTTTCATCTACACCAAGAAAGGGGTTTGTTTGACCTGCATTGGTCTCTGTTAATAATAATAATAATAATAATAATAATAATAATAATAATAATAATAATAATAATAATAACAATAATTATAATAACAATAATAATTCATAAATGAGGTACATATATACTATCAACGCCTATATAAAAAAAGCCTATAAAAAAAATAAACATTAGCAACACAAAGAAGGGTTTAATTGACTTTTCTCTTTTTTAATGCAGTGTAATATAAAATACGGTATAAAATACGATATCTCTCTCATCCCTCTATCTGTCTGTCTTTCTGACTTTCAATAGTCTCTCTCTCCCTCTCTCTGTCTGTCTGTCTCTCTCTCTCTCTGTCTCTCTCTTTCTCTTCTCTCTCTCTCTCTCTCTCTCTCTCTCTCTCTCTCTCTCTCTCTCTCTCTCTCTCTCTCTCTCTCTCTCTCTCTCTCTCTCTCTCTCTCTCTCTCTCGGGTTGTAGTTGCTGTAGATTGCCTAGAATCTTCCTGTTCTCAATTATGTTGTCAGTTGAGATATACGGATTTATCGCTGAGAGTTGCTGTAATGCTGATCTTACTACGATGTATACTAAAAAGTATAATATATATATATATATATATATATATATATATATATATATATATATATATATATATATATATATATATATATATATATATATATATATATATATATATATATAAAGCATTGTAAATCAGCAAGCTATATTAAGGATATTGATGTTTTTTAAAAATATTAATTAAACGTTGTGTCCAACTGAGAGAGAGAGAGAGAGAGAGAGAGAGAGAGAGAGAGAGAGAGAGAGAGAGAGAGAGAGAGAGAGAGAGAGAGAGGGAGAGAGAGCATTGGCATTAAACTGACACACATTCATATTCTATCTCATATACAAAAAAGTCTGGCTAGCTGTCAAATACAAATTTCTTTTAATTTGTTGCAATTAAAATACTAGTGTTTCTGTACCTTTTGGGAGGACAGTCTAAAAATTAACAGTTTATTCAGCGACTGTAACTCTTTATAATTAATAGACGGATGCTGCAAAGTAAAAAAACAACCGAATATTGTGTCAGAGTAATAAGTCTAGTTATCTAAGTAACTATTGGATTTATTTACATTTGACCTTATTCCACATAAACCATACAACGTGCTTAATATTAAATGTCACATCACGCCAAAGCGTTAAATAAAAAGCCTAATTTTCGTAAAATTAAGGAGAATGACCTGCCCAGCAATAAGGTCGTGAGAGAGAAGTTTGATAACTGTTGAGATGGTTTCTCATGAACTAAATTTTGCATCTCCTATTTCATCATTGTTCCACTTATATAATTATTTCATTACTCAAGAACGTTTTACGAACATCACGTTTAACAATGGACTACCAGAATTTAATACGCGTAGAAGAAGAATTAAACTTTAAGTAGTGTTGTAATGGGAGTTTCGTATTTTCAAACTGATCTAGGTCACAGCCTTGTACCCCTCACGAATGTGTCCTCATATCACATATGCAAGCCCAACTGTGAAAGTTACTAACGGGAGTCAATGAAAGTCACATGGGGTAGAAGACCGAATATGATAAGTACTCAACAGAACCGTTATGAAAACATCACATTCATACATGTCTTTGGGATTATGACGCGAGATATACAATAGCAAACAAATACCCATTCTTATCCACACCCATATTCCCATCCACGATTACGTTTAGATCCACTTCCATGATCACAGGCACGATCTTGATTTACATCTACGGTCACAGCAGCATATGTTCTTCCTCGATTTCTTCACCTATCATTTATTCCGTCAACCATTTGCCTCCATTTGAAAATCGTTGTTCCATAAAGTGCTAAATAATTATTTTGCAGTAAAGCACCCGGCTACTGTTGAAACAATTGTAAATGTTAATAACATATGGCGTCGAAATATTTTCATAAATTTATTCGTTCAGATTTGGTATTGTTTTTTTTTAGATCACCGAATATGTTCGGTAATGTTCATACATACATATATTGGTTGAATATCTATCTCGTCGATGACATGTTTTCAAGGACTTAATTAATTAATTAACAATAGACTGTAGATCTTACCAGATCTTTTTACAGCCTGGCAATTGTACAAAGCATTCCATATCTAATAGATTTTGATTAAACTGATTCCATGCATTTCTTAGACAGTTTTGCAGAAACTGAACCATGCGAGCGTTTTATCCCCGTATTTCAGTCTGTTTGTTTCCTTGGCATTTATATACTTTTATATTTTGAAAGGAATCACTCGACTTTTACTTCTGTAAATTAACTACCCACCCGCCGATCCTGGTACATATATGTGCTTATATTGATACTACATTAAGCCGCCACGCGAATTCTGAATAGAAGACTAGACACGTGACGAGATTATTTTACTAGCGCCGTCGTGACGATTAATATCGCTCCAACAAGAATTCGGGTTGCTGTGCCTATAATAATTTTCCGCAGGTGCGATTCCCACCACAGCCAGACCAAAGGCTACCTGACACGAACAGCCCACAAACAAAATCTACAACCACGCACGCGCGTTTGTATTTCATAAGCTACGCGGTTCTGTTTACTAGTCGCTGCACCGTTTCGATTGTTTTCTCACGTTAGTAAAATGGAGGGTCTGGTTCGGTAACCTTGAGGGTCTATTATAATTCTTCTATTATTCGTCTATAATTCTAACTGGTCGACAACTAGGTCTTGATCAAGTGTGTCGGGATCTGGGTTTTTACTAATTAGGTGTCCCGTTTAATTTTGGTTTTCGTTATCTAGAGGTTGAACGCCCTCTGTATTATTGCCCGGTTCGAGTAAATATATGTGGTGAAACTTATAGGTGAAATAGAGATCTGAGCAGATATATAGAACGAACACTAGCCCCTACAGGTAAACAAATACTTTAATCAATTACAAAAAACAACTATGAGAAGTCATTACATCAGGAATATACTTTTAGAAAATAGAACTTTCTCGAATAACAAAGGAAAACACAAACCAAATTTAGATAAACTAGATGATCTGTTTACTGATAGATTTAGTTCATCATAGGATCGAGTGAACAATCGAAGTCAACGTCTTGTACGTTTGCATAACCGGTTTCTTCGGTTCTCTCTACTTTCACTGTAGCTGTTCAGTCCCCTGGATCTCAGGATGCAACTTTCAACAATCCGTCTCAAGATACCCTCAGAATACCTCTCAGAAGTGATACGTCGCAAGATTACGTCACAGGATTTCACGTCTCAGGATCACGCGTCTCAGGACCTATTTTCTCTCTTTGCTTTCAACAACCCTCCAAATCAGTTCGTCGGACACCTTCGACATCAGTTGTTGTGAGGCAATTTCTTGCAAATCCCCCTTTGCCTACTCTGGTTTCTCTTGCAGAACAGCTTAGACGGATTAAAATTTTCGATGTGGCCATATTAAAACCTAGGACATTTTGTGTGGGGAAACACGCCCAATAATTTGCGTAACCAATCAGTCAAGTCCCTCTGCAGCCTTTCTCGGAGGAGCCAAAATCGGGGTCAGCTTGACCTGGTAGTTTTAGTTATTGTCGCAGAATAGACCCCGAGTGGATTTTGGATTAAACGAATAACTCAAACACAATGTATGAAAGATGGAATTTATGAACTTAATTAGTAAACAAAAATATATGATGTATAAATACAATGATTCTCACACGCTCTCGATATACAATCAATCCAATCACCCTATACAAACATTCATACACTGAAAATAAACCAATAATATTATTTCAATCTGATATACAGATTCAAGAAACCTCGTTTCAGATAATAGTTTATACTGTAAAATATTCACATAATTTCACGTATAGACTAGACTTGAGATTCAAACAATCTCAAGGTGTTCAAATAGGTTTCAAATGTTCTGCACTGTCGGTGAGATTCACATAAATCTCGTGGAATACAACTAAAATTCAAAATGATCTCATGTAAATGAAAAATGTACCCAATGGAAACAACAATTGGAACAAACATATACTTCTTGATTCTTGTACTGTCGTACGATTCAAAAACTGATTAACCGCACAGTTTCACCGAGACTTTGGGTTGGCCCACACTTGTATCGGCCGTTCGTACCCTTCACGAATCCACTACATATACAGCCATACGTATACACACGTACAGACAGCATACATCACATTTGAATTAGGTACATTTACAGTCGTGGATCCACCACATGTACATACCTACCCCCCACACACATACATACATACATACATACATACATACATACATACATACATACATACATACATACATACATACATACATACATACATACATACATACATACATACATACATACATACATACATACATACTTACATACATACATACATACATACATACATACATACATACATACATACATACATACATACATACAGCTCAAGATAGCTCTATTCGTCATCTATACTCGTCAGCTAAATTCGTCAGCTACATTCGTCAGACTCGTCACACTCGTTAGCTACAATAAAACCAAACTGGTAACAATAATGAGTTCTGGAAAATGCTAATACATTAAACTCTAATAGCAACTTGTAATTCACAGTTCACAACGTTTCAAATCTGCGTTGTAATAAATTAATCATTACACGATATGACAATACCAACTCAATAAACTTCGCATATCCAATGAAATATAAATTTAACACTCATCCCTATGGCTATATAACACAATGGAGAACGTGCACTCCTCGACAAGATCCAGAACGACCAGTGTGTCGGTTATAAATTGATCTTGCTCAAATCCATAGGACAGTGAGTAATATTCAGGGTAAAATACCCGTGCATATCATGATTATAATGTCCCACGTTGCAAGTAATTTCCGGCGAGATATATGTTGGTTCCGTCACTTATCTGGAAAAACACTTGTTCAGTCTAGATAACGTTGTACGCATGCACAACGAAAACTAGTCAAATATTTCTAAAGCATGTTATTTTTTTGTTGTTGCCTAATTCTGTCACAGTTACAGAGTTTCTGCGATTTTTCTATTTTGACAGCTTTACCATGAAAATATAATTTACCCTGTCCCTAATAGTCCGTCTGGCTGCTGTCTAAACAAATGCTTAATTAAGAATAATATTCTCCAATCGAAAGAACATTCCGAACATGGCAGTATGGCGATTGATATGCGCCTGTTCTCCATAAACCTAATTAATGGCTCTCTGGTGTATTGTGTGTATTCTTGTTAGATCGCCAGAACTTTACCCCTTCACAAGTTGTAACTCTTGTTTTTACTTGTACGAATAGTATACAATTACAGAAAACCTCTCCCTGATGAATATTTAAGTATCCGGCTAATGCGAGTTCTGATGATCTGACATCATGTTCATGTAGAAAGAAACCCACATTGGACGGTGTCTCAAACGATCATTCTTTGTCTTCACCCAAGAACTGTGCCACGGAGATTTTCTCTTTTCGGTTGAATTAATTTATGTGCAATATTATCAATAGGAAATGCAAATGAGGTGAGTTTATCTGTGAATTCCACTTCATCGTTGCAGAAAACATTCCTGAGTGTTTCATACCCGGTTGTGAAGTTAAAGATCTGACCAGCGGTCGATTTAAGTCATACCTTTGCTCAGATTATAATGGAGTTAATTCGAGGGGTTGGCAACACCAGTATGAAGCAAATCTTCGTTGACAAGTTGAACAAAATTAGTATAGGTGTTTAAATCATTTGTTAGGTTATCAGGCACCTCGTCGTTAAATTACGCAACATCATCACCGCGGTTAGAATCTATGAATTATATGTAATTATTATTATAGTCTTAAATATAAAAATTACAGTTTTGTATTCTTCTAGATAATCGCTGAAGGTTTAAAACTAATTTTCATCTCTGGAAACTAATGATTTTTATATTTTTTATGTTTAACATTCATTTACAATGGCCTTTTGCTCAAAACGTGATATTGGCAGTACACTCTCAAGACGCGGACACAGCTAATCGTTTATTAAATTTTCATTTAACCCCACCCACCTTTTGTTACGGTTATGATAAATAAATATGGTCCGGACTCACGCATTTTAAATATATGAATACAGGTCTATCAAAGTCATGTGTGTAATACAAATGTGGTCGCTTTATCCTGATCGTGATAAACAGTCGCAGATGTGGACATATATGAGATCATGGACGTGACTATGACCGTGATTGTTCTTGTGCATGGGCGTTGATTAGGCACGTATTTGTGCGTTGTACTCTACATTGTACATACTCTGGAAATCAATGATTTATACACAAAGTGTTGAAATTACCTATTGTAAATGGATCTAAAGTCAAATTATCAAGTACAAAATATTCTCTAGATATTTTTGTGCCATTCTAAATGAAGAACCAAAAGGACATCTTTGTAACGGAGACGATAACCAAAGAAAATAAATTGTAGACATCTATAAAAGCAGCAACACTGCATGCATGTCAACAGTGATAGATGCCGTCTCTAAATACGTTTGAGTCTGGAAAATGTGATGCTTTTATAACATTCTTCAAAAGAGTCAAAATATATCAGATACAGTTTGATTAGCAAAACAGATCACATCAAAAAGTTAACACCTTGCTGGAAAAGTAAAATATTGAATACTTTCAACTTCCTCAGATAAAACAGCATCTTTTATAAAAAAAAAAACTTAAACATAATATTAAAGACAAAAATCTAGAAGTATTTCACTCAAAATAAAATCAATACACATTCTGACCTTTCATTATTAAGTAATATACATGTATTAACACACATTTCAGCTCGATATTCATGACTCAATAATGAAACAAGCAAGGAAGAAAACAGGTCAAAAGATTTAGCTGCCATACCCATATTCATTTTAAAGTCTATAAGCTTCATAAATGTAATGGAATCCCAAAATGGAAAACATTCATTACAAAGAGTTACCGTCCTAACAAAACCAACGAAAGATTTAAAACATGACATGTACATTTGGATGATTCACAATGTTTACGAGCTTGAAGACGTTAAAAGAGAAGAAATGGAGACCATATTTTACGAAAAGCCTGATCTCTATACAGCAAACAAGAAGATCTCCACAAAGTTGAAAGATCTTGAATACCAACAAAACGAGGGTTGAAAATGTATGAATTCCTGGAATAGAAATATATGCCGAATAATTAAAAGCTGGAAATAAGTTCAAAGCATTGTGCTATTAAAATAATTGTAATATCAAACATAGTATCAGCATCAACGAGAAATTAATTTTTATAGCAATGCTTAGTGCGTATAAAGAATGTCAGAAATGTTCGCAAAATGGTACTTTAGAAAATGAACGAATTCAAACATGTCCGACCTACCAGAGTGAATACAGTATACTAAAAATTGTACAACAAAATGGTATGCACCAAAACGTGATAAATATACTACTGTAATGTATATTTAATTTGTATTGTTCTTGATCTTTGTCCGTAAACAAACGAGAATAGAGTCTATATATGTATATTTAATTTATTTTGTGTTTGGCATATGTCCGTTATTGATTTTCGAGTAGTTATGGCCTAGATGTGTTTTGTCCTGTTTGTAAGATATAAATAAGTTGTTTACAGTAATTTGAGTTCAGACTCTATCCTTGTTTACAAACTTACAATTTTCTGGAAGAGAACTCTTGACCACATCCTGTAGTTTTATTGTGTTCTATGTTTGTATATAAGGGAGATAAACAAAATTATTTACTCCTCTATTTACACCATTCTATGAAAATATTTTCAGATGTGTTTGAATATAATTAGAGAGAAATCATTTATTTAAATGATTCCTTGGATTACAAAACGCACGTTGATAATTTGGACAATAACACTAGTTTGGGATTATTGCGAATTGAATCAAAAACGTTCCGCATTATATCATTGTGCTAGATTGATGATACATCAAACAGTTCAAGACTATTGGTACATGAGTACATTCGTGATTATTGGAATTCATTCGGAATATTCTTTGCTTTATGATATATGATTGAACATTTAAACATTTTAGGGATTATTTCACAATATTGTAAATTCCTCTTAAATTGTTACTTTGTGACTTAGAGAAATAAATTAAATTGTTTATTTTACTAAACGTGTTCGGAGCCCGGAGTGGCCGAGAAGTCTACTAGCGCTCTCCATTACGGATCACTGCCATCTCTCCACTGTCTGCGTGGGTTCGAGTCCTAGATTCGGCCAACGTGGGTATGTGAGAAAGCTTGCTAGTAGCTACTCGTGGGTCGGTGGTTCTTTCGGGGGGATTTCCTGGGTTCTTCCTCCACTATTAATATTAACCACCATGTATAGCATATTGTGTGCTGAAAATAGCGTTTAACCCTACATCAACAACAAACACATTTGTTGGTTTCTTTTCTTTCTGTTACTAACTTTAAGATTATAAAGTCGTTACAAGAGGTATAACCTATCTGATCATTCTCATTTTTATGTCATATTTGTAGGTTATAAGTAATTTAACCTTAGTTACATACGGAGAAGGGAAAACTGTAATTACAAAGCGCTAATTGACCGTTTGAACTAAGACAATATCTTGAAATTATTAATAATTAATTGATAAAAATTCTGGATTGTATCATTATGACACTTTTGGACTTTTTATAAAACTTTTAGGATTATTTGGGACTAATTACATTATTAACACTACACATGGCACATTATGGGACTCTGTGAAGTAAGATGGAAAGTCCTAGGAGAACACCAAACTGAAGATGGGCATATATTACACTATAATGGAGAGTTGGACAAGTCCATAAATGGAGTAGGCTTCCTTGTAGACAAAGCCAGCAAGGGATGTGTGCTAAAATGCCACCCCATTTCTAGCAGAATATTTCCATTCATCTGAAAGCGTCTCCCTTTAACATCACAATTATCCAAGTCTATGCTCTAACTACCAATCATGATGATGAAGAAATAGAGGAGTTTTACAACAAACTCCTGGATATAATAAACATGGTAAGTAAAAAAAAAAAGACATCCCCCACCATCCAATTCGACTGGCATGCCAAAGTTGGCAAAGATGCTCTAAAAGACTGGGATGATCATTGTGAACCTTCTTGCAATGAGCTTACACATGAATGAGGGAGACGGCTGCTCGAGTTCGCAAACTACAACAACTTGGTACTAGCCAACACCCTTGGCCAACATAAAGCTTCACGATGCTGGACATGGCACGCACCAAATGGAACCCATCATAACCAGATCGACTACATACTGGTTCAAAACTGTTACAGATCTGGCATCAACAGAGCAAAAACAAGAACGTTCACATGTGCTGATGTTGGGAGGGATCACGACCTCGTCATTATGAACTTACGAGTGACGCTCAAGGAAATTAACAAGCCAAAGAAAATCAGTCTCAAATTTAACTTTGAACAACTGAAGGACCCTAACATTTGCAAGTCATTCCAAGTCACAATTGGAGGAAACTTTGCTCCTCTACTTGTGATGGATGTTGATGTTAAAGTGATGACAAACACTTTCAACACAGTCATAACAACAGCTGCCAAGGACATCATTGGCCTCTATCGCCCAAAGAAAAATCACTGGGTTACAGAAGAGATTCAGTATATGCGTGATGCCCAAAGAGACCTCAAAAACACCAGACACACAACAGGGGCAGAGGAGTTCCAAGAAATAAACAAGAATATCAGGAAAATAACTTGAAAAAAAGAAACAATAGAAGATTAGATTGGTCTAAAGTGAACAGAAATAGAGAGCAGTCTGATAAAGAATAACAGCAAAGAGGCATTCCAAATTGTGTCAGACCGCACCAGACAGAAGCAACCAAGAGTCAGTACCATTCAGGACGAAAATGGAAAATGCCTCACAGAAGTATGTGACACTGCAGAAAGATGCACTGAGTATTGTAAAGAACTCTACAACCATCCCTCCACAGGAGACCCAGAATATGCTTAAGTTCCAAACTCCACAAATGATGATGATTTCCCCATTCTCAAAGAAGAGGTGGAGTCAGCAATAAGAGTACTGAAGAATGGGAAGGCGGCTGGAGTTGACAACATCCCAGCTGAACTTATAAAGAATGGTGGGGAATCAGTGATAGAGCTACTAATAAAAATCTGCAACAAGATCAGGAAGATAGGTAGAAAGGCCAACACAGTGGACCCGGTCACAGATTATAACACTCCCTCATAAAGGCAACCTCCAGCTGTGCCAAAATTACAGTTTGATCAACCATGCTAGTAAGGTGATGCTGAAGATCCACTTGAACATGGTGAACCCACAAGCAGAAGAAATAATTGCTGAAGACCAGACAGGGTTCCGGAGTGGAAGAAGCACAACAGAACAAATATTCAATCTTAGGATTCTGTGTGAAAAGTACTCACAACATCAAAAAGACATCTATCTTGTGTTCATAGATTTCAAAAAGTCTTTTGACAGAGTGCGGCATGAGGTTTTGTGGACCACAATGAAGAAGTAGATCATGGGTTAAACGTTTACCAATACCATCAAGCAAATATACGCCAAGGCTACCAGTGCATTAGTTGCTCAAGGTTCTGTGGGGGACTGGTTCAAGACAACAGTTGGAGTACGGCAAGGCTGTCTCCTGTCACCCACGCTTTTCAACATCGTCTTAGAGCGCATCATGAGCGTGGAAAACCACTGTGAGACAGTCAGAATTGGAGGGCGTAACATCACCAACATACCCTTTGCAGACAACATTGATGAGCTGGCAGGCAGTGAAGATGAGCTTGCCACTTTAGTGAAGAACCTGGATGAAACATCTTCCAGATTTGACATGGAATAAGCTCCGAGAAGACAAAGCTGATGACAAATAGTGGCAAACAAATCTCAACCAAGATTCAAGTCTGAGGACAGGAACTGGAAACAGTGGGCCAATTCAAATATCTTGGTTCCATAATCACGGAAGAGGAATCAAGAGCAGAAATATTGTGACGACCAGCACAAACAACGGCAGCTAAGTCAAAGCTAAGACCCATCTGGTAAGACAAAATTATCTGTCTGAAAACTAACATCAGACTATTGAGAGCACTAGTCATCTCAATCTTTCTGTATTCATGTGAGGCCTGGACCCTGACAGCAGAATTACAACGAAGAATCCAGGCACGCACTTGAAATGAGATGCTACAGAATTATCCTTGGCATCTCATACATGGACCACATCGCAAATGAAGTAGTGCGAAAAACCATCAGGCACAAAGCAGAAGATTATGAAGACCTCCTCACCACTGTCAAAAAGAGAAAGCTGAATTGGTATGGCCATGCCAATAGAGCCAACAGTATATCCACAACAGTAAAGCAGGTCAGTACCTAAGTTGGCAGAAGGAGAGGTAAACAGAGAAAAAAGTGAACTGACAACATCACAGAATGGACCAGATAAAGTTTTGCGGAGACACATGCATTGGCACATGATCGCGACAAGTGGAGAGAAATGGTCAGATGTTCAGCAGCACAGTGCCTCAACGACCACATTAGGTCAAGAGACTTATGATGATGATGAATGTAGGTTCTCTTAAATTTTAACGTATAGCTTAGATAAATAAACTATTTATTTATTTTAAAAAAGCTTGTTGATTTCCCTTCCTTTTGTCACTAAGTTGAACACTATAATTTTGGCAATGTTATACTAGAATAATCAATAACATTTTGGAAGAAACTGAAGAGATAATCTCCAAAAGTTGATTTAAACTGTGTCTTAAGAAAGCTGAGAAATACACAATATAAACCACTTCATGCTAGTCTATGAAATTTGTAATAAATTAAAAAGTTGTAAAAGTCACCCAAACGCTGATACAATAAGAAGACATATAAACTTCTCTAAAATATTTTGCAGGAAAGCTATACACCATCAGCAACAAATTTTCCCGGTATTTTTGTTAAAAGGGTGTACAATGTTAACAAATCTATAGGCCACAAATTACAAAGAATTAACAAACATCAATCTAATATCAGTTGATAAGATAAGATTTTTATAATGATCATTAAATTGGATTCTTTTCTTATCAATACTAGTTTACCTATCTAATTTCAACTACTCACATATGAGCCACTCAATTTCTTTGATATGTTCCCTTTTGACAACAACAGCTCTAGACCAAACAAATGTGCTGACAGTTCTATCGCTGAAGTAAGAGAAGCAGTTTTTACACAATTTAAAATAACAAAGGTTTAGTATTTCTCCGATTATACGTTTTTTCTATCATTTTTCATTTTATTTATTTTGTATGTTCAACTCGTAAACATTTGCAAGTTCTTCTATATTTCCAATTAGTTATGACGTCATAATCTTACCTTGGGTCAGTTT
This sequence comes from Unio delphinus, assembly GCA_029339505.1. Classification (NCBI taxonomy): domain Eukaryota; kingdom Metazoa; phylum Mollusca; class Bivalvia; order Unionida; family Unionidae; genus Unio; species Unio delphinus. Next base: position 7,850,105 of record JAQISU010000219.1, on the reverse strand, counting down.
ATATTTTTATACTTTTCTCCAAATACTTTTGGTTTCGTCCATAATTTTCTTTTTTTTTTCTTTCTCTCTTTTAGACTTATTGTTCGAGTTCTGTTTTAGAACTTTTTTAAACAATTATTTCAAGACCTTTTATATATACTCTCATCTCTTTCTTCTTTTTTAGGTAAATAAAGATCGAGGCATGTCTTCTTTTTGACCTGCAGGTGAATGTTGTTATCTCTGAATACCATGAAAACTTTGTTCCATTACCCGTTCTACTTATCTTAATTGATTTCAAATCTGTAGATTGACGCGATCAAAATCTTGCGTATCTATCATCTCGCGAGGTGCATCGTGTCCCTTTCGTGCAACTGTAGTTTGACGCGATCAAAATCTTGCGTACCTATCTCGCAAGGTACATTTTGTCCCTTCGTGAAACAGTAGGTTCTAGTGGATATTTAGGATGTGTTTCTGTTTGTTCTTCTGCATTTCTAAAAGTGTTTAATCTATCCTGCAAATCAAGTGCTAATGTACAGGTAGAACATTGTCTCTTAGCTAAATCTTTACCATTTCAATCTTTCGGAAATTAAAATCGTGTCAATGGTCTAGTGAATTATGTAAGTTTTCTTCCACTTTTATCGACGATCGTAACATTAACCATGTTATTGGAATCGTCCTTATATTTAATGTGTACATCATCCTTACCATCTTGGCACATATCTCTTGCATATTAATTTACAATGTCTGGAATTAATTTATAATTGATGTTCAACAAATTTTAAATTATGATGAAATTGTAATACCTGTTACCAACGACATCTGTTTTAATAGCTGATGACGAATTACAACCTCGAAATGTACATAAAAAATAAAAAGTGAATAATAACAAATTTTGAAAACGTATATAATATTGATGTTTGAACCATGACTCAAAAGTTCAAATCACTCACATTAATAATTACACAGTGTACACAACGACAGAAAACTCAGAATTGTTAGGATTCTTTTGTCAGAGATCTAGGGCATAACCGATTAGCATTTTTCTACCGATTTCCGATTCCGGATTTTGGGCATGAAATTTTATATCTACTGAATCTTAAACTGTTTTTGAAACCTAAACATTGATGAATACTATAATACCATAAATTAAACCTAAACATTGATGAAAACTATAATACCCTAAATTAAACCTAAACATTGATGAATACTATAATACCATAAATTAAACCTAAACATTGATGAAAACGATAATACCATAAATTAAACCTAAACATTGATGAAAACTATAATACCATAAATTAAACCTAAACATTGATGAAAACTATAATACCCTAAATTAAACCTAAACATTGATGAAAACAATAATACCCTAAATTAAACCTAAACATTGATGAAAACTATAATACCCTAAATTAAACCTAAACATTGATGAAAACTATAATACTCTAAATTAAACCTAAACATTGATGAAAACTATAATACCCTAAATTAAACCTAAATATTGATGAAAACTATAATACCCTAAATTAAACCTAAACCTTGATGAAAACTACAATGCCCTAAATTAAACCTAAACATTGATGAAAACTACAATACCCTAAATTAAACCTAAACATTGATGAAAACTACAATACCCTAAATTAAACATAAACATTGATGAAAACTATAATACCCTAAATTAAACCTAAATATTGATGAAAACTATAATACCATAAATTAAACCTAAATATTGATGAAAACTATAATACCATAAATTAAACCTAAACATTGATGAAAACTATAATACCCTAAATTAAACCTAAACATTGATGAAAACTATAATACCCTAAATTAAACCTAAACATTGATGAAAACTATAATACCATATATTATACAAATGGCCATTATCTGTACCCGTTAAAGTATATCATTATAAAAAAAAGGTTTTACACTTGACATGGTTTAATCCAATTTTAATGGCAAGTACTAGCTATGTCACAGAGATAATCTAATTTAATTGTTATCGTAAAACATGAAGATGAAAAGGTGATTGTCCCTGAATACATGTACATGTTTTTTTGACTGGGTTCAGTCGGCATTTGAACTTTAGCGGACACTGGGCAAACTTTTTCAAGTTACGCAGCTGATTTCTTTGATGCAGCCAGACATTCAACATCGGCATACTATCTGTATTATTAAACACGTTAATAGTATTACTAGTTGATTGTTTCTGCATGGATTAAATATAAGTAGTTTTATGGTATGGGGGAGGGGGGGTCAATCGTACGTACGCAGGTGAGGGGGTGTAAAAAAAAGTACGCATGTGTACAGGGAGGAAAGAGGGGCCAATCTTTGCCAGATTTTTGCGTACGTACTAAATGCAGTATGGTAATCAAATAAAAGAAACAGATTTATAAGAACTTCTTGTAAATTTGTATATTCGACCTGTGCAAACTGTACCATTTCTATATGGAACTTTACATTCGATTAAAGGTAAAGATTTTTTTTATTGCTCATTAGACGTTAAACATTAATCTGAAACGTTTCATTGCACATGAGGTACGTACATTTACTCAGAAGGAGAGCAATTTTTCAGTACTTGGACTCAAACATAACAAAGTAGCTGCTTATTCAACTCGTAAAATATAAACCAGACGCAAAATGTATTACTCATAAAAGCAACTATTATTTGCAGCAGGCGTAACTATTAGAGAAGCTGTTACAAGCAGCCTAAACTTTACCGGCAGTATATATGTCCGGTATGTTCAACATGCGTGCCCACGGACAGTGTGCGGCCAGTTCATCACATTGTACGGCCTGTGGCAATAAAGGCAAAAGTTTTTGAAAATATGCATTTTAATTAAAATTCATAATTATTGTTAAGTTGCTAATCTTGCTCATGCGGGCCACGACCTAAAGAATTTTACATTTGTGTGTATGCCCCCTGTCATAAACAGTTGGACGCTCTGATCTATATGTTCAAATGAATCTGTTCATGTTGGAGCCGATATACAAGGTAAGTGATTGACTTCATTTCCACGACAGTGGTGTTTACTTGTTTCTTTCTTTTTTTATGGGTTAAACACCATTTTAAGCACATGTTCGGCTATACACTGCTGCCATTATATATCGTAGAGAACCACCGACCCAAGGGAAGGTACTGGCAAGTTTTCTCAAATATCCACATTGAGCGGGTCTGTGACTCGACCCACGCGAACAGAAACAAGATGTCAGTTATTGGTAAGACCAGAACCTTAGACCATTTAGCTGCCAGGAGCCCCTATAACGTCATTACCGTAACATCTAGTTTGAAATTGGGATGTATACCGCATTTTCCATTGCGAATTTTGAAAATACCTATGGGGTATAACTGAAATCAAATAAATCCTTAAATGTTTGCATTAATAGCTTTAACAATGAAAAGTGAAGGTATTTCGTTGCTTGTTGAAACGTCTTTGTTATTTTCAGCACCTATCCTTTTTTAAGAATCTTTACGTCACACATCTAGCGGTTGCTTACCCGCCAAACACTTTACTTGTATCACTACCGAGTCTCTCTCAGAGAGAAGTTAAGGAGAGAATAAATGTTCCGAATGAACTAGTTTGAAACCTTCGTCCTGAAATGAGATTGGTCCATACCTAGTCTGGTATCCTGAACTTCTTGACAGGCTACGAAGGTGTGAAGAAAATCCGAGTGCTGAATCATACATCAGCGCTGTGCATTATGGGAAATGTTTTTGAAAATTCGGTCATTTCACAAATAATGGATGGTGATTTATGGTTTTAGACTAACAGAACTGTGATGCAATTGTCAAATAATAAACTCTATATAGCGATGCTCTCAAGACAACAATAGACGGCGTGAATGTATGAAGAAATTTCCAGACTGGTATGTTGTTTCAAGATGCTGGGCTCATAAGCAAAACTTTTGGAGTAGGAAATCAAAAGGTTTATAATAAGAGCTATCTGCTCGAGTAATGGTTGGGTGTGTTTCAGTGTACTTCTTGGGGTATCATACAAATCCAGATAAAACCCCACCGAGGTGATCATTTGCTGCATATTTTTATATTCTGTCCAATTTAGTTTGCCTCTTTTTAAACGCACATTTTTACTTCATATATATATATATATAAGTCAATTGCCGCGATGTCTCACAGAATGGTGCCACCAGTTAAGATTTACAAATTAACAAATCAACGTCATTAATCTAATCAAAATTAAACAAAAATGAATAATTTAAAATTCTTGTAAAAACTAGTCAAGTTTTACACATTGATGATTTCTATAAAGTGCTTTTATGTTGTCTTTACCTTGCTGATGCTCAGTAAAGTAACTGTACATGTAATTAGTTTATCATGTCATGCGTTTTGAAAATACTTGAGTGATAATTTTCTGAAACTGGGATGGTTTCCCACACGGATATTAAAGTAATACAGTAAATTGTATAAACAAATTTAACCAATAAAAATATAGTAGTTTAGTATCGCTTCCTCCCCTGACCTTGAAAACGTGAAACTCTTCCGGTTTCACCTGCGAGATATATGAACTCCACAGAATTAACAGCAATAAATCAACACCTGTAACCGTGCACCTGTAACCGTGCACACTTGATCAGTTATGACAACAAAAAAAGGTAAAATTAAGTGGGTTATCGCACGGTGTTTTTATTTATTAACACAACTGAATATTTCTTTCTCTCTTCACCCTAAAAATGAAACTTGTTCAATACAATTTAATTTAAATCTCTCTCTCTCTCTCTCTCTCTCTCTCTCTCTCTCTCTCTCTCTCTCTCTCTCTCTCTCTCTCTATATATATATATATATATATATATATATATATATATATATATATATATATATATAGTTAACGCTTAGAAAAGAATTGCCATCTGAACTGTCTATTTGTCTGTCTCTGTCTCTGTGTTTAATGTGTAGAGAAATGCTAATTCAAAATTGGTAAAACGAGTGATCTAACCTATTCCGTTCCAGTACAGTAGGCTTCAACTGGAAGCCATACAGATGATTTTATTATTTTCAGGAGCAAAACGAAATTGAGACACTCACTAAAGAAAAGTCTCTAAACAAAACAATTAATATCGCTGCGTGCGTCCAAAAACTTTGTTTTAACTTATCAAGTGTAACTTGCTTTAAAATCAATAACTGGTATGTTCCTTCTCATTACATTCATTTATTTATAAAATAGCACAGATGAAACAATCATTTAGTTTTCATCACCTAATCGATATTTTGGAAAATTTAGTAGGCTGAATTATTAGTGAATGATTTACATCAATTAAATTGGCAATATTCGAATAAAACCACTTTAATGTAGCTTTTTAAAATCTTTACCCACAACTTTTGTACCTGACTGTCATCAGTAAGTTAGTTACGAACAGTTCTATTACAAAAATAACGACATTGAATTGTATCCCATATTAACATTAACTCTATAATGATCCGGTTCAATATTTTTAAAGTAATTTTTAACTGACATAGAAAAAATACAATCGTACTCTTTCGTAAAATTCATTATATCAGCATAAACAAATACACGTGAAACAGTAAGTATACATTCCATGTTCATATCATTTAGAGGTTCGTGAGTGCGATTTAGATTTTTAAGGTAGCTTTAACAATTTTAGTCATATCGCTACGATGTCTGCAGTGAGGCAGTTAAAAGTGATGTCTAGTACTGGGTCATCATGCCGCAGATATGATGCATAATTTCTAACCCAGTCACATTATCCTGACACCAGACCGACCAGTCCTAACACTAATTTCTTAGTGAATATCATTTATATATCATAAAATTAATCATGCTTGTTAATTATGTTAAGCCAACATGTTTTAAGTAATGGCTGATCAGAAAAATGTCAGGAAAGGACACACTTCTATCCTAATCCTCTTGGTTTCTTACTGTACAAAAATATGAAACCTAATTATAAGAAAACAATCATTAATAGCCACATTTGCATATGCAGATGTATCGAGAGCAGATGCGAATGATTACAGCAGTATAGGGTCACGTATTACCTAAAGAGAAAACTTTAGCGAAGTTAACATTATGTAACTCGGAACATGACTCGAACTTTTTCATCAAACTCGGAAGGAAAAAGCTCTTAGAAACTATTGGACGAGTACAAATAAATTTATTTCGTTTTCGGTTATTCTTCTTCGGCTGAATGCGCCATACCTGATGGGACAGAAATGGATGATCATGTTTCCAAGAACTAGTGTGCCCAGTCGGAATACCTCGGAACCTTTCTGCATAAGTCCATCTCAGAATTTTTTCAACGGAGTGATACAGCCGCAAAATGGCGAAAATCTTTTGCTGGCGTTACTTAAAGTAGATTTCACTTTTGTAGATATTTTTTCCCTTCCGATGACCTTGTATTTTGTTATAAAGTCGGTGATTTGACCAAAGCTGAGATTTATTAGGTGGGGAAAAAAAACGTTCACTGGTGTCAATCTGTATTAGCGTAAGAAAAGTAAATCTATGTGACCAACTTTCACGTCCTATAGTTATAATAATGATGCAAGGAACACCCTGGCATTATACTTTTGCTTGTCTTAGAATATACCTAGCACATAGAACTATGTTATCTGGATCTTTTAACATTAAGTTATGCAGTGGCGTAGCTGCTGGGGGGGAGGGGGGGGGCAGGGGGTCCAAGTTGCATCGGGCGCCGTCCTGGGGGGGGGGGGGGGAGGGCCGGAAGAAGAGGATTGGAGGAATCAATGTATACTTTTACAAAGTGTGCTTCAGAAGAAACAACTAAGTAAACAACTAAGTCCGTGCCAGGATGTCTGGATGATTGAAATTAACTCTGGTTCATACTGAATCTGGGTCACGCGTACTTATCCAGTCACCTCGGGCGCCAAATACTCTCCGCTACTCCGGGAAGGGGGAGGAGGGGAGGGGGGGGGCGAAAAATATGAAAATTGCACCAGGGGTTGAACACCCTCGCTACCCCACTGTAGTAAAGAGGTAGAATGTTTGGAAACGAGGCGAACTTTACACATGAAAATGCAAGAGCGTGAAATGTAATGATAGTCTATAATAGTGGTGTGTTACCTATCTGAGTGCCTCTAACAGTGTACAAGTTTGTGTGATTGTAGGGTTTGACGCCATTTCTCATAAATTTATAGGCCATACATGGCGTCCAGTACATCTGATGGAGGAAGAACCAGGAAAATCCCGAGAAGAACGACCGACCCACGCCAAGCGACTGGCAAGCCTTCTCACATACCCACGTCGGTCGAGCCTACACAAGAACTCGTGTACACAGAAGTGCGATGTATGAGTGATCTGTATACGCGAGTGCATTAGTCCACTCAGACCCCGGGGTCCCAAGTATACAGGTACCATAACACAAACCAGTACAGACAGTATTTTATGGGAATACCCAAATATTTAGAGTGCAATCTTTACGACGGGTAATCTCAATTTTCACCGGAACAATTATCGGTCATTTAGGCTAGGCTGATCAAGAAACTCCCAATTTCGCATGTTAACTGATCCATCCAGGTAAAAATCCATATATATATATATATATATATATATATATATATATATATATATATATATATATATATATATATATATAATATGGTGGATGTTCTTGTTTTTGAAATTCATCCAAGTACACAATAAGTAAGAAGCTTACACATTCGGCTGTAAATATATTTTAAAAAATACCTCACATCCCCACCCCCACCCCAATAATTAGGTTATTCTTTTTACGTTCAAATTTTGCAAATGTATGCTCATAGCATTTACGATCGAAGTTCTTAAAGCAATGGTGAAATCTTTAACTACCCAATAAATTAAAAAATTCTGGTTTTCTCGTGTTACTCTGCAATAGTATTGATAAAACAAGATTATCCATACAAATCCCGAGAAAAGAAAATCTTAACAAAGCGATTGCTTTTATGTTGTAGTTGGAGGGGGGGGGGGGTGTTATAGAGAAAACTAATAAGTATGGTTAGCTTACTCTAGCAAAAATGAAAAAGCCAGGTTATCACACAGCAAAAATGAAGAAAGTCAGGTTATCACACAGCAAAAATTTGCAGACAAAAACGGCGCTTTTCTGTTCTTTCATACTCTCAGCCTGGTATAATCATCCAAAACCTACCCCATCCCCAGGTAGGTAAAAGCTGAATCTAAAATCCAAAACATGTGTGGTCATCAACAGAACTAATCATATCCGGTGTTTGGAAGTTTGCCCTAAAACACTGCATAAAAACTTGGCGAACAATCAACGGAAAGGTTTGAGCTTCACGCACAAACCACAATAATGACATAAACTAAAATAATTAAATTTTAGTTGTTTTTTTTATTCTGCCTTTCGTAGGGGAATAGTTAGTTGTAGGCGTAGTAAAATGATGCGTTTATTACTGATGCAATTGTGATTTTAAGTGAGTTGTGGCCAAACAGAGCATGTGGAGCTTACTGGGAAACTTTACTCCATTGAATCGGTCAACCAGTGTGAAACGACCACTGTGAGAACAAGCTAGATGCTGTCTTCATGACCAGCTAAGCTCAATATGCAGGCAAACTGTATTGAAGTTATGGGACATTTTTGTACTTGACATATACATAGATGTCATTTATACACAGGTAAAATATGCTGATGTATGCATTCAAACAGACAGACAGCGGGACATCCGGGGGACGGACTGGCAAACTATCAGCATATTATACTCATGGGTGTATCTTTTCTGTACTAATTGAAGCACGTACACATGCATCTATGTGCCAAATGATCTTAAGGAAAATACATTAATTTAATAATTGTAATTATCACTTGAAATCTAAACTTCTTTAAATCATATTCAATTAATCTAGCACTCCAATCCACCAGTAAAATGTCGAATATCTTAACGAATACAACTGTTCCCACATCGGCTTTCCCATGGTGTTTTCATCTGCGTGCTAGCATACACAGGTTCTAGATTTCCACAGAGTGTATGACTTTTCAAATAATTGAAACCATGACGTGTTTCATACCTCATTCCAACTGATTATAAAAGATTCACGACGTTGTGGAAAACAGAAGGATAAGAGGCATCATTATCAGTCCTAAATGTTTGAGGATACGTAATCCTATCTTTGTCAGATGATCCAAAAATGTTTTAAAATGTCAATGCCTCTGGAAAAAAGACATTTGATCAAGTTACTTTTTTTAAGACTGATTTTATTCAAAATGAAAACAAAGTAGCTCTAGTTGATGAACCTAGATTAAAAGAACAGATACTAGAATTTCATCTAGATCCCAAAGCATAGTTTCGGAAACAATACAGTTAAGTATCACCATCATCTCGTTACAATTGCCAAACAATTGTAACAAACATCCTACAAGGTATCGTTCGGCATAAATAGTCTTATTTGTTTTACTAGACTGTACATTGACGTGCTTAGTATTTGTGGCATATTTATAAAGGAAGCTGGCAATATTGATATTATTTAATGCATTATTATTGGCATTATTTAATGCTGAAAATAGTATTAATAATGCTACGGTGGTGCTGAGTCTAGAATTTAAATGATATTTCAATTTTGTTGGTTGTTTCGCGATAACTTACATATTGACCTTGATCGGTGAGGTGGCAGTATTAACATTGCAGGGGCCCATCGGTAAGCTTTGCATAAGGGCAAAAATGACCTAGCTATTAACATTGCAGGGGCCCATCGGTTAGCTTTGCATAAGGGCCCGAATATCCTAGCTATTAATATTGCAGGGGTCCATCGGTAAGCTTTGCATAAGGGACCGAAATTGCTAGCTATTAACATTGCAGGGATCCATCGGTAAGCTTTCCAACAGGGCTTTTATATAGGGGACCAAACACGCCACTTGTTCAATTTCAAATCTAATTTAACAATGACCTTATGAACTTTCCTATGTTTTTTGTTAATCAATGCATGTTTGACTAGATATCTTTTCCTCGTAGACTGTTTAACAGAGAAGATGAAACGAGGAAAGAAAGGTTATCAAGTTTCGGTGGAAAGTCATATATAAGTCAAATAAATACATCAAAATGCTTTTAAAAACATTCACATACCTAAGTGTTAGCGAATAAGGGCCAAACATACTTCCTCCCAATGTCAGATCGGTTCAAACATATGCCATACATATGCGTTTTCGCAAGAAAACGAATTTCCATTAACTTACATGAAATAAATTTCGTTCAGACAATAAAAATTATGCCCAAGTAATCCAGTTTAAAATATTCCATTGTAGGAATTGAAATTAAAAATTCTTAACAATAAAACAGATTTGATTGTACTACAAATACATGTTTCTGAATTCAAAACAGTAAACTCGTGTTGGCTTAAACAAAGTTGGCTCGAACACTTAGATTACTCAAACTGGTGTTCAAGTAGAATATTTATCATAATGTTAAACCGCGTTTACTTGAACAATGGACGTTGAAAAATTACTGTAACTTCGACCACAATCAAGCGCTTTTTTAAATTTCGAAATTAATATTTCGCTGACTGTTCTTATTTTATCTACAAAAAATGGGCAGATAGTCACCGATGTATGGAAGGAGCTGGAATTTAGAAGGTTTAAGTTTCACAATTGCATACCATGTCACGTTTCACATACCATGTCACGTTTCACATACCATGTCACGTTTCACATACCATGTCACGTTGGCGTGATTAAATCATCTCGGTAAATAATTGTAACCTAAAAACAAAACTATAAGATCCAACTACGATTCCGTTACAAAATGTAAAAACCCAAGCTTTATTTTTAAATAGACTTTATATGTTTCTTGGTACACTGGATGCTAAATATTGTATTTCAAAATGACTTTTTGCCGTGTACCATGTTTGTCTGTACAACTATCATATTTGTAGACTATTTTGATATTTTATTATATCTTTATGCACAATAAATTAGTGGCTACTTGAGTCAAAGTTAATAATGCCTGACATAAATCTCATCAGCGTTTCATAAAAGTGGAGGAATTTTCGGGCGTGGGCAGAAAGTTAAATTTAAAACTTCACTTCGTTTGACAAGAATAAATTTCAGAGAGCCTAAGCGGTGAGAAATAAATTCAGCATGAATGGGGGTAAATTTGAAACGGTATCAATTTATTCACCACAATTACTGATAGTGTGTTAATTTGATATCCATTACTCAGCATATATAGAAAATCCGCTTATCTCTCCTATACGAATCGAAGAGTAATGCTTGATTAATTGGTGTTTAACGCCTCACCAGCACATTAAAGACCATTTAGCGTTTATGCAGTCGTTGAAAAGTTCCACTCCAAAGAAACGCAACTGCAGCCAACCCATACCCCAGGTTTATTCAAACCCGAATACAACAGTCCGGCACACGAACCAGTAAGCTTGCACAGCTTCTAAATATTAGAGGAAATATCATAGAATCCCGTAGTATCTTGAATCAACCCACCGGGATTCTACTCCCGCTTCTTTTTATCTTTTGTCATGAAAATTGCGACCAAAAAGAGACCTAGTAAATTAAACATTCCATACACAACCATTTTGATACCTTATAAAGTGTGATCTGCTAAATTTCTTTAAATTAGTTTGGAAAGGTCAGGCACGTGCACACTTTTGTAACACGTACGTTATTTTACTTAGGTCGCTACATCAACAAGAAGCAGACTTGCTAAAAAATACCAGCTATTGGTATAAAATTCATTTCCAACTTTGACAATGCCCGATACGTCACTATTGTCAAAGTAACTCTGCTACAATAATATTATTTTGCATTAATTGAAGCTCGCAACTTATCTTTCAGACATATACACACAGAAAGTACACACTCGCACGCACGCACAAACGCACACACACTCACAGACACAGAGTCCTGAATGACAGTGGAGCTGCAGTAAATCGGTTGAGCGTCGGACTCGTAATCAACGAGTCGCGAATTCGATACCCGACGGGTCAGTCCTGTATGCTGGTCAGAGTGACCTAGGGAAAGAAACATACTCCCGTTTTCTTTAATGTGATGTATGCAAATAAATGTATAAACCAATCATGAACAGTCAGCAAGTGCAATTTCTTTTCTTTTTATATACAAATTCTCCACAAATCTTCAGTATCAAAAAGAAAATGGCTTTACTATGGGGGCATTAATATTATGAAACTCGCACAAATCTAATTGTAAACAGACTAATCGAAACATTCGTATCGTTTTTCATTATATTCAACATAAAAATTGTTTGCGTATCGGGCAATACAAAGGAATTGCTGACCCAGTTTTTAAGTAGGAATTCCCCTATGCATGTTCGGATTGACTCAGTGGTGTATATAAAACCCAGCGCATGTATACCAGCCACACAGTAGGGTTGGTAACAACTTGCTGCTTTGCGTTGCATGTTGGAGTGAACCCGATTTCATACAGGTAAGAAAAACTTTAAATTAGTACAACTATATTGTAATCATGCGTTAAAATGATAAATAGCTAAAGCTAGAGAGTGTTACACAATATATGCAGTTTCAATTTAGTCTAAAAATCATGTATGACTCACGGGTTTCATTTTTAACATGTGCATAGTTGATCGTAAATGTATGATAAACCATATGCACTGGCATGCATTAAAAACTGCACGAGAAGCCATTTTCTGACAATGATGCAGACTGGGTCTAAATAATCCTTTATCTTATGGTTGGTGCTTCCTGGACACTGACGTTTAACTTTACTCCGACGACATTGACGGTGACGATGAAGTCCAAGTTCATTAAACTTTACAATGATTCGTATTGCTTCTATGTATGTGACATATGTTGTATCGATTAAGTGCTTTATGGCACAGCAGCATAACTCTAATATGATGGTAGGATTCCAACTGGCACCATGTCGAGTCCAGCACACTAACAACTGAGCCACCACAGCAACAGGATCAGGAACTTTACCAAATTCTTTGGACTGAAAGACTGGTCGAAGCGTGCGTGTATGTATGTATGTATGTATGTATGTATGTATGTATGTATGTATGTATGTATGTATGTATGTATGTATGTATGTATCTATGTATGTATCTATGTATGTATCTATGTATGTATGTATGTATGTATGTATGTATGTATGTATGTATGTATGTATGTATGTATGTATGTATGTATGTATGTACAACGAGAGTATATTTAAGCCATTTTTCAGAACATGATAGGATATTGAGACCACTCCGGTGGCCTATTGGTTAGAGCGTCCGCCTTTGATGCGAGAGATCGCGGGTTCGAACAATTGCCGAGTCTACCAAAAACTTATAAAAATGATACTAACAGCTGCCTCGCTTGGCGCTCGGTATTAAGAGGTTAGTGTTAAGACTGGTCGGTCAAGTGTCAGGATAATGTGACAGGGTGGGACAAGTCCACGACATGATGCCCCAATGCCAGACATCACCATAAACTGCCACACTGCAGACATCGTAGCGACATGACTGAAAATGTTCAAAGCTACGTTAAAAACCCAACACACACACACACACACACACACACACACACATTTTGTGGGAAGACCCACTGTCACGCTTTCCCACATACCCACTTTGGCTGAGCTTGAGACTCGAACAAACGCGTATAGAGGCGACATGTCATTGATCTATAAATGATAGTGCATTAAACCAGCTGTACAAACCAAAACTTTAAAATGATTTTGTGGAGAAAAAATGCATCACATCCAAAGTACACAGGACTCTTGTTGTCGGTTGGAAGTATGGCTTGAAAATTGCTTGTCTTTCTTTCTGTCTATCTTTCTTTTTTTCTTTATTTATTTATTTATTTATTTATTTATTTATTTTTTTATCGTCAATATCTTTCTTTACTGGCATTGTACTAATTGAAGAGCGCATCGAAGTATTCTCAAATGTATGTGTTTGAAAGAAACAGACAAATTTGGCAGGATGCAGTAGAACTGTACAAAAGGCTATTAGTCTTACAAACCTTAAAATATCATTAGATGTGTCAGTTGTTGTTGCTATTGTTGTTGTAGGTTTAACGCCATTTTTGTACAACAAGATAGGCTATACATGTCGGCCAGTATCAATGGTATAGGAAGAACCCTGGCCCGATGTGCCCTCTTAAGACATTACAAGATGTAATTAGGTTTAATTTACCATATTTCTATCCATTTTTCTATCTTTCTATCCATTTTTCTATCCATTTTTCTATCGATTTTTTAATTTTTGCAGCTTTGACCAAAGCATGCAAGTACGTTTATAAGTTATTTTCACGTATTTGACAGTCATGTTTTTAAGCGAATTCATTTCTAGAGTGTTCTATGAACGTTCTGACTTAGATAATTACACTTAATTATTATATTTAAAGAATTTATATCACAATTCAGTTGACGGCTAAGCTGCAAAATGTTGTCGTACGTCTCGTATTAAAATCACAATATTTGGCTCGTTATTGATCCCGGATGTTAAACATGCACAAGAGTTCGCCTGGATTTTAAGATTTGCGATTGCTATATTTAGACAGTTTACTCAGCATGACTGGGTTCAGGTGTAAAATTTACCTATCAAAAGTAGGCCATAACTCTATAAGTGCTGATAGCGTCTAGGTTGCATGGTTTGCATAATTTGCAATTAGAAAATTTTAGCATGAACATTTATAACAAAATCGTTCCATCACGAAATTCTTATCAAATTAGATTTAATGAATATATCTCCAAGTTACATTTTTGGATGCCCAGATTTGTCTAAACGTCGTATTATAAGTTTTTTTTCCCCAACTCATCACTGTGTGTATCAAATAACATTGTACTTTCAATGCAAACACATTAGTCGAGAAATCGGAGACACCTGTTGTTAACACTGTCTACACTATTATCTCCAGTTGATTTGGCCAATGGGAGAAAGCTTGCCAGTAGCTTCTCGTGGGTCGGTGGTTCTTTCTGGGGTTTTCCCGGATTCTTCCTCCACCATTAATACTGGCCGCCATGTATAACCCATCGTGTGCTGAAAAATGGCATTAAACACAACAACAACAACAATTTTGTTAAACATATTGTTTTGAATAAATCCTGATCCAAATGATAACCACACTGCGCACTCGTGAAAACGCAGCTATTCAGTGGCGTACTAAGGGTACATGGCGACGACGAAGGCCCAAAGGGGTGTCGGCCAAAAGCTCTGGCTATCAGGGCAAACTGACCCGTCCATCCCCCACGTACCCTTTATTACGCTGATGTACTTATTTGAAAGCGCGATTTATAAATAATCCCTTCATTAAAAGGCCCGTAATAGAAACATTTATTTTATAGTATTAAATCACTCACCCAATACAATTATGAATCGTATGCAGAGTTTCGTTCTGTTACGTTTTGTAAAGGACATACCCTACCTTGAACAGTGAGAAGAAATCTAGATATATGACGATGTAGCCCCACCCATCCCCCGGGCAAGGCGAATGAGGCAACCGCCTTGCGCCCTGCACTTTCAGGAAATCAACTCCGCAATGCAATGATTTTTATTGGGGCCCCGCTCATCGCTGGCTGCCCTGGGACCCATCATGCTGCCCTGGGACCCATCATGCTGCCTTGGGCCCCGCACAACCTAGGACCGGGTTTGTGACGATGCGTGACATTTTCTTGCCTTATTTTTTCCCCCTTAAAAGTATAAATGCCAACTGTCGGCCAAGAGTACATGTTTTAGTTGTAAGAATAGCCTCCGATGCTAGAAAAAAGAAAACATGGCATTCCATATTTTTATATTTAATAATATTATTTTTGATACTGTATTGTAAGGTGTACAACAACATGTGTCAGGGATGGTATAAATATCGCAGGATGTTGCTTGATGACCCAGCTTAAAGTTTTTTTCCAACTAAATAATACACTTATCGGCATTGTGCAAACTTCATTCATCTCATTGTGTAAGTCAAGTATATTTTCTATGAAACGATGTCAAGCTATTGTTTTATTAGAAGTAAACACAAATATGAGCCTTGGTTTACACAGCGTCAATCACTGCATCGCAGTATTGAGACATTTATCGACACGCAATAATCTAGGCTTTAAGAATGCATCTGCCATGATTTGTTGCTGATGTCTGTGATAAACAATCAATAGAAATATCCAAAATACACATTTATCAGTTATAACATGAACAAGTATTAATTTCACAAAAATCTTTAGGGATCAAAAATTTATTTAATAAACTTTTCGAATCAAACTAAAACATATTAAAGTAAATAATTAAAAAATAAAACAATGGCAAGGGCAGGAGATGTTAGATAGTCAATATACTTAGTAGGAATAGTAGGACTGCGTATTTATATTGGGAGGGGATGATCTAACGCATATAGACAATATATGCACTGGTACACGTACAAGTATGTATGCCCTGTTGTGAACAATTAATACAGTATTTCGCAACTTCCAGGTCAATTCTACGGATCAGACATGGAATGTATTCCAATTGTTGTCGTTCGGACCACTTCCGTTCTTTACGAAAAAAAGGATTATCCATGAAGTGACAAATGCATTGAACTATATCTTTTATTCGCAACCTCAAAGCAAATCTTCTTGTCAGTCATTTTTGTCTATAAATGACGGCCCAATTATATCTCCAAGGCGTATTTATTTCTCGCAAAAAAAGTGTGAGGTCGTCCGAAGAGAATCTAGCTGAAGCGCTTTAATTTTGCCCAGGTCTGCGACTGATACCTTCTTCGCCAACTAAAATCACTATTAGGAAAAGTCCTTACGCCACGCCGATTCAGATAGTAGACACTAATTTAGCAATGCGCTGATGTATCAATATGTCACTTCGGCATATGCTTTTTATATTAGGGTTACCATATTTGAACTTTCAAAAAAAGGACACTCCGAAGAGTGGGTGTGTCTGAATCAGTATATACCACCCCATATTAATCATGGTATAATCCATGAATACCATATGAGTTGGTTGATACTGAGTACCACCCCATATTAATCATGGTATAATCCATGAATACGATATGAGTTGGTTGATACTGAGTACCACCCCATATTAATCATGGTATAATCCATGAATACGATATGAGTTGGTGGATACTGAGCACCACCTCCATATTAATCTTCTTCCTCTCGACCAAGTGACAGCCTATTGCATCATTTGAGTTATAGTGTGAGATAGCTTTTCCACCTGTCTTTTTTTTCTACTCATCCATATCTCTCATTTTCCCGCCATATCCTTCTCTCCTTCCGACTTCCCTCCTAACTCCTCCTCGTTGACTGCTCCTTCTCCAATGTTTCTTCCATGACTCATTTTCCGACCAACCATCGATTCACACTCGATTTCTCTCCAGAGACTCGGGACTAAACTCTACCGGAAGTATGTCACCTGAAAGCTTCATGTATATTCAAATAGTAATGCTCTGATATATATCCTTACATCCATATTAACTAATTTTACACACTGTAGCCATTTTCCAAAGCTACAATTCAATTGTACAGTTGCAAAATCCAGAATATCACCTGAATAAATACACTAGTTTACTACGGCCTAACCAAATAGCGAATTACAATATTATTTCTGACCACAAGCTAGAGGTAATTCCACGTACTAACGAATCTAGTAATGAAGTATACATACTACACATAATTTTATTTACAATATGAATACCGTAATATTATGCAACAATCAAGCAAATAACGTACTGACCCTTACAATGCTCCGTCTTTCTTAGAATTCCCTATGTTTCCCCGCCAACTTGCTAGTGGCTCTCTAGGAATATTGCTTTATAACCTTCCAGTACGATGTTTAGGCAATTACTAAGTTCCTAGCTCAAAAATACTAAATTAAATTTGGATTGAAATGGTGACCACACTCAATTCTAATTGGATGTCAACCGTTCGCTGTTCTATTGAATTTAGCAGACAATGCCATCTGGCCGTTTGTCAACGTGGCGAGATTTACAACACCTATAAGGGTACTTTGTTCTTGCAAATTTTCACACCCAACAAAGTCTTGTGCCTTATGAAGAAAAGCTGCTATAGCCGCTGTTCTACACATTTCTTCTAACCATTTCTTTATTCCCCTGACTTACACAATCGCGGGCAGGGCAACATGACATAATATATATATATTGTGATATGTCAACTACATGTCATCCTTTCTTTACGCCAGTCCATCTACAGCCCTTCTCTTCATTATGTGCTCAATGATTTTTGCATGTACATCGCAAGTTTGTATATAAACGTATCTAAATTTGTTTGATAAAGAACGAGCATGATGAAATCCCAGGCAATTGTAGAGATTTTTAAAAAAATCCGGCTGGACGGATATTTAAGAACAGAAAAAGAGGACATGTCTGGGAAAAGGAGGACTTATGGAAACCCTCTTCTATGGATTGGGTACATTTACATAAAAACGGTAATAATAACAACCGAGATTATTATAATCATTGCCAGACCAAAATATACAGTAAACTTTTACGTTGACAAGGAAGATAAGATTGGAAAGGCAAACGAGAAATCAGCGACAAAAGCAACATATCTCCTTGCGCTTGTGACCTGTTGATATCTGTTTCATACTCAAAGCCCCCGACTTTATCCACATTTATTATAGACCCCTACTCCAGACCAAGCTGCTGAATGTAGATCAATATTATATTTATATATACTTCTTTCAGTATAAGATATACTCAAACTGAATTATGTGATGTGGTTAGAGGTACATTGGAGACGTACAGACTTGTCTTATCAGTTGATTTACCTCAGGCAGAAGGAGTTAAAAATATGATGGGGTGATGGCGAAATATCACAAAAGGAGCAAGTGTATACTGTTTTACTACGATACATCTTATTGATTGTTCTTAGATCAAAAACGCCATAAAATACTGTTATTTATTCAATCATAATAATTTCATCCTCGCAAAATAACATTAATATTTTTGGGAAAAGGCACACAAGTACTAATAATTTGTTGAATGGAATGAATATCTTGATCGATAATGGGGATTTTAAAATTGTTATCTCACCAGAGAAGCGGAAGAGATTGATTGCATCCGAATGAGCATGCGCATAACAATAAACAGGCTACATCTGTGCTTCCTTGTTGTCAGTTATCTTTAAAGTGCGCCCGAGAAAGGTTTTTAAGCTAAATATTTCTGAGGATCAAAGTGGAATATATCAATCGCTTTTATCAATTTTTTTTCTTCTTGTTTATATCTATCTCTAAGAAGTCATTTCACTTTTGTTAGTAAATATTAAGTCTTAAGATAGATGATTGGGAACGACTGATTTCTTAATTGAATATATTCTATTTTGCTAAATATAGTCAAGAATGTTTGATGATCTGTTTATTTACGTGTGCTCAATAATAATAATAATAATAATAATAATAATAATAATAATAATAATAATAACAAGAATAATACCAATAATAATAATATTTATAAAATTAATAATAAAAAAAATAAGAAGAATAAAAATCACCATATGTTCATGCATTGTTCCTTCATATTTCAGGCAAATACAATGGTTGAGAATATGGTGAGTATAATCATACATACATACAGACAGACTCATACATTTATGCTTGCATACTTACCTACCTACCTACCTACTCACATACATACATACATATATACATACATACATACGTACGTACGTACATACATACATACATACATACATACATACATACATACATACATACATACATACATACATACATACATACATACATACATACATACATACATACCATTACATGCATGCATACATAACTTTCATATTGCATTATTTAAATTTTACCATCCACATCAATACAGCTGCATCATTTAGGATTTACTTTGTTGTTTTTCTTCACCGAAATAAATTTTATAACTGATTTCTTTAAAATGAATGTAATTGTTTTAATAATGTTGCACATTAAGTGTAATGCACACACACACACACACACACACACAAACACACACACACATATACTTATTTTATAAAGTCTAAATCAATGCATCAGAATTTAAAAAAAAAATTAACCGTTTAATATATGGATGGCTTGGGTTTATTTCCCCCACTCTTTTGTAACCCGATTAGTTATAGACTGCAGTTCGTTTGATGTATACAGTTTTATACAAACTTTGTTTATTATAGTGTTCGATGTTTATCTTTGCGTTTTGATTTTACTTACAGGACATTTTTCCTTTCATCAATGATGGTAAGTGTTTGTTATTTAAGAAGAACACAAGCAGACACGTAATTTAATGTCTTGTCACCACCATCACCACCACTACCACCTTCATCTTCATCTTCTTCGATCCCAAGACTCACTTTGCGAATTTCAGATGTTTCTCAAATCAATAGATTGATTTACCCCAATTGGAAACTGACGATCTGCATCATATAAAGCATACATACATACATACATACATACATACATACATACATACATACATACATACATACATACATACATACATACATACATACATACATACATGGACCCATTTCATTTCTATCTAATAAATAACTCACATGTGTTTTAAGTGAGAGAGAACATGATAATCAATTTAAATAGTTTCAGTTGAATGTAAATAATTCCAATTCCTATATTTTCCTCTCTTAATATATGTTGCGTATATAACTCGTTTGCAATGAGTTCTCTCACGCATGTGTTTTGATATTACGCTATCTTTACTTTTGTTGCTATATAGTGTACTGTAAGTCCTTTAATGACAAGCTATGTTCCTAATTTTTCTGTATTTACGAAACATTAACTGAATGAAATCTCTTCTGAAGAGGAAATAAAGAGTGTCAGTCAGTCATACATTCATGCATGCATGCACACGCGGTAATATGTAAATTAAAAGTAAAAAAGATGATATCATCCTATTCATTTTGCAATAGTTAAATAAATGAATACATAATACAATCGTTTAATTAATGAATACTTAATGTAATAGTTAAAAAAATGAATACATAATGCAATAGTTTTAAAAATGAATACATAATGCAATAGTTTTAAAAATGAATACATAATGCAATAGTTTTAAAAATGAATACATAATGCAATAGTTTTAAAAATGAATACATAATGTAATAGTTAAAAAAATGAATACATAATGCAATAGTTTTAAAAATGAATACATAATGCAATAATTTTAAAAATGAATACATAATGCAATAGTTTTAAAAATGAATACATAATGCAATAATTTTAAAAATGAATACATAATGTAATAGTTAAAAAAATGAATACATAATGCAATAGTTTTAAAAATGAATACATAATGCAATAGTTTTAAAAATGAATACATAATGCAATAATTTTAAAAATGAATACATAATGTAATAGTTAAAAAAATGAATACATAATGCAATAGTTTTAAAAATGAATACATAATGCAATAGTTTTAAAAATGAATACATAATGCAATAGTTTTAAAAATGAATACATAATGCAATAGTTTTAAAAATGAATACATAATGCAATAATTTTAAAAATGAATACATAATGTAATAGTTAAAAAAATGAATACATAATGCAATAATTTTAAAAATGAATACATAATGCTATAGTTTTAAAAATGAATACATAATGCAATAATTTTAAAAATGAATACATAATGTAATAGTTAAAAAAATGAATACATAATGCAATAGTTTTAAAAATTAATACATAATGCAATAGTTTTAATAATGAATACATTCTGCATTAGTTTAAAAAAGATATATAAAACGAAGTAATTTTAAAAATAAAAAGGATTTAGGCTGCATTGAAACATTCAATTACCGGCGTCATTATTAAAAGCAACAAGCAAAAAGAAAAGACCAAAAGGTATTCAAAAACGGCTCAGTGATGTGTAGCAATCGATGAACGTGGCCCCAAGCAAAAAGATTGCATTGCGGAGTTGATTTCCGTAGCAGTCCGGGGGCCCAAGAAAGCGCGGGGCCCAAGGCGATTGCCTCGTTGGCCTTGTCCTAGGGCCGGGCCTGACTGTATTAGTATGAAAAACGGAACATAAAATAAGTGAGGAAAAACAATTGTCCAAGTAGATTTATAATTTTTGTCACAATACAGTAGTAAGTCGACACATAATTCCCAGGTAGTTCTGTTACTTCTACCAAACTGGGGTAATGATGTCGCACTTGTGACACACTCGCTTTGCATCTTTATGGTCAAGAGAAACAGCCAAGGCTTCGGCAAGGGGCTATTTCTCTTTCTTTGGCATCTGCGAAGGAAAGCGGTCAATGTCAGTTGCTTTTTTCAGTTTCTCCAGTATCATTCAAAACACTAAACCAGCACTTGAGCCGTTGAGAGCCCGTAACCGTGAAAAATCCCTGTATGCACGACGTGTAATAAATAAATACTAAATTTGTACTACTTTAACAACAACAACAAAACAATATAATCTACTATCGTTTCGTAGTCGAGTAGTACAGAAACACCACTGAGTATATTTTATCTTTTGTTTTAAGTAATAATATATATTATAAGCATACGGACAAAAATCATGAAGCATAAATTAAATTCTGTAATTTGAACTTCAGTGTCTTGTGGAAATTTTATCTGAGTATGTTATCTTAACTTTGCAGATACATATGTTTTTTCGGCATGCGCAGGATTAGATGCACAAGGTACTGATTACATCTTTTTCTGCCATTTTGTTTAAAATGGTTTCCGCTTTTTTTCTCTTTTTAAATCTTGCTGTAAAGATATTGAATTTCCTCCCCCCCCCCTCTCTCTCTCTCTCTCTCTCTCTCTCTCTCTCTCTGTTATTAAACCATTATTATTGGCCCAATACTTAACATATAAATGTAGGTAGATAGGTAGGTAAGCTTGTATGGTCAGCACTATTTATGATATAGAGCTTATGAAAAGCATAGCTGTGACAATATAAAGTGAAAACTGCGAGAGAAAAAAAAACATAATTTCCAAACAAATGTAAATATGTAGTACTGTAGAAAAGACAAAATTTAACAATTGCCAGTTTTCAGTGAGATCAACCCTTTCCCAATAAAGTTATATTTTTCGACTGTGAGAGAATACATATTTTTATTTTAATAGTTTTGTAGTATAACGATGCATGCATGTTTTTTCCCCTCCAGCTATGGAATCTTTATTGTGTGACACGATGAATCCATCATCGCTGCAAATGTCCAAAGAAGACCAATGCGATAATCGCGTGTATCAGGACATCAGCAATAACACTGGAAATAACTTGGGTCATATATTTAACGGCCTTTGCTTTGGCCTATTAGACCAGCAACAAATTCCGTGTGTGGTCTCAACCGCAGAATATTTCAGAGAAGATGTTTCCAGATCGGAATCTTCGCCTAGCCCAGAGTCTACAACGTCATTTGATAATGTTCCCTTCAACAAAGGTAACTAGTTTTGCTGTAAGCTTTAGTGTTTATGTTTTATTTTCAGGGATAACAGTTTTTCCCTACCCGAAAGTGTCTGAATTATTTGTACTTTCCTTAACAATACACGATGTAAACACACACAAATTTACAAATGGCAGCAAGGTAATGATGTAAATGACAGACAGTAATGATGTAAATGGCAGACAGTAATGATGTAAACGGCAGACAGTAATGATGTAAATGGCAGACGGTAATGATGTAAATGACAGACAGTAATGATGTAAATGGCAGACAGTAATGATGTAAATGACAGACAGTAATGATGTAAATGGCAGACAGTAATGATGTAAATGGCAGACAGTAATGATGTAAACGGCAGACAGTAATGATGTAAATGGCAGACAGTAATGATGTAAATGACAGACAATAATGATGTAAATGGCAGACAGTAATGATGTAAATGGAAAACAGTAATGATGTAAATGGCAGACAGTAATGATGTAAATTTAAAACAGTAATGATGTAAATGGCAGAAAGGTGAATTATTTTCATGTTTGTAAGGAGTCTTGTAAGGCACGCCGTCTGTTCTTCAGTAAACCTGATGCTTAGACACGTGATACTTGTCGACGTATGTAAAAAATGACTCGTGTAGGTATTATATTCAACATTTCTTTTATGCAAGATATTAAACAGGTTTATGGTTCATATTGTAAAGGATATTCTTCTAAAGATGGGTAGAAATATTTTTGTCAACCAAAATTGTCACGTTTATATACCCAGCAGTATGCAAAGTGAACAATCGGGGATATTTGATCATAAGGAAAATTACTTGATGCTTAGAAACTTCCCCTTATAATCAGAAAAAAAATATTGCATCGAAACTGTCCTCTTTTTATTTCTGACAGATACGAAGACACATCTCCTTGAAATAAGGAAGTTTAGAAAACATAAAATAAGATAATATTGCCAAAACAGTTATAATTTTCACAAGTTTTTTCAGTAATGTTTTAAATTTCAGTCATGGCGGACCATTATGCACGTTACGTTCCCGACCATTCGGACTCAGACAACGAAAGTGGTAAGTGAAAACTAACTTAAAAGACTTGCTGTAAACAACTTAATACGATCAAAGTAAATATCAAATATACTTATGTAGACGATTCAACATTTAATTTATATTATGTTAATTCTTACGAACTAAATTTAAAGTTATGTATAAAAAAGGTAACCAATTTACACACAGATAGATTTATTCCTGTGCATAATAAAACTTAAGCGGAAGTCTGCGTGATTAGCGCACATATGTACTGAAATATTACCAGGTTTTCCACGGTTGATGCATCTGCATACATTTGATTGTTTTACACTCGGCGCTACAAAGAAAATAACGACTATCTGATGCATTTCAACATATTATGCTCTTTTTATAGATGATATTATATAACAAACTCTTCTTATGATGTTTCCAGCTTTTGAAATGCCAGTTTGATTCATGTGTTGTCTAATCACAACAAGTTTTTATTTCAATGACAGCATAGTTTTGGTATGTTTTTAGGAGAGAATGCGTTTACGCCTGAAATAATACCAAATTGTTTAATTCTTTTTTTTTTATTTGTTCAGTGACACTTAGCGATGGAGCTTTGAATCTCGTGCGCGAGCACGACTCACTGCCCAAACCCATCTACTCATTCTCAGAATCGGAGACAGTTCATCAAAGGATTCAGACGTCACTTCCGCACTTCGACAAAGTGTTCTGCAAGAGAAGGCAGCGGGTCTCAAAAAGGGGTAGACCAAATACATATCCTAAATGTTTGGACGGGTCAGAATCCGATGATCCTGACGATGACTGCTCAATATTTTCCGTATCTCCTAATGGCAAGAATAAAAGAGGTATGGCTCTCAAAGTGTGGTACCGATGAAAATGACCAGCAAGAAATGATTGATTTAAAACACATTGCCTGTCCATCAGTTTGTAAAAAAGGGGGGTAATGTTGGATCACAAGATCTTGAAACTAATTTATGGCCACTTACCAAGAGCAAAGATGTGTGCATACAATACAACTTTCATATCAAAATGTCACATAGAACTTAAATTATAAATATTTGATATATATTTCGTGTTACGAAAAGTTCAATCATTTATCAAATAATAAAATACACGACCAGAAACTTTGCATTGTTAATAGATCATTTTTAACAAAACCAAGTAAACACTGCTAATCAAGATTTGAATGATTATTTGTTGATTATGCGGAGTATTGGGAAGATATATCTCAACCCGAGCAATAAGTCAGATTCTAGGAGCATGCGTCATAAGGTATTGTAAAATGAACCCTCAGTAATTTCCTAAATTAGCTAAATATCTGGATATGTATGTATTCCGCATACGTGTGGTTCGTGTCTTTTAAAAATTGCATATATTGAATTAGAAAATCCCACTGGTGATTCATACCAATATTAAACAAGAAGAACAATGCAAGTATGAAATTAGAGTTTCATGATGTGTGGTCATTAGATGATTAGAGAAAAGTTTGTAGTATTCACGCGTTTAAGAATCTTTGAGTTGTAAATATTGAGAATAGGGGAAAAGAGTGAACATCAAGCCAGGCTCATTCAGGAGTTTTAGTCGCTTGGTAGTGAGGCCCCTTGCGTTTAACACTATAAATGATTTGTACATCTGTGCTTTTCATTCAATTTCGTTTGTATCTGATTTATTGGTTTGAGTAAAAATTTACACATGTTAGACCACTTAATTTTGTGGATTTAAATTGTGTTTTTATTGACGAAAATCACCAAATCAAGGAAAACTAGAATCCCATTTAATGAATACAGAGTATTTAAAAATGTTAACGAATTTGTAAACTGACTATATGATTTTATTAAGTTCTTATAATATCGTAATAGCTTTTTGTGTTGCCTTTTTACAGGAGCAAAAAATATTTTGCTATGGAAATTCCTTCTGGAACAGCTCGCAGATAGGAATGCAACGCACGTGCAGTGGCTAGACGAGAAAAATGGTGTTTTCCGATTCACAGACACTGCAGAAACAAGTCGACTTTGGGGTCAACTGAAGAAAAAGACCGATATGAACTTTGAAAAGCTCAGCCGTGGAATTAGGTGAGTAACACAGTCTCGTAAATGAAATTATCTGCCCCTATTTAACGAAGGTATTATTACCAACTTCCGACGCATATAACTTACAAAACATTTTGGAAAGTACGTTTCTTTTGTCTCATCTACACTCGTGAATTTCATTTCAGAGCGACCATTATAAATCATCGTATTTAAAAATTCCTATGTCACTTTCCAATGTCATTCTTTTAAAATACAGTATTTTTGTATATAAAAAAATATTGATAGTATTTATAAATATAACGAAAGAATATTCCATGCAGATTATATATATATATATATATATATATATATATATATATATATATATATATATATATATATATATATATATATATATATATATATATATATATATATATATATATATATATATTTTATTTATTTATTCAGGCATTACTATAAAGACGGACTGATGGAACGGATGAATGGTACCAGATTAGTATACAAATTTAACTGGACCAAGGTTCCGAGGCGGTACCATCGCAGGCCGGTAAATCAGCCCCTCATCAGTGATGATTTTCATTGTCGGGGTAAGGGCTGATATGACCTATTAATTAAAAGCTGCAACAATCTGTAGCCGATTTATGGCTGCACACATCAGCGTACATTTTATACACTAACCGGTATTTCTCGTGGCTGTGGAGCTACCGTCGTCTAAAGGGTTCATTTGGTGACATGTACATTATATTTCCGGAGCAAATCCTGTTTGGTGACTTGTAAATCCAGGTGGAATAGCACAACCAGTTGTCCTGTGGCCATTATAAATTTCGCCCTAGGTATAGCTGTTACCATTTACAGATATGTGTCTAAGGTGTACACAGGTTTATTCCGGAAAGATCTGCATGCAGACATTTTTTTACATTTCAATGAACAAGTGACATCAGACCTACATATCGTCTAACGTTATCGACAGCGATCAGGGGTGGGTGGGTTGTTTTATCGAACTAGTACCATCGAAGGCCATTCAAATAAAATACGTCTGGTTCTTCTTTCTTAGATAATTTCCATCAAGAAAAGGCACAATCGCCCCAGACTTCAATATTCCTGGAAAACACGGGGGAACGTTTTGGCGAGGTTAGCCAAGTTCATATGCCAGACTAATTTATGTACGTCCAGAGACGTTTTCATACGTATGACCTCCGAAAGGTGATGACTAACATGAGTCCTCGAAATATTGTGTTCAAATACAACATAATGCAATCCGTTCTCAAGTATTTATCATAGTTTTAACATGTACAGTTTATTCAATTGTTAATGTATGTATTTATCATACTAATTACATAGTCTAGCCATTTTCATTCATGTCATTTGCAGACCATTATGTTCAAGATCTCAAACGTATGATTAACTGCATATGTATATTCTTGCATAAGAGTGTATATTCATGCATAAGAGTGTATATTCTTGCATAAGAGTGTATATTCTTGCATAAGAGTGTATATTCATGCATAAGAGTGTATATTCATGTATAAGAGTGTATATTCTTACATAAGAGTGTATATTCTTACATAAGAGTGTATATTTTCGCATAAGAGTGTATATTCTTACATAAGAGTGTATATTCTTGCATAAGAGTGTATATTCTTACATAAGAGTGTGTATATTCTTACATAAGAGTGTATATTCTTACATAAGAGTTTATATTCTTGCATAAGAGTGTATATTCATGCATAAGAGTGTATATTCTTGCATAAGAGTATATTCTTGAATAAGAGTGTATATTCTTGCATAAGAGTTTATATTCTTGCATAAGAGTTTATATTCTTGCATAAGAGTGTATATTCATGCATAAGAGTGTATATTCTTGCATAAGAGTGTATATTCTTGCATAAGAGTGTATATTCATGCATAAGAGTGTATATTCATGTATAAGAGTGTATATTCTTACATAATAGTGTATATTCTTACATAAGAGTGTATATCCTTGCATAAGAGTGTATATTCTCGCATAAGAGTGTATATTCTTACATAAGAGTGTATATTCTAGCATAAGAGTGTATATTCTTACATAAGAGTGTATATTCTTGCATAAGAGTGTATATTCTTACATAAGAGTATGTATATTCTTACATAAGAGTGTATATTCTTACATAAGAGTGTATATTCTTGCATAAGAGTGTATATTCTTGCATAAGAGTGTATATTATTTTTGTATATTTATGAGCATCGTGCTATCAGGTTTTGTCTTGTCTGTGTTAACGGATTACGAGACATTGATATCATTTTTGTCCATGGCGACGAAGGAGACGTTCCTATACCAAACGGGTCGCTGGGTGTCGACATTGATTCTCTTGAAACGTCACTGCCTTCACAAGTTTGAGTTGTATGTGTGTTTTTTTAAAAAAAAGTATTCTCATCATTTACCATGGAGTTCTCAAAACGTAATTTAAACTTTACACAAATTTTATGTCTTGAGCAGATTTAGCAGTTTTAAGTTTAAATTTAAAACTTTTGGGGAAAAATTCTTCCTAAAACTTGTTTTCATCCGAATTCATTTTAAAAATTGGTTTACTGAATGACAACTGATAAACAGGGTCACGCGGTTGATAATACATCGGTTGTTTACTAGCGTCACTTGGGAAGAAGTTTCATGTTCGTACTATAATCGGTATATCATCATTTATCAGTTCCTCCGATAACTGAGGATATCCAAATACGAGGATAGGTCGATGACAGTACGAGAATGCGACGGATTGGAAAATAGTAGAATTTTTGCATTGATATGTGAAGTCATGTAACCTATAATCAGTTTTATTTCCACGGAGATCATTGATGCGCTAAGCTTTAGCTTTGTATGTATTCGTTCTTTGAAGATTTTTGTTGCTGAGGTTTTTAAATTCTCATTTCTATACATTAAGGTAGACTGTAATTGTCCCATCGTGTTGTTTCTCGCACGTTGTACATGTAAACACACTGGTTATATGTCTGCTTATTTGCTGGATGTAAGCGTTAAAAAAGTTTAAACCCTTTTAGAACCTTTAAAAAAGTAAATTAACACGAAGTTTAAAGGAATCAGATTGCTTTTATTTTAAGCAAATATAATTTGAATTTTACATGAAGAAATTTGTGTATCTTAGCAAAGCTGATCAGTTTGCTGTTGAAAACCTTTAAACTTGTATGTTCTAATGCCTATTAAACAATCTATAAAAATTTCTTTAATCGCCTGCACAGACGATCTGAGTGAAAAGTGATGATTCCATTTTTATATACCAGTCCTTCCGTCCATCAATATCTTCTTTTGTCCTTCCATTTGTTAGTGTATGCGCCTTTGTGTGTGTGTGTGTGTGTGTGTGTGTGTGTGTGTGTGTGTGTGTGTTTAACTGCATATCAACACAGCAAAGGTTATATCATACTGAATCTCTCCGAATAAATTGACTTGATTAGAAAAGAGACGATTCGAACTCGGATCTTCAAGGCTGCTAATCCAGCACGCTAACCATTGAGACACTACTCCAAGTTTAGGTTAGAAGCATCATGTAGACACATTTATTGCATTATTTTTATTTGTGGAAATGCAGACTCGCGAGAGCCTATGTTTTTTTATATTTTTATTTTATTTTTTGTTGTTTGTTATTCTTTGTCATGAGACGCACTTTATCGGTTATACCTTTACAGTCTATTATTAACAACAAGCTTTTCTTGGCTACCCAGAGTGATGGTTTGTGTATGTGTATCTAAGTTGGTGACACGTTCCTGCAAAACTAGTCTTGGTGTCATTATAATTAGGCACTAACATATTCCCAACAGCATGTTTCAGCTAATGTTAATACGTCTTTATACTTATAATAAGTTAATATGCGAGTGGTGTTTGAAGGACGTTCATACTGTACGTTTATGTTAATGTTGCTTTTCACTTCGGCTCACAATAATTGAATTTACATCTAATCTACCGTTTGAAGATAATGAATTTATTTTTTAAACCAGTTTACACCAAAATGTATATATTTTTGATATTTTTATATTTTGTATTTGTAAAGTGTTTAACAATGTAAAAGAAACGTCTCATTAAAAGAAGAACTGAGTTGAAAATTTGTGTTCAATTTTCTGTTTATATGTTTAGTTCTATTGTAATTGTACAATTCTTTTGTAATTGTACAATTCTATTGTAATTGTACAATTCTTTTGTAATTGTACAATTCTATTGTAATTGTACAATTCTATTGTAATTGTTGAACTTTATTGTCACTACAATTATTATGCTGATTGTTTTCAATATAATCTTAAGACCATGGGACTGTACTTTGACAAAGGGAAATCATACTTTATTAGTATTCATTGAAAACAATCAGCAGTGCGAACACTGAGTGAACTATAAGATGGAATTACTATGTTAGGTACATTCTGCAACTCAAGTTGTGAGTCCACTTTTAGATTAGGGGTGGGGTGATGTGTTAATCTGTCAATTTATTAAATTATGTTAAATAAAGAATAAGCCTAGTGCATGACATTTAGTGCGCTGCCAAGTGTAAACTTTGGCCAGTTGACCATTTAGATCTTCATGCCCCCCTCCCCCCCAAAAAAGTTGTTCCCTGTGCATCGTAAAGTGAATCTTTTTCTAGTCTTTTGTGTTGTACTCTTAGTGTTTCTGTGCCAGGGCCGGCGCTTCCGCTATGCGAACAAGGCAATCGCCTAGGACGCTGGGCTAAGAGTTTATTTCATGATGGGCGGGTGGGGGAGGGCGTGAGTGGAAGGGGGGCGCCAGATATCTGATCTCGCCTAGGGCACCAAAAATGCCTTGCACCGGCGCTGCTCCGTGCCTGATGTACTATATACTAAAAAATGTGAAGAAAAAAATTATTTTTGGTTTTTGTTTACTTTGTTATTCATCACTGATGGTGAAGCGAACTATGTTGTACATATGGCGCCATATTGCCATTGCATGTATGTTCCTTATGTCAGTCTATCTTTGTGCATGTCTTGCTAATTACCAACCCGCACTCCATCCATTCACCTTTTCTCGCCTCTATCTGTCTTAAAATGACTGAGCTACTCTTTTCTGACTGTCCACTGTCGACCTGCTAACCATTTCATCAAACTTTTACAATTCCGTTCGTCTATCTGTACAAATAATTTGCCTCTTAGTAAAAAATTACATCAAACTTTTACAATTCCGTTCGTCTATCTGTACAAATAATTTGCCTGTTTGTAATAAATTACATCAAACTTTTACAATTCCGTTCGTCTATCTGTACAAATAATTTGCCTGTTTGTAATAAATTACATCAAACTTTTACGATTCCGTTCGTCTATCTGTACAAATAATTGGCCTCTTAGTAATAAATTACATCAAACTTTTACAATTCCGTTCGTCTATCTGTACAAATAATTTGCCTCTTAGTAATACATTACATCAAACGTTTACAATTGCGTTCGTCTATCTGTACAAATAATTTGCCTGTTCGTAATAAATTACATCAAACTTTTACAATTCCGTTCGTCTATCTGTACAAATAATTTGCCTGTTTGTAATAAATTACATCAAACTTTTACAATTCCGTTCGTCTATCTGTACAAATAATTTGCCTGTATGTAATAAATTACATGAAACTTTTACAATTCCGTTCGTCTATCTGTACAAATAATTGGCCTCTTAGTAATACATTACATCAAACTTTTACAATTCAGTTCGTCTATCTGTACAAATAATTTGCCTCTTAGTAAAAAATTACATCAAACTTTTACAATTCCGTTCGTCTATCTGTACAAAAAATTTGCCTCTTAGTAATATATTACATCAAACTTTTACGATTGCGTTCGTCTATCTGTACAAATAATTTGCCTCTTAGTAATAAATTACATCAAACTTTTACAATTCCGTTCGTCTATCTGTACAAATAATTTGCCTGTTTGTAATAAATTACATCAAACTTTTACAATTCCGTTCGTCTATCTGTATAAATAATTTGCCTCTTAGTAATAAATTACATCAAACTTTTACAATTCCGTTCGTCTATCTGTACAAATAATTTGCCTCTTAGTAATACATTACATCAAACTTTTACAATTCCGTTCGTCTATCTGTACGAATAATTTGCCTCTTAGTAATACATTACATCAAACTTTTACAATTCCGTTCGTCTATCTGTACAAATAATTTGCCTGTTTGTAATAAATTACATCAAACTTTTACAATTCCGTTCGTCTATCTGTACAAATAATTTGCCTGTATGTAATAAATTACATCAAACTTTTACAATTCCGTTCGTCTATCTGTACAAATAATTTGCCTCTTAGTAATACATTACATCAAACTTTTACAATTCCGTTCGTCTATCTGTACGAATAATTTGCCTCTTAGTAATACATTACATCAAACTTTTACAATTCCGTTCGTCTATCTGTACAAATAATTTGCCTGCTTGTAATAAATTACATCAAACTTTTACAATTCCGTTCGTCTATCTGTACAAATAATTTGCCTGTATGTAATAAATTACATCAAACTTTTACAATTCCGTTCGTCTATCTGTACAAATAATTTGCCTGTTTGTAATAAATTACATCAAACTTTTTCAATTCCGTTCGTCTATCTGTACAAATAATTTGCCTCTTAGTAAAAAATTACATCAAACTTTTACGATTGCGTTCGTCTATCTGTACAAATAATTTGCCTCTTAGTAATAAATTACATCAAACTTTTACGATTGCGTTCGTCTATCTTTACAAATAATTTGCCTGTTTGTAATAAATTACATCAAACTTTTACGATTGCGTTCGTCTATCTGTATAAATAATTTGCCTCTTAGTAATAAATTACATCAGACTACTTTGTCTTTGCAATCGAAATGCGCCTAGTGCGATTAAATGTGAGCCTGCTGCCATGTAAGATAATTGAAACTGTGTATGTATAAAAGGTCATGGTAATTTGTATCCAAAAGGTCATGGTAATTTGTGTCCGATAGGTCATGGTAATTTGTATCCAATAGGTTATGGTAATTTGTGTCCAATAGGTTATGGTAATTTGTGTCCAAAAGGTCATGGTAATTTGTGTCCGATAGGTCATGGTAATTTGTGTCCGATAGGTCCAATAGGTTATGATAATTTGTGTCCGATAAGTTATGGTAATTTGTGTCCGATAGGTCATGGTAATTTGTGTCTGATAGGTCATGGTAATTTGTATCCAGTAGGTTATGGTAATTTGTGTCCAATAGGTTATGGTAATTTGTGTCCGATAGGTCATGGTAATTTGTGTCCGATAGGTCATGGTAATTTGTGTCTGATAGGTCATGGTAATTTGGGTCCAATAATTCATGGTAATTTGTGTCCAATAGGTTATGGTAATTGATGATCAATTTGCTATGTTAGTTTGTGTCCGATAGGTCATGTTAATTTGTGTCCCATAGGTCATGGTGATTGGTGTCCAAAAGGTCAAGGTAGTTTGTATCCAATAGGTTATTGTCATTTGTGTCCAATAGGTTTTGGCAATTTGTGTCCGATAGGTCATGGTAATTTGGGTCCAGTAATTCATGGTAATTTGTGTCCAATAGGTTATGGTAATTGATGATCAATATGTTATGTTAGTTTGTGTCCAATAGGTCATATTAATTTGTGTTCCATAGGTCATGGTGATTTGTGTCCAGTAGGTCAAGGTAGTTTGTGGCCAATAATGTATGGTATTTTGTGTCCAAAAATTCATGGTAATTTGTGTCCAATAGGTCATGGTAATCTGTGTCCAATAGGTAATGGAAATTTGTGGCCAGTAGGGCTTGTTAATCTGTGTCCAATAATTCATGGCCATTTGTATCATGTTAATTTGTGTCCAGTAGGACATGGTAATCTCTGTCCAATAAGTCATGGTAGTTTGTGTCCAATAGGTTACGGTGATTAGTGGATATAATGCAATCACACAGCTTCTTAGCCTTGTTCAACGTTATACAATTATTTCACTTTCGCGAGTGCATTACAAAGTTTTAAGGAGCTTAGAAAACCAATGTGAACACATTCTGTCTGTTAGTCCGTCCATCTGTTTGTCCGTATTTAAAAAAAATTATTTGTCAACCCTTAATTATCAATCTTATTACCATCAGATCTCCACTGTCCAGCGTGAAGGTATGACAGCGACCTCTCAGGGATTGTGTTCTGGTGACCTTTAATTTATCCAATGGAATGTCAACTTTAGAAAATTTGAAAGTGAAATAAAAATCGTTCGGGACACATTGCTGCTCTTCAGTCATACTGCTCAGTCTGCCAAACGCTCATCTCTTTTACCCAAAATTCTCATATGTTAACCCTATCGGAACCTTGGCTTGCGAAGATGCCAAACGCTCATCTTTTTTTTATCCAAGATTCCATTATGTTAACCCTATCGGAACCTTGGCTTGCGAAAATGCCAAACGCAAAGATATAAGACTTCATCTGACTGACTGATAAAATTGGCGATGATGGTAAAGACATGGGTCACCAGAAGATGGCCCTTAAACGGTTGCTGTCAGATCTTTACAGAGGACAGTGGAAATATAATTTTAATCAGTTTGCCCCTAATACTATAAACATGGACCCGAGATCTCGGTGAGCGTCATTTCTTGAAAATATAAATTTTCGTATCAAATGAAATCCAAAGTCAGTGTTTGCTGCCTATACCTTTAAGCCAAAGACTTATTATTAGACAAAATAAATTCTACACAAATTATTCTCATTTGTACCAATGACGTCATGAAGATGTAGTTGGAGAAGGATGACGAAAATGACGACGACGACGACGATGCAGCAACCGTGGTCATCAGTCCGCTTAAAATCGAGATCTACTTAGTTACGTGGAAAATCTCGGTTTTTATCAGGTTATACAAGTGACATGAGTCGGGTAACACGACAAATTCTCAAGTTCTGATTGTCTAGTTACATGGATTTATTTTAACACTAGTACATTTCTGACTGACGTATACCACTATCATTGTGTATTGCCTGATCTCGCGGGAATCATTGTGTATTGATTGATCTCGTGGGAACTGTCATCATATCGTTCTTAAGGCCTTGAGAAAAAATCTTGTGGGTAGCTAGCCTGTCAGAATTCGAGAATTTATCATGTGATATTCTATCATACTCGCCAGATAACACTACAGACAATAATAAGACGAGGGCATAACATTAGAAACTCTATAGTTAGAAATGGCTAACGACTCTGATTTTGTTTATTTTAAAAAAGACGGTAAGTATTTTATATCGTACTGAATCTGTTTTTGCCTTTCTAATTTGAGAATTATCTGTCTGGTAAGGTGATAGCCACCCAGCTACTAGTCAAGTACCAAAGTACCAACTATTTCAGTCCGTGTAGAAGGGGGCTGGAGGAGGTGGTCCCTTTATGAAGACTGACGTCCCTCTTGCCAAAGGACCACTGTCTCGCTCTGCTGGGCAGGAGGTTATTTGCATATGGCCTCTCCTGCACTATTGTGTCCACAGTAGCACCTTCACCTAGGGCCGCCTGTTGTGTTAGCCTTGGCAGGCATGCAGTCGAAGAGGAGGGAAACTCTGACTCCAAACCCGTGCAGTTGAAGCTCGTTAACCATGTCAAGGCAGTTTGTCAGGAGAAGTTAACTCTTATTTGAAACCCACCATGTCCCATCCATTTGATGATGGCTCTATTGCATTGTGGATATCTTCGGGAAAATGAAAGGCTACGGGAGTAAACCCAGACATAAAATACAGAGTGGAGCTCCCAAGGCGGCTGGGTGTCGATTACTTCTTTCTGGTAGCTCCTGCATCCAAACTACTGCCAAATGTCAAGCTCACCATTCGTTTGGACCCCACCCGCAAGGACGCGAAGTGGATCCTGACGTCTGGGCAATCCAGGATCTCCATACTCCACGCCCGGGCTTGCGTCGTGTAGGGGTCACTCCAATCTCGCTACTGAGTGAGGAAACAACACGGAAGCTGACAGTTTACGGGATATACGTTCCACTCGAATGGCGTAGGGAAGCTGCGCCACGGGTCATCTTTGACGGTGGGAGGGATCATCGTGTCCCACTGGCCGACTACCGCCCGCATAAAGCTGGGAAGCCCCTGGTCAATGAGGTGTTGACTCGCCATTGTCTGCCTGCTCCAGTGGGTGTCTGGAGCTCAGTGTGTTGCTCAGCATGACAAGCAAACGGAAGTTCCAGACCAGACGCTATAAAACATAAAACAATAAAGAAGATTCCAGCTCTTAGATTCGCAAGCTGGAATGTGCGCACCATGTGCACAGGCATCTCTGACGACCTCAGGGAAGTGGACGACATCTGAGAAACTCAGCTGTAATAGATACATGCAGTACTATCTATTCAACCAGTTGAATTTCCCAGAGTTTAAGGTGATATAAGATATAATATTGATACTAATCTTCAAAGAAAATGGGAATGACGGCAAACGTTAGGGTAGGGACACTATATATAATACTGATTTTTTTATTTTTGGGAACAAAGGACAAATAAATAATATTTAAAGAATCGGGAACACAGATCACCCTCACTCAAACGTTTCTACAACGACGACAAGTCCTTCTAAATTAAGAAAGGTGTGTTAAGTTTGCTTCTCAGCTTAATTGTTTAACAATGAAATCTCCGTAGATTAAATACGTATTTTCATCTGTTATGGCCTACTCTTGTCCATCTATCCATTTTACTATTGGGTTAACACTGTTTGTCAGCACGCGATACATGGTGGCCTGTAAAAATAGATCTGGTGGACACTGATTACAATCAGATCTACACTGTCCTTCTTGATTAAATCAAATTTCGTGTTGGGTTAATAGAAGAGGAAATATGTTAGTGGTTTGATGCACGAAATGGCATTACAATAAAAATAATTTAAAATGAATTCTTTTGACAGGTTTATTTACTTTTTTGCAAGCTGAGTAAAGTTACTTGCCCATAGACACTTTTAAACGTTTTGCAGTTCTGGACTGATCTGATGGAAGGAATCCAAACCTGCAACCATATACTATCTTACTAATGAGTCAATTAAAGTGAGAGGGGTCATATACTATCTTACTAATGAGTCAATTAAAATGGGGTGGTCATATACTATCTTAATAATGAGTCAATTAAAATGGGGTGGTCATATACTATCTTACTAATGAGTCAATTAATGTGAGAGGGGTCATATACTATCTTACTACTGAGTCAATTGAAGTGGGGGGGGTCATATACTATTGTAATAAATCTGGAGTATGAACATTTGATAGCGCCCCGTTTTTAAGCAATTCTTATATTTGTGTGATTATTGGGATTTGGCGCCATGGAAATATTCGTAGCTCGAAATAATTAGCCAGTTAGTAGGAGCAAACGTCACGAAGCCGGGTGTTAGTGAATTTGAACCATGCTAGGATTCGATAGAGGTGAATTTAGGTCCAAGCCGAATGACTGTTCCTGGAAAAAGTAACATAGTCCATATTAAAATTTAGTGGTGTATAATAGTGTTGTGGTTGAGATGGCAGTATTTATGGTAGGAAACCAGTAAATTACACAATAGAATCAATAAGTTGGGACTTGGTAGATACCGTTTATGTGTCCATAGTGGAAAATAGGCGTAGTTATATAAGCGTGATACGCTGATAAATGTGTGGATTGACCGGCCTAGAGGGGCGCAGTTAAATAGTTCCCATTGAGAAAGGGAATACTAGTGTATTTTCTATGACATAACCGGCTGGCGGTACCGAAATTGATGATAATGAAGAAAAACAATGCAAAGGTGCGGTTAATGGAGTTTTGGGCAAGTTGTTTTAACAGTGGTCTACAATTGATTAGAGTAAAATTTAGTAAAATAAGACAGACACGTCTGACTTTCCAATTTACAGATCAAATTGTATGGAAGTCTGTGGACATTTGGGGAAAACATATGACTTCCAGCGGGATTCGCGCCAGGGATTTGACACCGCTCGGTCAAGTGAATACCCCTGTGCGTGTAACACTATTTACTACTGAGTCAATTAAAGTGAGGGGGTCATATACTATCTTACTACTGAGGCAATTAAACTGAGGGAGTCTACGGTGACCCAGTTGTGTCAGACTCTTGCCTTTACAAATCACTCGCTCATCTCTTCGCTCATTTCTCTTAATTTCGAGTCTTGGCTCGACCAATATGGGTGTGGTATTTGTTACGTATGTTTGATTTAAGTCATTTATTTTTGTTTTAATTGTTTGTTTGTCATATTTGTAATACCAATCCTTTTAAAACTCAAACTAGCACAACTTTCAAAAATCAAACTTCAGAGAAGCTTGATTCTAGATCCTTGTCTTTTCCGACGTGTACCTATTGCTAGAAAAAAAGACACGTTATTTTTGATTGCTACAAATTGAAAAATAGGTATTAGAATCAAGACAGACCTGTTCAAAATGTTCTTATTTCTAAGAGGTCGAGGTGACGGTCATGTATTGAAAGCAATACATTTGTTGGGTCTAATAAATCCCAGTCTGATTTTATTATGGAGAATTATGAACCATTCGTATCGAAGGGTTCTATAACACTCTTGTGTGATTAAGCCAATCCCACCCCTATTAAAATTTTAAGGGACACAGGAACTTCTCAGAGTCTTTTCTTGTCAGGTACTTTGCCTTTTTCTGAGAAGTCTTCTTCTAATGAAAGTGTTCTTATTCAGGGAATAGAGTGCGGCTTTGTTAATGTTCCTCTCCATTGTATCATCAGACTTAATGTCAGGACCTGTGACAGTCGGAACAGTCTCGGTTTTACCCGTTGAGAGCATTCATTTATTGCTAGGCAACGACTTAGCTGGAGACAAGGTTGTGGTTAATCCACTTGCAACTGACAAGCCTGATTTGGATCAGAAAGTTGATCCAATTGAAAAATAATTCCCTAATATATTTCAAGCTTGTGCAGCTCTTGAGAATGATGTTGATGAGGTTGATGAGGCCAGTATTCCTTTAGCTGACACGTGTATAGGTCAGGCTTTTGATGAGGTCACTTTTATTCCTTGTTTGGATCAATCAGAAGGTATTGATCATATGGATCCTCTTTTAACAATTCATTCTCTTTATTCTAATCAGGGTGATAAACGACAGTCACTTGTCGTCCAACAGTAAAAAGATCCTGAGATCTCCTGTTTGTTTCAAAGGGCCATAAAAGTGAGATTGAAGCCACTGAAGTTCCTGTTTGTTATTTCATTAAAAATGGAATTCTTATGAGAATATGGAGACCTCCCGACTTACCTGCTGGTGATGAGTGGTCGGTGAACTATCAAATAGTGGTTCCAAAACCTTACAGACAGGAAATACTTTATCTGGCCCATGAAACTCCTTTGGTTGGTCATTTAGGGATTAATAAAACTTATCACAAGATCTTGACTCACTTCTATTGGCCAAAAATCAAAAGTGATGTTGCCAAATACTGTAGATCTTGTCATACTTGTCAAATGGTAGGAAAACCCAATCAGAAGATACCTAAGGCTCATCTACAACCTTTTCCTGCCTTTGACGAACCATTTAATAGAATTATGATAGATTGTGTAGGTCCCTTACCCAAGACCAAGTCAGGTAACCAATACCTGTTGACCAAGGTTTCCAGAGGCAATTCCGTTGAGGAATATAAAGTCTAAAACAATAGTAAAAGCTTTGATAAAGTTTATTTACTCACTATGGCCTTCCCAAATCATTTCAGTCTGATCAAGGTTCATACTTCATGTCTAGAATTTTTCAACAAGTTATGTATGAGTTAGGTATTCAGCAATTAAAATCTTCTGCCTATTACCCTGAGAGCCAAGGGGCATTAGAAAGATTTAATCAGACTCTGAAAAATATGATACAATCATATTGTTTTGATACGAATAAAGATTGGGATGAAGGCATTCATTTACTATTGTTTGTTGTTAGAGAATCAGTTCAAGAATATTTAGGCTTCAGTCCCTTTGAACTGGTTTATGGACACACGGTGCGTGGACCATTGAAGTTATTGAAAGGGAAACTTCTCTCTAATGAAGATACTGAGATCAATCTTCTTGAATATGTTTTCGATTTTAGATACAAGTTGTCAAAGGCTTGTGAGGTCGCAAGAGCAAATCTGCACTCTTCTCAATCTAAAATGAAATCAAGATATGATAAAAAAAAAATCGAAAGAAATGAGTTTTCAGCCTGGTGATAGAGTCCTGGCACTCTTACTAATGCCACAAAATCCTCTTCAGGCCAAATATTATGGTCCATACACAGTTGACAGGAAAATGAATGACTTAAATTACATCATAAATACTACTGGGAGGCGCAACAAAAAACAACTCTGCCATATAAACATGCTAAAAGAGTATATTGAAAGAGATAGCCATGTTAAACTTGTAATTAATTTAGTTGTACCTGTCTACTCAGTGAAGGAATATCATCAGATTCTACTGATATTGAAATGATGAATCTTTGTAATTCAGAAATTATGAAAGATATAGACCAGAAACTTTCACATTTACAAGTGCAAGAAAGAAATGAACTGAAACAGTTATTATTTGAATATGAGCACTTATTTCCAGATGTTCCCACAAGGACATAGTTTTTCATGACGTTGAAATTGTAAATTTCAAACCTGTGAAACAACATCCATACAGGATGAATCCACTCAAACAGGAATACTTAAAGAAGGAATTTCAATATTTGCTGGCGAATGATTTTATCAAGCCCAGTAAAAGTGATTGGAGTTAACCATGCATACTTATTCCAAAACCAGATAAAACTTTCCGTATGAGCACTGATTATAGGAAGGTGAACAGTGTGACAAAAAGACATTCATTCCCATTACCAATAATTGACGATTGTATTGATAAAATCGGGAACGCCAAGTATGTCAGCAAATTTGACCTACTGAAAGGATTTTGGCAGATTCCACTAACGGAAAGAGCAAAGGAAATTTCGGCATTTGTGACTCCAGATGGACTTTACCAATATAAAGTAATGCCATTCGGGATGAAAGGGTCACCAAGTACATTTCAACATCTCATGAACATGATCACCTCTGGTCTAGAAAATTGTGATGCCTATATTGATGACGTCATCATCTACAACGACACCTGGATAGAACATCTAGCAACAATTCGAAAATTCTTTGACAGACTCACTGATGCATGTTTGACAGTTAATTTATCTTAAAGTGAGTTCTGCCATGCTAGTGTGACTTTCTTAAGACATATTGTGGGACATGGACAAGTTAAACCAATAGATTACTAAGGTGGAGTTTGTAATTGCAGGAATATAATCTTGACACCCGGCACATCAAGGGAACAGATAATTTAATAGCAGACGCTCATTCCCGTGTGTATTATTATATTATATCATATACACTGTGTAATTTATACGAGTTCTTTTAGCCTCAGGTGTAAA
Source organism: Unio delphinus (assembly GCA_029339505.1). Classification (NCBI taxonomy): domain Eukaryota; kingdom Metazoa; phylum Mollusca; class Bivalvia; order Unionida; family Unionidae; genus Unio; species Unio delphinus. The sequence continues at coordinate 7,808,451 of JAQISU010000219.1, read as the reverse complement.
TTGGTTTGTGGTAAAAAGAAAGTTTTATCATATAAACCTTTCTTTTTATTTTGGGGGGGGGGAGGTTTTATGTATATTTGATTTAAGTCATTTATTTTTTGTTTTAATTGTTTGTTTGTCAGATTCAAATTTAACATTTTAAGTTTAAGATTCATTCATTGGGAGATATTTTTTTAAAAAGTTGGATGACTTGTACTTTACAAATAAACACCAGATGTTGACTTCATTTCTTACCTGGCTTCAGAGTTGTAAACAAGCTTTTAAAACGATTGGTTGATTCCAAGGACATTATGGAGCTTTTTTTTTATAAACATCTTTCTATTTTTAGTTCTTGAGAGTAAAAAAAAACTTATTCTCATCTGGGTCATACGGTGTGTACGAGATTTTTTGAACGTAAATTTGTTCTAAAGATTCTAGAAGATCATGTGACCCCTGCCTTGTTTACGTAAAACAGGTATATAAATGATGTTTTAGAGAGAACTATTTAGTAGAAGTTGGGCTGTTAAAATACTAAGTTGTGTGTGGTTTTGAGTTATTTTAAATTATCTTGTATTGGAAATTATTTCAATTCGTTTGGATCAAGATGATTTATTTTGTTATTTATCTGGAAAATAATTGTGTTCATTGAATTTCATAAGACCAGAACTGACTTCACGTGACATCGTCTTGCATCTTAGATGCTTCACCAAGATTCGAACTGGGAATAATTAGTACATTTTAATACCAGGACATTTGCAATTTCACTAGTGGATTATATTTTCAATTATTTTTGGATTAATTTTGGAATTGATTCTTAAAACCGTAAGTTTATTTTTCTGTTCTGGAAAATATTTGTGCTCAATAAATTGTTTATTAAGTTTTTACAAGCTTGTTATTTTCACTCTTTCTATGTTACTGTTTATTCGAGCCTAAGCACGTAACAGTATGTATGTATGTATGTATGTATGTATGTATGTATGTATGTATGTATGTATGTATGTATGTATGTATGTATGTATTGTAATACCATATTGGTACTGTGAATGGAGTTTTGCAAGCACATTGTCCAGTTAATATTAATGTGTCAAGATTATTTGATGTTCAACGTTGAGATGTGAGATGATGATGAACTATGAGACTTTGGCTTATTTGATCATGTCATTTTTATCTGTCACTGAAAACGTTTATCGTGTGTGAATTACTTCTTCCGTTCCTGAATGTACGCCACCCACCCACCATCGTTTAGATCACCGTCTGCATCTTTTATAAATGTGTATCCTGCGTCTTATACTAAATGTGAGTGTAAAACCTTGCCCTGGTCCGAAGTGCCATGTTGTTATCATGAGTAATAACGAATTCGTCAAAGAAGTCATCTAAAGACGTCAACAGTTCTACAAACTGGGACACCAACATTAAGTAGAAAGAAGTTCTCATGTTCGCAGTTATTGTGCCATAGTCATTCCATGCTGAACCATAGATGTGTCGTGCTGGAATTTGACATGAATAGTTTAGGAAATGAATTATCTTACCTTCCATGATTTTGGAATATCAAAGCGAGAAAAATGATGTTAGCCCATAGACTATTGAATTCAGCCATCCGGTGGAGTTTTATTACTAGAACAGCACAGATGCAGGATATTGATGGAATCAATGTGCCCAGCCGAAGAATCAAATTTTTCTTGTCAGACTTTTGTTGGACAATAAGTTAGAACTAATGTTACTGTTCATTATTTAAAGTTCTTGGTTATGTAGAAATTGTTGTGTTACTTAGTGTGCAAAATACATGTAGTATGCAGTTGATAGGGACTATTTCTAACCGTATCACGACTCATTGGATCATCAGTACACTGTACTTTCACTCGATTCGCAATGAATTTACTTGTCCGTTTCTTTCAGTTATACGGAATCATAGGTATGATTATATTTATAAGATTAACAGTAAAAACGCACACCACGGACATTGTGAGGACAACTTAAGTCCGTCTAAATTGCATGTTCACATGGATTTTTCTTACAGTTTGAACAGTTGACTTGGTTACCGCCATGGCTTGCCCTGAGAAGGACAAACATTGATTGGCTAACTAAGGTCATGTGACGTGAATAGGAGTCTATAAATACGAGTGCAGACAGTGCACTGGCAGATAGCTGTCAGAGCGGCAAAGTATGAACATCTATGGAGAAAAGAACTTCGGCCTTGTATTCTAAAATTATCACTTATGTAATTTTCATAACCGATATTAACTATGGTACTTTAAAATCCAAAACCTGAATCAAATTGTTATAATAAATATTAAGCAGATTTATTACATGATTGCTATCGAACGTAAATGCCTTAAAATTATATAGTGTAATATTATATAAAGCCGCTGCTATCTCCCACCACACTTCTCAAGTACACTAGTACTAAAATCATTATTTTTATTGAGATCACGCTACTATGTCAGGGCGTATTACATCCAATCTAATAAATTAGGCTATTAATATACACATGAATTAAAGAATACCATTAATTTAACCTAACTATTGTATATTATAACGTTGTCTTTTGACATTTAGATAACCAAGTCTGCTATATATTCTCACAAGTTGATAGTGTTGTGACGGACACTGTGTTTATGTAAAGTCGATTTGCGATATTGAAAAGCATGTTATATGTCACCTTTATTATTTATAAAAAAGCATTTTTATTCCTGAACTTTTGGTCTTTTCGAAATAACACACAGGGTGTTACAATATGTATGTATGTACGTATGTATGTATGTATGTATGTATGTATGTATGTATGTATGTATGTATGTATGTATGCGTACTTACGTAATGGATAAATTCATCATTTCATAATTGTACTTTGTTGCTTAAAATTTCAAAACAGATGAAATATTTCTAATTAATTTAACACCCCATCACACCACTTAAAATAATTTTTTTGAGCAAGTCTTTGTTCCCTCATAGTCTTTCCCACGAATATGTTTAAATCTCAGTGTTAACATATATATGTTATTGATACCTCTACGTATACGACGTTTATCTTTTAAAATACCTGAAACCAGGAAGTGTCTCGGCTATGATGCGAGCTAAAGATAAAAGACAGCTCTGAAGAATACTGAAAGAAACGAGGCGTTGTTTTCATTGGTATGTGTGAACAGATATTTAATCCTATCTTTGACAAATCTTCGGAAAATACAAATATACATGACAAAATTCTGATTCAGTTACTTCATAATGACTTAAAATTAGACGCAAAAATCGCTAATCTCATTTCAAACACTAACTATCCAAGTCGATGAATCAAGAATAAATAAACAGGTAATCTGGGTTTCCTCCCAAAACATCACTTGCAAAACAATGAAAACTAGTATCACCATCATCTAGCCATTTTGTCAAAAATGAAACACACACACACACATACATACATACATACATACATACATACATACATACATACATACATACATACATATATATATATATATATATGTGTGTGTGTGTGTGTGTGTGTGTGTGTGTGTGTGTGTGAGAAGATATTGTTCAGTACAAATAGAATCTGGAAACTTATATATTTGTTTTATTCTACCGTAAACTGACGTGCTTCCCAAGTCGGGCATCATTTACACCAAGGAAGTTGTTAATTATTGCAATAATTAATTAATGAAAATATTATTTTACAAATTATGTTTCTGGGTCTGGGAGAAAGTAGCATTTAGTGTTGCTGGTTGTTTTGCAATAGGAATATGTTAGTGAGTTGGTTGGCCCAGATCGAAGGACTGTAGACAATTAAGTAAGAATTCAGTCTTTCTATCGTCATATATATTTGCAACCGACGCCATAACCATGCACGTTTGTTCCAAAGATTTAGTTTTGTAAATCAGAAAGCGCAATGGTATCTTTAAAAACGGTTGGTGGTTTTTCAGTTATAAAACTGTTAGTGACGTTGTTGCTGGAATAGTTTATAAATATAAGATAAAAGTTCTTTATTTTAGACTGCTTAGTCCATACATCTAAATCAATATATAGTTATAAAATAAATAATTTTAAGCACAAAAATATGATAGATATCGTATATACATATAAACAGACACCTCAACAACTTCAAACTGTCCCCAACATTGACAAAAAATCGAATTATGCATGATATTTAAGTATTAATTTGTTCCATCTATCTATAATCTGAGAATTTAAACGAATGTAGAAGCACTGTTGCATCTTCGAAGACCTAATAGGAAACAAGACCTTTTGGTATAACCAATGACTAGTTATCTTTTCATACAATTACTAAAGTTTGTCCACAGAGGAGCGCAAAAGACTGTGCAGCAATACGATTTTTATAATCTAAATTGTATACTCAAAAAGCAATTTGCGTAGAAGCATGTTTGCTCGAATACACAGAAATGTTTAATGTCTCATCATATTTTCATTGTCTGACCAACTGTGTTTTAAAATATGACCCATATAATTATAACTGTTGATATAATTAAAATGAACAGATGGAGGAGATGGTAATAATGCAGCGGTTGGTGTCACCCAGTGCGGTAAACTCATGGTGTCACCCTAATACTAATAAATAAGCACTAAACGCTCTGCAGAATGCATGGTGGCACCATTGCCTGCTAGTCATGTATTTAAATACGATCGGTTATCCGCTTATGAAATCCGACAAGACCGAGCGGTATGTGCTCTGTAAAATTTGCAATTTTTCATTTTGGTGTCACCCCTCTGAGACGGTGTCACTCGGTGCGGTCCGCACCCTCCCCCCCCCCCCCAGCGACCCACTGTAATAATGTAATGTGAAAGAAGTTGACTAATGACCATTCATGCTTATTTTTGTGTATTATACACGTTATATTTCTCACATATATCTAATAATGTCCTTAAATATGCAATAGAAGGAAATATCAATGACATATCATCGGCTAACCTAAAATTGAAAAAACACATTTGGCATAAATTGTGACTCACCTGACAATGGCCCAGTTTGAATTGGTCTATGTATTAAAAAGCAGAAGCAAAAGAACACCTTCTGCTACAGGACCTGCACTACCACAACGCACATAGTGCAACTGTCTGCCGTACCAGTTGACTAGAGTATGCATCATGTTTATGGGTATGTGAATATCAAACAAGTTAATGGAGTGTCCATTGATTGACCCTATGAAATGTCTTACAAGTGTCTACAAACAAGCAAACACAAGGTTGCTATATTCTGCGTAACAGTTTATATTTCAGTATCGGGCGAATTGGATGCCAGATACTGTGATTTGTTCAATACGACTAGAAGGGGATTTGAGTGCTGAAAGAATATACTTCTTGCTAGAATAGTTTTTAACAGTTTGGAGTAAAGCTTCGAAATTTTTTCCCACATGTTCCATGTGTTATTTTGGACATGGTTCCCATCAATGTATACTGGTAGCCTCCTGGAAGTTGTAGTATGGACATTGTTTCCATCAATGTATACTGGTAGCCTTTTGGAAGTTGTAGTACGGACATGGTTTCCATTCTTTAATTTCTGCCGCACATCATTTGAACTAGTCAAAACAACACTGGTCGGTTCATTTTTCTGTCTCTACCGCCCTCCTCCTAGTAGAAAAAACAAGCTGAATGAATCACTCTTTTTGGAGCAGTTTCCGAATCTTCTGGAGTATGGAAATTCGATAGGTGGCAACCTAATTATCCTTGGAGATTTCAACTTTCACTTTAACTGTCCTGGAAACCCATACACGTCATAACTCCTAGATTCCATTCATGTTTTCAACCTTAAACAGTCAGTTAACCAACCCACCCATAAACTTGATCACATTTTAGACCGGTTTATTCATAGACTTGATGTTAATATTCTGCAATCCACCCTTGTATCCCACGAACTTGCATCAGATCACCTCTGCATTATATTCCATCTCGACGTATCAGTCCCTAACCATCCACTTTTAATTGCTACTAAGAGAAACCTCCGTATGATAAATAGAACCAAACTAATGCATGACATCCAAGAAAACCTAACAACATGCTTACATCCTACAGCAGAACAACTCGATAACTGCCTGCGTTCATTGCTTGAAAATCATTCCCAGCCACCAAATGCAGAGTATGAATAAAAATGGTATTCTCCATGGTATAGCAGTGTTAAGGACCAGCTTCGCACTGCTAAAAGACATCGCCGTAAAGCAGAGAGGCTTTGGCTTTCCACCAGACTCACTATTCATAAACAAATCTATGAAGCCGCTAAGAAGAACGTCATAAACATAGTCCATTTAGCCAAGTTATCCCACTACAATACTAAAATCACGGATAGTTCCAGCTGAGAAAAGCTTTTAGAGATAACTAGCAAACTAATGTCAGGGAACAAATGTACACCACTTCCAACTACCATTTCTCCAGTAGACCATTAGAGATTCGCTTAACAACACAATTTCAGTTGACTCGTCACAATACAGTTATGATACAGAATTTCAGCGACAACCATTAGGAGCATTTGAACCTGTCTCTCTAGATTAGTACAGACAATCGTGATAAAGACTGCACCAAAGTCATGTGAACTTTATCCAATTTCATAATCACTGCTGCTAGAGTGCTTAGACCAAATATTGCCTTCACTAACTGATGTTATTAATATTTCTCATCTAAGCGACAGAAAAATCTAGCTGTTTTGCTAACCTTACTTTTCTCATCTCAGTCTAGTCATCTCAGACAAGTCGTCTCAGTCATGGTGTCCACGCGCTGAGAACTACTTTTAACCAAAAAAAAAAACCTTCTTGTCTTCTGCTGTGCCATAGTTGTTCTCAAATAAAACAGCAACAACAACAACAACAACAAATAATATATAACCAAAACATAGTTACTTAAGGTCAATCTGTCTTAAAAACACACCAAAACAAAAACATTTTGATAGAGACAAATGCACACACGCATACTCTTTCGAGGTTTTGATATTATGTTAGTTTGTTCAAACTAGCATGGTCAAGTTTATTCTATATGCAGGACTAGTTCAGTACCTTTTCCGATCATTAAATGTAGCTAAAGCAACTGAATTAGTTGTAAACACTTCGCGTGAAACATTGTATATACTGTTAGCTACATTTAATGAAACTGACCTGAAATTTACTGTGCTACAGATGATACAATTATCAATGGTGTTTGAAATGAACTATGTAAGAAAGCACTGATCCATGCACATAAGACTATATACCTATACACTTCGTAGCATCCCAACTCTCTAAACAACAACGGAAAACCTAGCAACAGCCGGAAATGTGTTATGTCAAACATGCTCTATTATAATTTTGTTAAGCATCTCCGTTGCGCTCCAGTTGAATATACCTGCAATATTTATATACAAATAATACACTTACCAGCCAGAAGGAATCATTCATCCCTCAACACACTAATCCATAAGCAAATTTCACTGCATCACTTGCCATATTTCCAAGACAGAAATATAAATTTTCAAAGAATCAAAGTTAAGTATATTTTATTCTCTGGGGTCCGCATATTTTGAGGGTGATGAGGGTCTTTTATACGGGAGTGTGGGGTACTCAAAATTGGAAATGATGAAAGGACACAGTTTCTTTCTAATGAATTTTAACTATTTATTGTTAATTTCATATAACATCCATATATTAGATGTGATAATACCTCATTACTATGCGGCGTTTTGTGTTGGTTTTTTTTCTTTGCTCACGCGTATGAACAGTGTACTTCGGACGCAACGGTCACACCACAGCCCTCATTAGCTTATTTGTATTCATGCGCCACATGTAAACATTGCTAGGTGCACACTTTTAAAGAGTTATTTTTACTTTAAAGGATAATATTGGGTGAGAAAAATAATCTATGTTGGGGTTCGGACCGTGACAATGAAATCCCAGCCGCGGGGTTACATTATATGTCTCCCCCACTCGGACAAGCCTCGTGGGGAGACAAATAATATAACCCCATGGCTGGGATTTCATTGTCTCGGTTCAAACCCCAACATAGATTCTATAGATCTCTCTCATCAGGGGAATTCCCATCATTTTGTAAAGTTGTCATCGTAAAGCCTCTGCTAAAGAAAACAACACTTGACCATAACGATTTAAAGAACTACCACCCAGGTTATAATATCCCGTTCATATCAAACAATTTTAGAAAAAGTCGTTCTAACCTAACTTGTATCTCATTTGAACTCAAACAGTCTTTTTAGGAATGTACAGTCTGCATATCGCTCTTGCCACAGTACTGAAACACTACTCTTCTGACAGTATTTAATGACATTCTCTCTGCATTGGATAGTGAAAAGATTAGTCCTCACCCTCTTTGATATGTCTGCAGCATTTGACACAATAGACCATGATATATTACTTCACTGTCTCCAGCATGTATTTCAAATCGGACGTAGTCAACAGGACACAAATTGTATCTGCAAATGGAATAAACTCCAGCCCAGTTGATCTATGTTGTAGTGTTTCACAGGGGTCCGTTATTGGACCTGCTCTCTTCATAATATACACTCGGCCGTTCTCAGGTGTCATAGATCATCACCCAGCGTCTCACCAATTGTACGCTGATGACGCCCAAATATACAAATCTAGCCACCCAACTGAAGCTTATACTACCATCCATGGAGTAGAGAGGTGCATTTCTGATGAGAAATCATGGATGACATGTAACAAGCTGCAGATGAATGATGATAAAACTGAGGCCATTCTGATCACAACAAAAAGACTTTCTCATTCACATCCTTTACCTCAGACAATAAATATCAGCAACACCAACATTAAATTCAGACAGTCAGTATGAAACCTATGTGTCACTCTAGACAGTACTCTCACATTGCACCAACATGTCATGAACATATGCAAAGTTACATATCTTGAGCTGAAATACATCAGCTCCATTCGCAAATATCTTTCTGTTGATGCCATTAAAATACTTGTGTGTTCATTAGTAATTTCAAGACTGAACTATTGTAACTCAGTTTCTGTTTGGTTTGTCAAAATATCTACTCCAGAAGCTTCAAAAAGTCCAAAGCACAGCTGATCTGATCATTTTTATATATAGTACCTGAATCAAAGCACACCTCACCACTGCTCTGTACTCTACACTGGCTATCCATATGATCCAGAATCAAACTTAAAATTTGTTCTCTGTGCTACGTTTCACTGACAGACTCCATTCCAACATATCTGGCCTCATCCATGTGTATACACAAGCGAGATACTTACGTTCTTCTTATGCCAATGGTATACTCATTGTTCCCACTATGAAGACTAAATCATATGGACAACGTTCTTTTGCATACCAGGGCCCAGCGATGTGGAACGAATTGCCCATTGAAATTAGACACAAAGAAACAGTGATCCCTTTTAAGAATGCTCTGAAAACTCACCTTTTTTCGACTGCAGGAACAAACTTAGAGACCTAATACTCTTTTGTACCTTACTACATTGTTTTCAGCATGTTTTATGTTTTCCAATTTCATGGTTTTTATTTTTTCTTTTTCTGCAGTCATATCATTATAGATGTTGTAAAGCGCTTAAAGCTTCTAATGACTAGGCGCTATACAAAGTCATTATTATTATTATTATTATTATTATTATTATTATTATTATTATTATTATTATTATGCGGATCAAATGTAGGAAGACCAAATATACTTAGAAAATTAGAAAAGGTTTGGCCGCATGCCCGAAGGTTTTTAGTTAAAGGTAGCACAAAGAAAAGCAATCCTGTGACATTGAAAATAGTATTTGCGGTTCCTTGGTGGTTACTATTCAACTGGGAAAGACAAACTAAAAGCTGAAGGACTGATTTTACCATTATTTTAAGCAAAATGATTTGTGGTGCAGAGATTTAATAAAACTCTAAAGTCTTAAACGCGGATATATTTCAAACAAAATAAGACTTAAAATGGACTGATATTTCTCAAAACCTTGGTGAATAATTTCCACAATCTTTTGAAACTTACATGACTTCTTTATCGCGTGTCATTTCAATCTACTAAAAACTTATTCGACTAACCTATGAGACACTTAAATGACTACTACATGTATATCGTGTCAGTTCAATGTACAAACCCCCCACAATAGTAACATGACTGCTATACCTTGCGAAAGTTCAATCTACAAACACTAGGAAACGTACATGACTACTGCATCACGTGTCAGTTTAATCTACCAACACTAGGGAAATTACATGACTACTGTTTCTGACGTCAGTTCAATCAAAAACCTCTAGGAAACTCCGATTATGATACTGAGGTCAGACATTGCTTATTTTCATCCCTAAAGGGCCATCTGCTATTATAGGTCCTATTCTAGGATTATGTTGTACAAATGATGCACTCGTAGAAGTTACTATATTCCGTCTGCTACAAATCTAACGTCATCTTTCCACGATGTATTTATTATACTATTATGCCAGATCTGATGATTGATGTTTGTTAGGTTATTCCAGGTAGATCATATACAAATTTCAATTAGCACAAAGTTTACAATTTCACTTCTTCATCTACTGTGACCGCTCGTTTACTGGATCTATGATATTATTGAACCGATTAGTCAAAGCTAGTTGTTCATGTTCGTATTAATGGCTTTTTCACTGGCTAAACTGTCTGCACGATTTACGGATAACTTATCGATTGTTATTCATATTTAATCTGCATAAGCTGAATGAATGATTAAAAACATTACTTAGTCTTACTGCTATTTTTTACCATCTAATTTACAATTTAAACTGTTAAATATTTGGAGGTAAATTTATACTCTGACATTATATTTGTCCCACTGCATCGTCAAGAAACCATCAAAACTTAATGTGTCATTTTACACACTTTCTTCAATCCCCGCAACAACTATATGATATAGCATAGTTCATAAAAAAATATAGTGCATTCATTCAGCTTCTAGATATCATCACGACTATATGATATAGCATAGTTCATAAAAAATATAGTGCATTCATTCAGCTTCTAGATATCATCACGACTATATGATATAGCATAGTTCATAAAAAAATATAGTGCATTCATTCAGCTTCTAGATATCATCACGACTATATGATATAGCATAGTTCATAAAAAAATATAGTGCATTCATTCAGCTTCTAGATATCATCACGACTATATGATATAGCATAGTTCATAAAAAAATATAGTGCATTCATTCAGCTTCTAGATATCATCACGACTATATGATATAGCATAGTTCATAAAAAAATATAGTGCATTCATTCAGCTTCTAGATATCATCACGACTATATGATATAGCATAGTTCATAAAAAAATATAGTGCATTCATTCAGCTTCTAGATATCATCACGACTATATGATATAGTTATTTCTGTCACCAGCATTCTGCCAGTGTTGCTAACTTCAAAGCTGTTTACGTTTCATTGAACTTGCAGATCAAACGACACAAAGGCATTCATAACAAAATAAATAACGCATTAGGTCCCACTCTAACAGTAACTATGTGTAAATGGTTGTCATATATATTAGTCTTTATGTGTAATGCAGAGATCTCTTGCATTGAAATGCATTTACATCTTGGAGAAATTTCTTTTGTTTGATAGGAGTTATTATGTCTACACACTGGACTAAAATAGCTTTGAAATTTGAAGAAACTTGTTATCTATGTAAAAACTAGTACCCATCACAGCAGAAATACATGTATATTCTCTTCTTTAAGCTTTTCGTTTGAATACTGATAGAAATCATTTAGATAGTGTTTTTCGATTTTTCTAATCAGAATGAGTTAAAGCATCCCGTGAAAATGCATCAGCCAAGTTGCTTAAATACTGAGTTACCATACAATGTTGTGTATGTTTTTCATTCTGGTATATATTGTCACGTTGTAAGTAAGGACCAATACCCAGATTGCAACATGTATATGCTAGACCTAGTCCTACGTATAAGACCCGACGCTGATATTTATGTTTGGGGCGTCAGGGTCTTACTGCCTAACGAACAGCGCTGTGTAGTGTGTTTTGAACTCTACTGACAGGAGAATAAGAGGTTAAATTTTCATGAGTGTCACATACATGGCAATAAATATCAACATTCAGAGTTACTGGTATGCTTACTTTGTTGTCTTGATCGTAATCGACTCAAATCTGACGCTAGCAAATGAACGCATTTTTATGTTCCTTTGACACGCATTTCAATTGGTTGCAATTCGATGGTGGCAGATGAATGCCGAAGTAAGATTCAACAAGGCCGTTTTATTTTAACGAAACGAAAGTATCAAAGTATCAAGTATTTGAACAGCAAGTAACATTTCGTTTCGTTCAAACAATATTTTCCGATTGGAACCTACTTGAACATACCTTCGGCATTTCAACAAAATCAAATGTATGTCAACTGAACAAGAAAATGCGTATGTTTGCAAGTTTCAGATATTGTTTCCACCAGGATAAAAACAGCACATTAAGTATATTAATTAAACATAAATTAGTGGAAGAGTGTCGATATAGGTTGCCAAGTATGTGCGATATTCCTGAAACTTTTACTACTCATTCCGATGTCGACGACATCGGAACAGACTACACAAGGCCGTCATTCGGATAGTAAGACATAGCACTTAAACAAAATCAACATGTGCTTTGTCTTACAGGTAGGACTAATGCTAGACCCTGAGGCTAATTATTCCACTTCTTAAATGTTACGAGTGTCAACTTTGCGAACGACGAGGTTTCAAAGCCAGTTGTATATAACATAACCATCGGAACCTGTTTCTGACGCCTTATTTGGCTGCGTGCGATTCACAGGTAAGTGAGACGAATTTCTTGTGTTGGGTTCAAATGAACCTCAAGTGCGTGTCGTAATCACCCTTGACAGAGTGCCGGGAATTATGTAGACCATGGATGAAACTACATCCACTCGGAGCTGATCAAGGCGTGACCTCCATTGAAATCGCAAGCATAATCTCTTGCAAACTAAATGGCAGTAGCCGCTAAACCATCTTGCGGGAATTATATAAGGGAAATTACAAGATATTCCGACGTCATTCGAAATTGGCGGGAAACATTTTTATTATGGGAATTACAAAGAAGCTTCGGACAGGTCAGTGACTTATTTACTCGATCTTTATAATCTATTACGGCAAGGTAATTGTACTTTAATTATGTGCAGTATGTAAACTTCATTACTAGAATCTTTGGGACGTAGAATTAGCATTTGTATTGTTTGATTCGGTTGTAGTGTTTGATCTAGATGCATTTTTTTTAGATATGACTAATGTTTATGCAAAGAATTAATCTTGTAATTCGCTATTTGGTTAAATATTTGTGTATACTTTGTAGGAGTATAATGTAAAAGGATAAATCAGCGCATGGATACGTGGATATCTGTGTACACTTTGTTAAAGTGTAATGTAGATAAATGCATCTGATTATTGATATTGTTTTGTATAATAAGATTGAGAATCTATATATACTAATGTGATGAAATTTATTGATATATGCATGATAAGTAGTTAATACAGTGTATACTATACTAGAAAGTAATTGTATTTCGAATATTCACGAATGCGAGACCAAAGAAGGTAATGGCTTATCTGATGATATATATTGTTATTTAGTATGAGACTAGATAGCTCGAGGAATATGCTAATGTCATTGTGTTTTCATACAGTAAGTTTCTTGGGACCGGAGGAGCTGTGTGAGACAGAGAAGGGAAATACTCTAGTGCAGTTGGTTCTTAGTCTCTGGGAGACAAGAAAAGGGGAGAACGGAGGCGAAAGGTTTAAAGACATTCATTGGAACAGAAGTGGAGGGAGTTGAAGGGTGAAGGACGTAGTTGATGGACTGAATGGGTATTGGAGTCCCAGTCAAGGGAAAATAAATAATACAGATGAGTAGAACCACCGGAGATGAGGAAAATCTACCACACTAAGTCAGATGATGAAATAGACCGTCAGTTGGTTGAGTGAAAGACATGTGATAGGGTTTTAAATATTGAATTTCATTTGAGAAAGAAATGACTATATTTTATTGATTGGTATTAAATTGTTGTTTATTTGAATTTCACTCTTTGTTTATTCAGTAATTAAATGTCGGCATCGCTGACTCGGGGGCTCGGAGAGTTTTGCATATCTCCATCACTAATTCAATTTCTAACAAAACGAGCAAGGGTGGGTCTTCTGTTATAATTTTACATGCCCCATGGTAGTCCACAAGACCGATGTATATATGTATATATATATATATATATATATATATATATATATATATATATATATATATATATATATATATATATATATATATATATATATATATATATATATATATATATACATAGAGAGAGAGAGAGAGAGAGAGAGAGAGAGAGAGAGAGAGAGAGAGAGAGAGAGAGAGATGATTACCAGTTAATATTCTCCGCATCATTTTTATCAGTATATATAGAAATGGGTCTGTTTTGGTAAATAGTATGGATACTGGATGGACATAAAAAAATTGTATTGTCCTGACATAGATAGTATAGGGTAGATAAAAAACAGGTATAACACATGATCAATTCGCTGGGCTATTTAGAAAATGTTACCTTTGCTTTAGGGTTTTCATTTCATTTTAGTCATTGGTATTTATCTAATTGTCTCAAACAACATGTAGCATATCATTTAGGCTGCATACTCGAAAAGCTCAGCAGTATTAGCTTAGGGAAAAATCCTCAAAATTTATTTTTATTTATTACTGAAATAAAGTTTGTTACGTAAAAATGGTGTGGGAGTTTCCCTTCTTAAGATGATGGATGTGATCAAATAAAGGTCGTTGTTATCTACTTTAACAAATACAAAGATCATAAAGAAAACAGGAAAATATAGTTTGAGTATGAATCCTCGGGAACCTCGCCTTCTCTTCCTCGTAGACATAATTAAAATTAATCGATCCATTCACTCTAAGTTCCTTCTATAATATTATTTTTTCAACAAAAATTTGAATGGTTTGATTTATTCATAAATGAAAAATGTGTAAATGTAGACTATTTGTTTTAAAAAATATACATTTACAAAAGTTATTATTATGAATGCATACTTTGATAATCAATAAACATTCATCTTACATATAAACAGCCACATTGAAGAGGTCATGAGTTCGAAGCTTGCTATGACATCCCAAATCTGTTTTATTACTTTTTGTATTTATGTTCAAACTTTCTTTTAAACTCGCGCAACAAATTTTGTATATTTTTTATTTTGTACTTTTTATTCCCGTCCTAGGACGGGCAGTTAACCTAGCTCTTGAAGATTAATTTTACAAGTAGCTTTTAAAGCATATATTTTTTGGAATATATGCTTTTGTTTTGTTTTAAAATTCATATAATATCATACTCTAAACTATCAATTCTTGCCATGCAAACATTGCTGTTTGATACTTCAAAGATCAATTGATACGTCTTTTTGCGTGAAATAAATTCTAAGTTTATACTCAGTATTCCAATTTTCGTCATATTATTTTTTAATACCCATTTTAGAACATTTTCTTCCCGCTAATTGTGCAACAGAGAAGCTGAAACAAGGAAACAAAAGGTCTGAATGTCTGTTAATGCCATATTCAGGTGTGAAATTTGAATTCGATTCATTTAACAGGAATAAAATTCAGGATATCTAAAGTACAGCGAGCGAGACACAAATGTCAGCATAAATGATAGTTGGGAACTGGGGACAATATCAATTAACTTAGCATAATTACTAATAATGTATTAATTTTACATGCACAATGGCGTCACGAGGGGAAAGATGGGTGCCAGGCCGGGGAGGTGGGTTTGCGATCGAAAGCTTATTTCACCTTCACCTTAGTTTCACGGCTTCACAAAGCTGATGTTACGAGGAGAATGGATATGGACGGTAGCTTGGCAGTTGATTTAAAAACTGCGAACTTCACAAGTAATGTTTTTCAAAACCGATCAATTCTATTTAGGCGATATTGGATTTCTGACTACTTGTAAGATTTACTTATCTCCAAATAAGAACAGCTTGACAAAACATTGCACTTTCTAAGCTGAAGATTTTATAACTGAAGTGCCCCAACAACCATGGACTTTTTCCAAGTTTTTCAAAGGCACATGTTACCACGTTGGATACGAAGAATGCAAATTACAATGAAGAAATACATTAGACTGAACTCAGCAAGTCTTGAAAATAAATAATGTAATGGGGCCAAGTGTTTGGAACTATTTTGTTGCTGTTAAAATAGAGACATGTCTTTCAATGTGATCGGCGTAAGGATAATATCTACAATTGAGTAGGAAAACACCAGATAGCAGAGTCGCTTATTTGGCGGCTACGGTGCAGACTGGCAAAAACTGTTCTGTTAGCAAAGTAAGGGGGCAACACAAGAATACATCCCCAGCCCCCTTTAACCCTCTTGCAACAGGTGTTAGAGTAAATATATGAAACGTATGCATTTGTTCCCTAAGAATGAAAGATTATATATTAATTAATTAATCGTTGTTTAACGGCACACAATAAGATGAAAGACTTTTTATCGCTGAGACAATGGCTGCAAAGTTATTCCATTAAACTATTATAATTGTGCATTAGTTGTATTTTGCAATTAATTTTCAAACATAATTTGCTACACACACACACACACACACACACACACACACACACACACGCACAGAGTCGTCCTATCTCCAAGAGTCGCGCGTAAATATCCACCAAGCTCAGGCTAGTTCGACTGCATGTAATGTAGAAAACGCGTTGCGTTTTCCACAAGCTACGGTGTGTGTGTGTGTGTGTGTGTGTGTGTGTGTGTGTGATTTAGATTCTTAACGTAGCTTTAAAAAAATCCAGTCATGTCACTACGATGTCATCAGTGTGGCAATTTAAAGTGATGTCTAGCACTGGGGCATCATGCCGTAGACATGTAACATGATTTCACACACAGTCACATTATCCTGACACCAGGCCGGCCAGTCCTTACACTAACGTCTTAATGCTGAGCGCCTATCGATGCAGCTGTTAGTATCATTTTTTTTTTATGTGGACATGTGTCTGGGCATGTCTACAAAGCCAACAGTGTTCACAGTAACCAACAAGAGGAACAAGAAATGTCTGATGTCCTAAAATCTTACGTAAGAGAAAGTTTCTTCAGCAATTAAAGAATAGCCATTTTCAATCAGTAAGCACGTTCAATTAGAACAACACTATGAAGGGAAGTTGAGCTATTTAAAAAGTCATTTATTTATTTATTTATTTATTTTTAAATTTATTTATGCACACGAGTTTTCCTTTATACAAAGGCATTATTTACTTACTTGAGGTATATTAGTAATCACATATCCCAAATTAAGAAGTATACATAATAACATACTATCTCATAAGAACGCATATATTATCTCATAAGAACGCATATACTATCTCATAAGAACGCATATACTATCTCATAAGAACGCATATACTATCTCATAAGAACGCATATACTATCTCATAAGAACGCATATACTATCTCATAAGAACGCATATATTATCTCATAAGAACGCATATACTATCTCATAAGAACGCATATACTATCTCATAAGAACGCATATACTATCTCATAAGAACGCATATATTATCTCATAAGAACGCATATACTATCTCATAAGAACGCATATATTATCTCATAAGAACGCATATACTATCTCATAAGAACGCATATACTATCTCATAAGAACGCATATATTATAAGAACGTATATATACAATCTCATAATAACGCATACATACTTTCTCAAAAGAACTTATAGATACTACCTCATAAGAACGCATATATTATAAGAACGCAAATATACTTTCTCATAAGAAGCATATATGCTATCTCATAAGAACGCATATATTATAAGAACGCATATATACTTTCTCATAAGAACGCATACATAGTGTCTTCCAACGAACAAACATATACTTTCTTCCAACTAACGCATATAAACTTCCTTCTAGCGACCGCACACATGTATATACTTCCTTCCAACTTTTACCAACCTTAATATTTTCTCTCCAGAACTTCAGCGTTAAAAAAACACAACCAAAAACAAACAAATCTCAATTGGGTAATGTTTCGTATGAAACCCTCAGAAATCTTATTGTAAACAAGCTTATCGATATATTCGTATCGTTTATTGATCTATTCGACATTTCAGTGCCGGAGTAGCTGAGGACAAAAAAAGAAATTGGAATTCCCTTTGTGTATGGCTGAATTGACTCACGTGATGTATATATAGCAAGCTCATCTACCCAATCCACTCAGTCGGGTAGATGGCTGGCAGCAGATTACAGTGATACGTTGAACTTTCAAGTGAAACCGATTTCATGCAGGTAAGAACATTTTCATTCTGATTTAATGTTGCGTATAAAACTACTGTCACTATATATATATATATATATATATATATATATATATATATATATATATATATATATATATATTAGAAGATATATGACTGATGGAGTTTCAGTTTGTAATGGGCATGTCATAAAAAAGGTGCTGCATCCATGAGAAGCCGGTTTCGGGTTGATATACGATACTTGTTTTAACTAATTGCTTATCTTATGGTTGGTGCTTCTGGACACTGCAACATTTCACGGTATTCCCATTACATTGAGAATAATGAAGACGACATTAATGAAAAAAAGCGACAGCAAACAATAGTTTTCAGAATGGTTTTATACAATGTCATCAGGAAACCACCCACTTGTCAATGTAAGTATCAAATGATTGTGATATTTTCTATGTTTGTGATACAATTTGGTTTTGGTTTTACCTGCACATCAAAATAAACAGGTTATTTAATGCCAAAACAATTGGAGAAAAGTGCCTTGCCAAAGAACACATCCTGACAACTGATCTCGGCTGATAAGATGGTAGAATTCTGTCGCGGGTCCAGCACGTCAAATACTAAAACATATGCACGATTTTTCTTAAGTAAATGTCATATATAGATCGTATTTTGCAAGGTGTGTGAAAGAACCTTGATGACTTATGCAACTCGTGTCAAACCTCATCTTGTTTAATAAAACGAAAATAAAATTTATTTAAAACAATTTAATAGTAATAGTTTGATGCACAAAGGTCATTGTCGAAAAGTTTGAAAATGTTTTTTTGAATTTGTTTGTTTATAATGTATTAGTGTTTTTTCGTGTTTAATAACCGAACAGCAGATGGTCAGGAGAGCACTTCTAGAGACTACCGCAATTCTTTCTCCATTAAATAACTTTTAAAATGGGTTGAATGAAATATCCGGAATAAACAATTACGGTGATTTCATCATCAATAATTAACAGGGGAACAAACATACACAGCAATGGCTACTTTAATGCTTTCCAGGAGTTTCGATGTTGTAATGTACGCAGTAGAAACTTGGATATCTGTAGTTTCTAATCAATCTACCCAATGAAAACAAAACGCTCATTTTTTAAAATTATTTTGGTTTCTTTTGTAAGGAAGATATTCGAATGTGAACAGTCGTGACATACCGTCTATACTCGCTTATAAGTTGTGATCAACTGCAAATTGCTCAGACTCAGATCGGCCGTCGTTTAAAGTGCAAAAAGATCTGTATTTGTGCAGTTTGTTTGGAGTAATCAGTAGAAAAAGATTATAAATCATGATGTGCAAACGCAATATGTTATGGCAGATCAGAATCTTTGCTCTTTGCAGTTTGTTTCAACTTATAAGTGAGTATATACGGTACTTTTTTTTTGTATTGGTCTGTGTTTATTATAATCATAAAACGGATTAGCTGCATTACAAGCGAAGATAATTTGTAATGCTAAATATGGGAAAACACAATATTCTTTATTGGTATGAATTTTTTAATAGAGTTATTATGAGACATACAGTAACATCATTTGTCCGGAAAGGTGCAGCTATAAAAAGCATAGATTGAACCGGATGACACATATTCAAGGCTTGTTGACCTGCATAATAATAATAATACATTTTGTGGTATCTCATTGTGTATGTCAAGTATATTTCTATGAAAAGATGTCAAGCTATTGTTTTATTAGAATTGAACACATATTAATATGTGACCTCAGCCGGAACGAGCCTTGCTTTACACTATATCAACAGAACACCGCAAGATTCTTTGATTTATCAAGGTCTTATAGAGCCGTGGTAGCAGAGCGCCGGACTCGTAATCAAATAGTTGTGGGTTCGATTCCTTTCCCCTCCGGGTCAACTCTATCGGTTGCCACGATATAAAATTGTAATATGCCTATAGTCCCTCCTCCTCCTCCTCCTCCTCCTCCTCCTCCTCCTCTCTCTCTCTCTCTCTCTCTCTCTCTCTCTCTCTCTCTCTCTCTCTCTCTGTGCACGATGGAGCCATCATGTGTTAAAAAGGCCGGTGAAACCAACAAAAGCAACAACAAAAACACCAACAAAAGCAACAACAAAAACGTATAATCATGGACATGTTATCGTTGTCTGCGATTAACACAAATTTAGGAAATGCTAAATACATATGAACAAGTATACATTTTCCCCAAGTAACTCGCATGCCTCTCTATATTTACTTCGTGATTTGAATTCGTGATTTGATTTGAGAGAAAAAGAAAGAAATTTAAATAATAAAACTAAAAATAACTTGCATTTGCACGAGAACTAGACAGTTGGCCTATTTAAAACAATAATAATCTTCGCAATTGTTGATCAGGTGTTGAGTTTTCGTATGTCTATTAAGATGAGGATACAGTAACCCAATTCTATGCTCTAGTGATCGTAATTGATACATGTTCGACATTCAAGTTGCATGCATAGGCTGGGAAGATTAGAAATATCTGAAACTGAAATTGTATCCCACAATTAATATGGCATTTATACTGACAATACAAGTGACTTGTACAATATTGTAATGATTTTTTTTTTGGGGGGGGGGGGGCAGATGGCTGAAAATTTTAAAGAACCTAAACTGGAACGAAAGATGATATAAATAACGACAGACCCATCTCTATTCTGCCTTTTCTACCCGACTTACTAGAAAAACATGTTCATGATTCATTTAGCTACTTTCTGAAGAATTACATGCATATTCTTGAGAATCAGCTTGGAAATCAGAACAGTCATTCCATTTAATCACGGTGTCATCTTTTTTAAATGTTATATTCACCAATATCTGGGGTAATACATCAAAACTTTTACGACTGAAACAAGTGCGCATGCCATTTCATTTTAGCTCAATGTATATACAATTTCCTGGGCGCGGTGAATAATATAAAATAATAGTTGTATCAATGCATGAAGTAATGTTTCTGAAATAGTAAAACATATGAATTTTAGATAAATATACAAC
Organism: Unio delphinus; assembly: GCA_029339505.1. Classification (NCBI taxonomy): domain Eukaryota; kingdom Metazoa; phylum Mollusca; class Bivalvia; order Unionida; family Unionidae; genus Unio; species Unio delphinus. Next base: position 7,787,228 of record JAQISU010000219.1, on the reverse strand, counting down.
GTCATGGCTGAAATACCCTCCTAACTTAATAAATTTCTCTCTTGGATGTTAAAAAACTACAGTAAAATATTACTTTGTGAAGGAAGATAGCGCTGTTCGAATAAACTGGAAAAGGAAAACGATAAAGCTACTGAAAAGCAGCATGTCTATGCGGTTTTTTACTTACTGTTAACCCTACCACGCACCGTTCCAAGATCATACTCAACCATCACCACCACCATCACTACCCACACACGCGCACGCGACAGATCCCTAATTCACTAGATGCATATGACTTTCACTTATAGAACCGATATGTATGTATGTATGTATGTATGTATGTATGTATGTATGTATGTATGTATGTATGTATGTATATATGTGTGTGTGTGTGTGTGTGTGTGTGTGTGTGTGTGTGTCTAACGAGTAAGGTTTATGATGGGTGATGTGGAACAAATGCAAAAGAAGAAGAGGTTATGATGGGGTGATATATAAATTCAAAATGAGTAAGTATACACTGCTGTACTAAATGACCAGTGTTTCTGTGTCTTCTAACATAATCATTGATACACACAGGTACTTAGATCACAATGCGTGGGATACATACATAGACAGCGTACAATAAATGAAGCCTTCTTGGGCCAAATAGTCATTTCCTACCTTATTTGTTAAAACATCATCTTTTCAGTGTCGCAAAACAATATAACAAATACAGATTATATGATCGGCTGAGATCACCATCGTAACTGACAATGGGATTCTTAAAATGTTCTCAAAGCAAATAAACAATTGAGATAGATTGCATCTTGCTGAACGCGTGCATCCCAACAAACGGACTATTTCATCGCGTGAGAGTTCAGATAGTCATTATCATTAACAGGCATACAACGAAGGTTTCAGATAAAAACGTATGCAAGTTGATATTTACTTCTTTTGTTTATTTTATCAACAACAAAAAAAAACCACAAAGACATTTAAACAACGGTAACAAGTTAGTAACTATTCTAACGCAGGGTAACTGAGTAAGAGGGGAACTAACTCATTAATTTATATCTATTTAAATGAATGTTAAAGTAAACATCTATAAACAATAAGTTTGTATCCTTTACTTAATAATAATAATAATAATAATAATAATAATAATAATAATAATAATAATAATGCAGATGATGCAGTCATATCGCTACCATATCTGCAGTGTGACAGTTTATAGTGATGTCTCGCACTGGGTATAATGCCGCAGACATGAAGCATGACGTCCCGTCCATTCACATTATCCTGACAACATGTCGACCAGGCCATACACTTAATTCTTAATGCTGAGCGCCTATCGAAGCTGCTGTTAGTACAAACTTTAAAAGTCTTTGACATGATTCGGCCGGGGTTCGGACCACGACTTCCCGCATTCAATGGCTGACGCTCAAACCACTATGCCATCGAAACGGCAATGATGATGATGACGATAATAATAATGATGGTGATGATGATGATACTACTACTACTATAAATAATAATAATAATAATAATAATAATAATAATAATAATAATGTATTATTATTAATTCAGAGTACTCATGCGTGATTCTTTCCCTATTTCAGAGCTTGTTGACCGGTTCAAAGATGGCGGAGAATCTGGTGAGCTCATACATACATACATACATACATACATACATACATACATACATACATACATACATACATACATACATACATACATACATACATACATACATACATGTTTTGTTGTTCGTCCGTCGATTCAACGAGGACCTTCATAGTTATCCAAGGGTTCTGGGCTGGTTCTGTTCTCTGTGTGCACAGGTGGCTGAAGATACCAACCCTTGCACGAATGTTTGTTTGCATAAGAGACAGGGAATGATTGAGACGTCTCCAGAAGGGTTGATGACACCTACTTTTCAAGACAGCAATGTCCACGTAGTATCTGGCGAGTTCCTTTCCTACTAGGGCGGTTCTTCTCTGGGGTCTTCTCACATCGTCTATGTCAATTAACGTGCGTACATTCAATGCTCCTAGCGTGAGAGGAACAACCCTCATTTTCTTTTTGGTATTTTGACCGCAGTATGCTGGCTAGGGAAGTTTAGAGCAGGCAATGTTTAGGGCACCTTTACTAGCCCCTTCATACCAGGGAGGTGAGCAGTGCGTTCCTGAAGATGTCTGCTCAGTCCCTCAGGGGGATGCCGAACTCAGCTGCTGCTCCATGTCAGTGGTGAACAAACTTAATGCTCTGAGCCACCAATGTGCAGGTGTGTGTCTACGCCTGCCAGTGTACCCACACCTGCCGCTTAGTTGCTTGCCTGTCGCCACAGGACTTTAGTGGATAATGAAATGGGATGGGTGGATAACAAGAATGACTTGCGCGATGACGTTGTTTTAAGTGAGGAAGAGTTACGCAGTTCTTCGATCTCACTCTCTCGACCAAAACCATCTGGGTCCAGCAGCACGACAAGGTCGAGACGGCCCGAGACAGAGAGTTGAGTGCAGCGGATGACCAGGACGTCTTACGTGTCTCGTCGTGCTTTTAGCGCGTCACGACGATTTGCTGCGAATCGCCTTTCTGCCTGTTGACCAGCTGGTGGTTCCTCTAGCAGGCTGCTGAACCCAGTCTGCACATGCTAGGTAGACAAAACCTAACTCACCGAGGGTTTAAGACCCGTCGGATACCCTCAGCCTGGTTTAGCCGGACAGTCGATGCCGTTTGCCGGGATGAGGCCGCTGCGCATGCCACAGCTTTTTGGAGCCACATGTGAGAGCTGAGTGCCAAGTGGGGACCAAAGGTGGGCGATCTACCCGCAAAGGAGTATGACTGCTAAGCAAGTCAGAGGTACTACCCCCTCCCAGAACGTCCCTTACACAACATACATACATACATACATACATACATACATACATACATACATACATACATACATACATACATACATACATACATACATATTGCATAAAAGTCAAAAGATGATATCCTATTCATTTTGATTGTTTATTGAATTCTGAATCGATTTCGCTCCAATTTGATCCACTTCCTCCCCTCCCCCTTCGTAACAAAATCAACGAGACGCAAGTTATTATACCTCGAACGGACATTCAGTCGAATCCCTCAACATTAGGTGGACTGACACTGAACAGACACGTTATAACGATAGTGGATAATACAACTGAAAACCCATAAACAGTTTGGCCTAAATGGAAAAATCTAACCTCATGACTGCCAACGTAATTACATTGTTTATGATTTTATTGTCATTATTATTATTATTATTATTATTATTATTATTATTATTATTATTATTATTATTTTCATTATTATTATTGTTATTGTTGTTATTATTATTGTTATTGTTATTTTTTTAATAGGATTTTCACCAGCTCATCAACATTGGTAAGTTTGCTATTTTATAAGAAACCTTAGACACATTATTTATATATTTAACCACTACTTAAACCTCATTTTCATCATCACCATCATCATCATCATCGTTATTATCATCATCATCATCATTTTGTTCTTGTAGTTCATTCTGTTTCATTGGTTTGTCATTTCCTATGTTTACAAATTTGTTTTATTGGCGTTTTATTTCCAATGTTTAAATACTGCTTCATTGGTTTAATTGGAAATTGACAAGTCGCAGGCTATAATGTGTAACTTTATTCATCATCCGTCTGTCTGTTCGTCTGTCAATCCATTCCTGCATTATTTCACCCTGAGAATTTTGTTGCATAGTCGCATGACCTATACGTGGGGTTTTCCCATTCTTTCCGATTCAAAGGAATTGAAACAAAAAGCACAGTTAAAGATAGAGATTATATGTCTATACATAACATAAAGCCGAATCACGGCTTACGATATTTTATCAAAATAAAGTCCTTTTATCCATCCATCTGCATATTCATTCTTGTACACATCCTGTGTCGTTAGTGACACAGAAGAGAAACCAGACAAAATATTTCAAGTAAGTGATTATTGTTTGGGATTTTGTCCCCATTTGTCATTATGACCAGTAAAACCACAAGTTCGCCTTCCTTCAAACACCGTCTCTTACATCGGCTATCGTCTGATATTTCTATTACACGCACCATATCCTTGCTGTTGGTATTTTCTGTATACATACAATAGAAAACGAGTAAGTGGATTTGGGGTGGGTACAATATTTTTATCGCCATTCAAACTGCGCTGAAATTATGATTAAATACAAACTATATTCACCATTGTAATATGCTACTAATTGAATTATGGGAGTATTCAGCTATCATCGACATGACAATATATTTCTATTCCACATGCTTACATTTGTAGACACAACAACTACACCTTCATATACAACTGTAGTGTGGCAGCATGTCACTAAGACAACATAGATATACAAATGTGTCAGAACAATAACATCATGTCAATACATTGTAGCGGGTAATTCATTTTGTTCACGTGAAGGAAACAAAACGCAGTCGTTATTACAAATGCAATAGAAATATGTCATTTCGACGGCAGGTTAATATTTCCACAGTACAATAATGCAGTATGCAATCCTTGGAGCGGTAATAAAACCAGAATGCATTAGTAGGAATAACGTGACATAAAATAGCAAAAAGGAAAAGCGGTCTCGTGGGTATATATTTATTGTAAGATAAAATTGCCAAAAATTAGGGCTATACGGGTACACCAGGACCTCGCGGAGTAGTTCTTAGCCTGATACCCTGGCATGTTACCCGGTAAAATTTACCTACCCATCCATCTCTATTGATAATAATAGTACAAAGCTCTTACAATAGCCAGTTGCAGGGCACTCGCTTCGTTCATAGGTTCGTCTCCATGTTTTGGCATGTAGAAGGATAACTGTATCTTCCATCACGTGTTGGTAATTTTCTCTGTGATCGCAAGTATTCTCCATTTTAAATTTTAAAAAAAAGACCACATTAAGCTGACATTTCATCTCTCTCTCTCTCTCTCTCTCTCTCTCTCTCTCTCTCTCTCTCTCTCTCTCGATCGAGAGAGAGAGAGAGAGAGAGAGAGAGAGATGAAATGTCAGCGTAATGTGTTTTTTTTAAAAAAAAATAAAATGGAGAGACAGACAGACAGACAGACAGAGAGAGAGTCTTGTATAAGTCTTTGTACCGATCACGTGAAATAAAAAACTGAAACTTTTCTTGCTTCTACAAAGTAAACTCCTTCGTCGATATAGTCTCTAACTCGACATCGTTTCATGGTCGAATAGTACCCTGAGTATAGTTTACTCTTTGTTTTAAAGTGTTCACATATAATTTAAAACTCAAAGCAAAAATCAGCTTCTCTAATTTGAATTGCAAAAAGTTGTTTTTAAATGTTATCTCTCAAAAATCTTATCTTCCTTTTCCAGATACAGGAGACTTTCAAGATTTAGATCAAGGTATTGCAAAAAGTTTTGTCGAGACAATTGTTAAAAACAGATTCTGCTTTTCCTTCTTTCTATATTTAAGTTTTGCTATTATTTATTTCAGTTCTTTTTTAAAAAGAGGATCAAAATAAAGGGATTATATCTCCAAATTTGAATTTGTAGTCGCGACTTATCCCTCGCAAGGGGTTTTCCAAAGTATATTTCATTAGTTCTCTCTCTTTGATCTCTCTCTCTCTCTCTCTCTCTCTCTCTCTCTCTCTCTCTCTCTATATATATATATATATATATATATATATATATATATATATATATATATATATATATATATAAACTCTATTCCTTCTCTCTTTTGTTTTAGTACAAAGAGTTTTCTATGGTTTGGGCATATTATAGTACATTCACTCATGCGCCTTTTTGGTTTATTTTCAAGCTATGGAATCCTTATTCCCCGAGACAATAAATGATTCCTCGGCTCTACAAATGATCAAAGACGAACAAAGCGATAATTATGTATATCTGGACATAAGCAATAATGTTGGATATAGCACAAACCCCGGATTAAATAGGGTTTGCTATTCAAATGTCTCTATGGGACATTCACAGACTCACAGTGTATCATCAAATGCTGAATATTTCAAAAGAGGAGATGCTTCCGGAACAGAGTCTTTCTCTTGCCTTTACAACAGCTATCTTCTCGACCATTCGGATTCAGACAACGAAAGTGGTAATTTGAAAGAATTTAGTCCTAAAATAAAATAATAAAATGCAAGGAGATACAAATTTTTAATAATTTTGTAAAATCTTTATCCTAAATTATGTTTTTGGGGGTATTCATTTCACCACTCCGCCCCCCTAAACAGAAAGCAAATAAAAAAAAAATTAACACTATACAACGAATCATGCTACCTATAGTTTCCTCAAAAATGAAGCAATAATGATAGTTTAAATGATAACTTCTTCCTAAGATATTACGTTTGCAACTTCTAAAAATACCGGTCTTATCCATATGTTGGTTAATCGCAGAGAGAGAGAGAGAGAGAGAGAGAGAGAGAGAGAGAGAGAGAGAGAGAGAGAGAGAGAGAGAGAGAGAGGTTGTGTGCGCCTGAAATAATACCAAATCTCTTCATTTAATTTTTGCTCAGTGACACTTAGCGAAGGAACAATGAATCACGTACGCGAGAATGACACACTGTCAAAATCGCATCAAAGGATTCAGATGTCACTTCCGCACTTTGAAAAAGTGTTTTGCACGGGCCGAAAAAAGGTGTCTAAGAGGGGTAGACCAAATACGTATCCAAAACGTTTAGACGTGTCGGAATCTGATGATGATGACAACACCTGCACACTTTCGCCCGACTCTCCTAACGGCAAGAAAAAAAGAGGTATGGATCGTTGCAAAATATGGATGAATAAACAGCTAAACATCACCAACCGGAAACAATACATACATACATACATACATACATACATACATACATACATACATACATACATACATACATACATACATACATGCTGGAACTAAGTTACGGTCTATTACCAACAGTGAAATACATATTTAGAAATATTCACTATAAAGTGAGTGTGATACGTAACCAAAAAATTATATATATATATATATAAAATTATATATATATATATATATATATATATATATATATATATATATATATATATATATATATATATATATATATATATATATATATATATATATATATATGCATTTCAGGTAAATTAAAACTTTTGAGAGCACTTAATTTCGTGGAGTTCAACTTATGTTTAATTGTTTATGTTGCAAAATTACTGTTCTTGGGGCCCGTAAAATCCGTTGTTGGCAAAAGCCACAAAATCAATGAAAAT